>JAPFFA010000015.1:28278412-28291301 GCA_026153275.1 Sciades herzbergii
CTTTTTTGTACCTTTAACTTTTCCAGCCTCTTATTGCTCCTGTCCCAACTTTTTTGAGATGTGTTGCTGTCATGAAATTTCAAATGAGCCAATATTTGGCAAGAAATTTCAAAATGTCTCACTTTCGCCATTTGATATGTTGTCTATGTTCTATTGTGAATACAATATCAGTTTTTGAGATTTCGTAAATTATTGCATTTGATTTTTATTTACAATTTGTACTTTGTCCCAACTTTTTTGGAATCGGGGTTGTAAAAGGGTGTGGTTGTTGAGGTGATTTAACTGTTTTGACCAGTGGAGTCTTAAAGTGCCATGGCTTGTTCTGCTTTACACTGTTCTAACAGATGCTCAGCAAGGAGTCTAAGCAAACTGGTGTGACTGAGTGAAGTGATTTGGTATTAACCAGTACAGCTGACACTAGCTACATGTCCTAACACTCAAAGTATCTTGATAAGGTTAGCCAGTCACTTGGGGGGAACTCCAGTGACCGAACGAGTGCAGCATAAAGGAGCATTTCTACATTCAGTTGGCTGACCAGTTGTAGATGTCAAAGCCTGATGAAAGTCACAAACAGGGTGGATTTTTTTTTTTTTTTTGGGGGGGGGTTCCCCTTTCGTCCCCACCCCCAAAAAGCAGGCAGTGTTGTGTAAATGTTGACTGCTATTTTCAGTCAGTACCTTACATCTACTTGTATCTTAAAATGATGGATTAGATAAGTGGTCACCAATGCTGTTCCTGGAGATCTACTTCCCTGGAGACTTTTGCTCCAACTGTAATCCTGCCCACCTGACCATCTAATCATTGCCTTAAGTCTTAATTAGATGGTCAGGTTGGAATGGTTATGGATGGAGCTAAGGGTGGTCGAGCTCCAGGAACAGTATTGGTGACTATTGGATTAGATATCATCTAGCTAGCACCATAGCTATAGTAGCTTAGTCAGTCATGACTCAAACTCCTAAAATTAATAACAGTGCACTTTGACATGGCATTCAATCTTAAACATCCATCTTGAGTTGCACTTCAGATAATAGCTCAAAACCAGAACAAACCAGGAGAGTTTCCGTTAATATTGACGGGGTGAGGGGTGGACCCAGTGTCCTACTGGCAGTATCTACTGTGCGTGCTCTTCCTCCAGTTTTTGCAAGATGGCAACTCCTTTTTTAACCAAAACAAACAGGCTTCAAAATTGTACAATGCCAATAGATGGCGCCATGTTGTCCACTCGCATACAGTCATTGATTTAAAGTGTTTCAAAATGTATGACTCTATATTTTAGTGCTATACACTAATCCTAACAGGTTTATTATGTATCTGAATGTATTCATCTGAATAACGTATCCAAATTCCATTTCAGCTCCCATAAACCCAAAAGCTGCACTGAGATCCAAGATAGTTGCTGAGTTTTTGGTGAGTCTTGACTAGACATTGCTGAATATCATCTGAGGGACGGTAAATAAAAATGTACTTAAAATGTTTCTGTGGCATGTACTCGCTGTCTGATTACCTTTGTCTAATCTTTTCTTTCGGCAGCCCTCAGTGTTTATCGAGCATCTCACCCAGTACAGGAACTCCATGGATGAGATTGAACTCAGAGAGAAGCAGCTAGCTGCAATGAGAGTGGATGTCTGCAGCACAGTAGCTCTGAAGAAACTCAAAGGTCGCTACTACGTGTACATAAGAAATCATCTTTGGAACTAATGCAATCATCCCTTTTTTTTTTTTTTTATTATTATTATTATTTTTTAAATGTTATGTTACCTTTTTGGAGTAGTTTATGTTCTGTAGTAGCTTTGATACTGTACCTTGGATAATCATGCTTTTATGTGAAATTTAAATATTATTGTTCTGCATTCCTTTATTCTTTTTAGATAAAGCAGGTGGCAAACGTTTTTCTAAGGATTTTGAAGACGGTAGTGCAAAACTGCAGGACTTTGTAGCCTTTCTGGATGGAGAAGTGAAAAAAGTACCTGCTCTGATTGAGGCTGTGGAGAATGCTGACATTTTCTATGAGATGCAGTACAAAGAGGTCAAGATTGTGACCAATGTAAGTCATGTTGGTATAACTGGGATAAAATTGTCGATCTTTAAGTTTAGTCCAATGCATCTGTGAGTTCAATATAAATGAAAACAATTTGTTATAAAAATAAAATTCTTTCCATTACGTAAGCTGACTTTGGGGAAAAAACCCCACACTGCATTTCCTTAGGCCTATCAGACTTTTGCCAACCGAGTGTTGCATCTCAAGAAGAAACTGGATGCACTCAAAGCTTCTTTACCCGACCCAAATGACTCACCAATCCCTTCTCCTTCTGAGGATGCTCCATCCCCCACGGGTTCTGAGTCACCCTTCCATGGCTTAACCCAAATTGGTACCCCAGACCCAGAGCTGGATGGTCAGGCAATGGAGGAGGACCTGATCGCTATAGGTGATGCTCCTAGTCCACTCTCTTCCCCTGGGGACAAAGACAACCGTGATGTAGAAGACATGGAACTCTCAGATGTTGAGGAGTTAGTAGAACCAGAGATCATCGGTAAGAGAAAATATTGTAATGCATCTCCTGCATTTGGAGGATTTGTGAACCAAATATGATGAGCTTTCTTTGCTGTTTTTTGACCCCACAGTAGAAGAAAGAACAGAGCAGCCTGGCCCTGCTAGTGTGTCCAGTCAGACTCTGGCTCTTAGTGTCGCTGAACCATCTCAAATCAGTCAGGCTACAGCGGAGAATGAAACCACAACTCCAACCACAACCCCAACAACAGGGACTCTTCCCATTAATCTGGCTGGTGTGGATTTGGGCAAAATCAGCTCTATTATTAGTACACTCACAAATGTCATGAAGAACACTGGTAAGGCCATTACAAATGCATCCTATAGAAGTGGAAATACTGACCCACTAAATCTATTTTAACATTGAGAACTCAAACTACAATAGTAAACAAGTAGTGGAATATTTGATTTTGTTTAGGGGTATCTGGAGCTATATCACCAGCTTTGTCTATCTTTTACCCCCCAGCTACAGGAGTAAGCCCACCATTTCGATCATCCACCAGTACTTCAAGCAGTCTTTCCTCAAGCAGTCTTTCCTCAACCAGTTCAACACTCAAGAGCCCCACAGTCTCTTCCTTGCCAGCTGTTCCTGCATCTAACTCGCTGGCCAAAATACTATCCAAGGTGGACATCAACCCAAGCACCCTGCTAAACGTCTTGTCTAAAACCCAAGGACAGGGGATGGGCTTTCAGGGTATGAAGTTGAGGGTTTTTTTTTTGGTTAAAAACAAAAAAAACATTGAGAAATCTATGTGATATGCAAATGAAACTCTTGATGTGGTGATTGTGCAAACTTGGACCTTGTTTTGAAGCTCATGAAATGCAGCTCTCCCAGTCTGTGGCAGTGTGTAATCATTAATTTGATCTGGAAGTTGGGTTTGAGGTACAAGAGAGTATTTCCCAATGGAGAATCTTGCCCAAATCAAATTGGTCGATCAGTTGAGCTTTGTTTACTAATGCCATTCCCCTTCTTTTTTTTCTTTCTCTCTCATTCAGGACTGTCTTCCTTCCTGAACAATCAGACAACAGTGAACTCCACTCCTTCAGACTCATGTTTGGACCCATCCCCAAACCCCACTCATAAAACCCATGCCTCTCCCAATACCAATCCCGTGCCACCTGCTCTTATGGTGATGAGAAGCTCTACCGCTCAGACGGATGTGATGCTCCAGTCTTCTCTATCTCCCAGCTCTATTCAGACCAGAGATCTTCAGAATGAAGCAGAGGAAGATGTAGAACAGCCAGTTATTTCTGTCACCTCTACATTGGACTCCAAAATTGATGGTTTCCTTCTGGGGAATCCAGGGTTGAGAGGCTTAAATATGGGTTTCCCACCTGTTCTTCCCTGGACTAAAGCTGTTGATAGTCCTTCAGCAAGCACAGAAAACCTAGGGGGAACTCCTGTGAGGGATGAGTCTGGTGCAACACCAACTCAAGATGAGGTCATGGATGAACCTGCAGTACAACCATTCTTGTATCAAGGAAGACCTCTGCAAACGGCTTCAACAGCTGCTTCTGTCAGTGGACTGCCCGTGTCCACGTATGCTAATGATTCCTGGCAAGAGCAGAACAGGCACGGTGTGCAATATGGCCCTGGGTTACAGCATAGCGGAAATCGCTACCAGAGGAACTTTACAGTAAAACAAGAATTCCCAAGTTCAGGGCTACCGCTTATAGAAACTGGGCATCCTCAGCATGCTGAATCGTCAATGGCAGACAAGAATCAGAACTCAAATAAAAATAATGAGACCCTGGAGCGAATAAGTGTCGAAACACCATTGTCCAATACTGGAGCAGACAATACTAGCTTGGCAAATGATGGCTGGTATTGTGATGCTCGTGGACTTGATCAAAAGCAGCGTGCTGGTACCAGCTCTGAATCATATAAAGGAAAACAGCACCAATCTGAAGAACATGGACATGATACCAGTCCTGCACCTTTCTTCAACACCCCATTACCACCCCCTCCACCAATCCCTAAGCTTCCACCTCCTCCTCAGGACTTTCTCCCTTCAGTGGTAGGTGGAATCAAAGATCCTGTTAAGCTGACAAATATTGCAGACAATGCACAGGCTGGTGGTGATGTCCCGGCGTATCTCTCAACAAATCCCGTTCCTCATGATGATTATGATGAACGTCTCCTCAATCGGATCCCAGTCAAAGAGCCTTTACATCCCCATCTGAGCACGCCAGGACCTCAACATTGTGCAGTTGCACCACATCCTGTTCGTCTGGGCCCCCGGAATGGCCCTGTGGACTTGAATCATCGTCCCAGAATCCCTGTACACAATCAGCAGCACCCTGTTATGCCCCGTCCAAGTCCCCCATCTACTGTACAGGAGTACCGTGAGGCTCTTAGTCCTTCACATGCTCTATCTGAGGATGCCTATGTGGACCCACACTGTGATGTGCCCCCTTGCAGCTCTCCTCCTCCTCCTTTCAATGTTGAGCACCCTGTCTCGCCTCATACCCTCACGTTTTATCCTGAAGAGAGAGCTTTACCACTGCGCCATCCAGAACCTAGATTACGTCCTCGATTCGAGCATAGGACTCCTCCACCGCATCACTATCGTCCTCCACGGCCTGGTCACTACCCACCACAGAGACCTCTCCATCGTCCTCCGCCACCACATATTCCTCATCCCAGTGAGCCACTATTCCAGAGAGGGAAGAGACACGGTCCTCCTTTTGGAGGTCCTCCAAGACCCGGAGGTCCTCCAAGACCTGGGGGTCCTCCAAGACCTGCAGGTCCGTTTTATCCTCCGAAAAGACCTTTTCTGCCACCACGGTACTGAACTGTTAGCACATCCAAATGCTAGAGAACAAGATTTATGTGCTGACAACCATGCAGCGCCAAGCTTCCACTAGGCTTCATTAGATTACACTCTGAATATCTACTCTGACTATTTACTCTGACAGTCAGTCCATATATGAAAGAACACTGTGGTCTCGTGCAGTTTGAGGGTCTGTGCTCTGTCCTGAATTGCAGAAAGAGCTTTGATCTTTGTATGGGCTGTGAAGGGGCGTGGCTGTGTCATCATGTAACGAGAGCCAAGTCAGCAAGAGAATGGGGGAGAAAAAGATGGCTGAAGTAGAAGAATGAAGAGAATTGCTACAGGAATCCTGGAGAGAAGATGGATCATGCAGGTGGAGCAGCCATGAAAATGCAAGCTAAAGAGAAAATGAGGTGGTTATACTTTTATTTGATTGTTCTTTGCCATTTATTTTTATTCACAGTTCTAAGCCAGTGTTTGGAATGGTTTGATTCTAGTCCTCCATCCTTCCTTTGTGTGTTTGCGTGAGCACTTGTGTGAATGTATGCCTGTCTTTGGGTCTGTGCCTGAACAGGTGTATCTATCCGTCTATACCAGAAGTGCACAACTCCTGCTCCTGGAAAGCAGTTTGCTGTTTCCCCTGCATAGATCCAGCTCATCCATTTCATCAGTTACTTACAGGGAACTAAGTAGGCAGGGAAATTGTTAAACTGTGCTTAATTTTAAGATATCCAGAGCAGGTGATGTGCAGGGCTGGTCTAAACTATTTGCATTAAAAAAAAAAAATTAACTGTGATTTTCTGTTTAAATTTGCTTCACTTGCTCATATGTTTTGTATATGAATTAAAACTGGATGTACAGTTGCTTTGAGTAGACTAATTTCTACTTGGGTAACAGGCAAACTGTAATCCATTGAGTCTCAACCTAAACTTTTGGAGATTTGACATGTTCCATGTCAATATCATCGTTTAAGTACATCGTTTACCGCCGTTCAAGTTTTGGGATCGCCTTTCGAGAGTTCGGGACATGCTGAGCGAGCCGTGTGAGTGAGGTGTGTGTGTGTGTGAGTGAGGTGTGTGTGTTTGGTAGGAGTGGAGTTTAAAGGAATAATCAAATTTTCTACACTGAATGAAGATGCTGAAGAGAAGAACTTATTCTGTCGTGGAGCCTGAATCAACATTTACCCCCATCCTCCAGTTCCTCTAGCGTCATCACTGTACTGACTTCAATAAAAGTGTTTTTGGAAAAAAAAAAAAAACCTCCATGGGAGAGTGCACTGTTTCTCAACCATGGTGTGTCTGAGTCATTTCATCTTCGCTATACATCAGAAGGCTGCTTTCTCTGGTTTACATACATTTTTTTGGAACTAATTTCATACCTACCTACAATAATTTTCTTGAACTTGGCTAAATCCTAAAACTATACATCCATACTTGTAAATATGATTTGTGCAACAGGCAGTGCAGCGTGCTTAATGTTTGTGGTTGCAAAAAAAAAAAGTCCAAACAAACTGGAGCACACTTGAACAAAGCTAAAAAAAAAAAAAAAAAAAATCTGATGTGAGAAACACTAATTTTTGTTTGACTTCTTATCTTTAAATGAGACAAGGCCTCAAGACTGACCGTAAACTGTGCTAAAATCAATTTACTTTTTATTTTAAACTAGAAAGGTTTTTATAGATTTGAACATAGAAGAGAAATGGGATTAGCTGTACAATCTTTATTGAGATACACTTCCACCATGCTATGTTAAAAGTAAAAAAAAAAAAAAAATCCTTCATGACCGTGTCTAGACATCTGTTCATAAATTGCAGAAAAAAAAATCCACAGATTTATTCAAAGTTCTATATAATTAGATGTAAACAGCCATTTAGATGAAAAATGCACCACTCGAATCATTTATGGCAGTCAAAGTCAGGGATACAAATGTGTTTAAAGGCTGCCTCATAAATTTGTTAAACAAATTTGTTATAAATACATTACCAAATACTTTTTATATTCAAATCTGACTGTCAGCTTACAAGCTATGATCACCAAGTACATCATGTGGTATGTGCTATGTAAAGTTGCTTAGTGTCACTTTTACTTTTTTCTTTTACTCAAGCCAAATGCAATTTTAGTTAAGCAACCTTTAAGGACCCCGAAAAACCCTTTTTGCTAAAGAGTGTACCTAATAGATGAATAAAACCAACAGTTCATTATTGGAGTATTCATACTATTAGCTGTCAACGTGGTCTTAAATTTTAACCCACTTCAAATAGTGCTTTGTAGCAATAATCTTGGATAACCTGAGCAATCTTGGGTGTTTTTAATAAAGAACATTGAGCTGGCTTTGAAATATATAACTAAACTGGAGAGCTCATTAACTGGTGATAAATCAAGAATGATGAACTTAGTTTGGCACCTGAGGCCGTTACAGAATTTGGATGGTCGTATGTTAGATCTTGCTCTTGGTTTTTGATTCATACCCCCTTTAACAAAAAACAATATCAAGATGAAATATCCGCTTACCCTAATGTAAAACCCTGCATTTGGAGGAGGGGGAGTGTTGCATTTGGAAATCAGCAATTCCCACAATTGTTTAGTTGAGGGGCTCTTAACATCAGTAAACATTTACACTTAAAAATCGAAAAGAAATTGAAATGTTGGAATCAGGGCTCCACAGACCATGTCTTGAAATGGACTGCTGCCAGAATCCTAATTGAAGCATGCAGTTTTCCTTAGAATTCAGTTTTCGAGTTCAAAAATCTGCAAAAACACGATATAACAACTGGGAATGTATTAAAGTGAAGATGTAGCACATTTATTAATACGTATGAAATTAAGTGTATGCAATTTTACATTCATTGGTTTGTGATCTTTCAAATGCATTATACAATTAAAGGTAAAAATATCAGGTACACAAACTAATAGTTAATGTTTATGAGCAACTTAAATTTAGTTTGAAAATGGGGCGAGTTAAGATATTTTTAAGAGTACTTTCTTCAGTGAGCTACTCGGCCAAGTACAAATTTCTGCCCATTTGGTTTTGACAGCTTTAAGTCGTTTTCACTAATTGGGGGCCAATCACCATCAATTTCCACCTTTATTGCATTTTATGAAAAATGGAAGTTTCACAGTCCACAAATTTTGTTCAATTTTCACCAAATATGCTACAGATGATCTTCAGACCAAGACTCGCAAAAGTTATCATTTGGAATCTGTGGCAAAGCTGCCCAGTGGGAAGTGAGGTCATATCTCGACGATGGTTGATATATGGACACCAAGCATGGTACACAGACTCAGGACCTCTTTTTGAGTGTGGCTGTGTTTTGGGAGATTCCAAGCCAGAGACAAAAGCCTTTGTCCATTATAGTTGATCAAAAATGGTGGTGAGACCATAACTCTGCTTTAACACATCAAAACCAGACTTGGTATGCGGACTAGGGTCCCCATTCTGAGGAAGCTTTAAAAGAAAAACTGTCATTTGACCCTCGGGGTCTACAATACGCAGAACTGCGTTTTGGCCAATAACTGTTGATGTTTGCCTAAAAGAATTTTTGTGACTGGTAATATTGTGGGAAGTCCCAAGACCGAGACATGGCAATTTGTCATGTCAACCTAATTGATGCAGCTGCCATATTGGATTTTATTGAAAAGTTTAAAAAGTTGTGGTAACAGGCCACAAATTTTGTCTCATCTTCACCAAATTTAATGCGTATTATCTTCAGATCAATTCTCACAAGTTATTTGTTGGCTTTTTGATTTCTGAAAGATTTCGTCTGTCACAGCTGATCAAATTCAGCAGTGAAGCCACTAAACAGGAAGTGAGGTCATAATTTGGCAGTGGTCTGCTGCATCAACATCAAACTTGGTACATGGACTCGGCACTGATTTTCAGGAAGCACAAATTATTTTTTTTTTTTTGATGGCTGGGGGTACTGCAATAAGCAAAAATCTGTTTTGGACAATAACTTGATCTCTTTGCCTGAAATAAAATACTTGTCTGGTGATACTGTGGGAGGTCCCAAGGTTGAGACATGGCAACTTGTCAGCATAATTGCTCCAGTTGCCAAATTGGATTTTATCAAAAGATTAAAAAAAAAAATTTCACCAAATGTGGCACAAATGATCTTCAGACAAAGCCTCACAAAAGGTATCTCATGGATTTGGTATTTGTAAAACTGTTTATCTGTTCCAGTCTATTGAATTTGGCAACAAATCCACCGGACACAGCAAGCTCATGTGTCAGTCAGTATTTGTTCAATTGACACGAAATTGGCTGAGTGCACATACAGTTAACGCCCTTAACAAAATAACATGAAGTCTCTATGCCAATTCTGCCCTGCTGAGATGATTAGCCCCCTCATTGGTGCTTGCATCTATGGTGTGTATGTGGATTTATTTTTTAATTAACTTTGTTGCGGCTTCATTTATTTATTGCGTTTGTTGTTTACAGATGAAATTGCAGTTGATTATAAACTTTGCAGTCTATATATACACCGAAATGAAAGCAGGCCTGCTTGTGGAAAAAATCAGTGATTTTTGAAAATTTCCAGTTGTGAAAACAATCCTGTTCAGACGGTTGAAAGGCTAAAATTAATAAACAAACGAAATAAAAACCCTTAAAACATTTTTGGCCAGTTATCAATTTAGTTAATGTGGAAATTCCTTAATTTAGTTAAACAACATTAAATTTAGTTAATATTGTCGGTGTTGCTTGACATAAATGGAGTCATGAGGGAAACTTGTGTAGGTTTTTTAATTTTATTTTTAAGGAAATAAATATTACAAGGATCACTCTAAGGGCTGAGTATTTTGAAGTGCAAGTTGGAGTCCTATTCCTGCAAATGTAACTGCAATTTTGCATGGATGACTTGTTTATCATCTCACACTGCACTAGTGTAAGTTCAGTAATAAAAATCGACAAACTTTATTTTTCACTAAAATTTATTCTGGCTCATTTTGCCCAAACATTTTCAGAATGTCATGGTGCGTACTCTGGCTGAATTCTTCACAGGGATCAGTGGCCATGTGGCAGTGTAATTAGGCTATCTGCCATCTGAGTACTTTTCCTTTAAGCAAAGTTCAGCAGGTGGGGGGGTTTAATCTCGCTGAGAAAATCATGAGAAAGCATTCTCCTTTTCGCCACTTTCTCAACTGTACGTATATTTTTAAAAAAATATTCGAGTCCTACAGAGACTTAATTGTGGTTTCTTGATAATTTCTGGACGCATTACAAAGCAGCTCATGGACTTGTGATACTTTTTTATTTTTGGAATAATGTTTTTAAACCGGACTACATTGAAATACTGTACATGCTGTTTTGAGGCAGAGCTTTAAATAGGACCAATTCTCATTCCCCAACTAACAACCTAATGACCATGTACCAAGAGTGATGCGTTTGTCATTTTTATGTGAAATTGTTTTCATAGGAATTACACTGCTAAAGTAATGGAATCCTATAATTGTAGTATAAATATATACAGATATGCTTGCGACTAAAATTAGAGCTTGCCACGAGGCTTGAGTCCAAGTTGAGTACAAAAGGCTGTGCTGGAAGGAGGAATATTTTTCTGTGGAGTTTATTTGTATTGAGCAATGTCAATTTATACCTACTTTTAATTAACTGTTTAGTTATCAAAGGTTAAGAGAATTACAGAACGTGGGGAAAAACATGCCAGTTGTTTAGACCCTATTTAACACTATTTAATTAATTGCTTGTGCAAATCTTCGTAAACCTGAAATGTTTTGAGCCTTAAAACCCGAAAGGATTTTACTGGAATAAAATCAGCTATGACTGTTGTTATTGGTCAAATGGTTTCTCTATGCTGCAGAAACCTGCAACTTAGCCAGTAAATATATCTTTCTTGCATAGAGGTATATTTAACTAATATTTCTGTGTTTAAACAAAAGATTAAGCCTTTTTTTTTTTTTTTTTTTTAAGTTTTGGGGTTTTTTTGGCAGAAATTAGTAAATATGTATGGAAATAGGTTTGAGACTGGTTATATAGTAATCTCGTAATGAGAAATACTGAGTTCATTTTATTCAGGATATCTACACTTGCAAAGAGATGTTTTATTGGCGTGTACCATATACTTCATAACTTTGCTGCACTGGCAAGGCACTACTACTACTAACATCAGTTACCTAAAAGGTCTGGTGACGGTTACAGGCATGCAAAGCTTAACTATTTAGAGTGGTATTTGAAAATTTGTAAACGCCTTTTTTTTTATTTTTTAGAATTTTCTATATTTGTGCATAAATATGACCTAAAACATCAGATTTTCATACAGTTCCTAAAACTAGATCAAAATAACCCAGTTAAGCAAATGAGACAAAAAAAATTATACTTGGTAATTTATTTATTGAGGAAAATGATCAAATATTCTGTATCTGTGAGTGGCAATAGTATGTGAACCTCAAGGAATAGCAGTGAATTTGAAGATGAACTTTGTCATCCCATTAATTGATGATCAGGTGTGAGTGTCCTGTTTGATAGATCCCTGTTCTTTAAATAAAAGTCTGGTCTTCGCAACACATGTTTCTGGAAGTGTATCATGGCACGAACAAGAGAAATTTCTGAGGACCTCAAAAAGAGAGTTGTTGAGGTTCATCAGGCTGGAAAAGGTCACAAAACAATCTCTAAAATGGATGGACTCGACCAATCTACAGTCAGAAAAATGCAGGAAATTCAAGAGCTTGGCATGTAATATTCTGTGAGGTTACAAAGGAATCCATGCTAACTTGTAAGCAGCTAAAGACTTCTCTCACATTGGCTGATATTAATGTTTGAGTCACTGGAGAACACTGAACACCAATGGTGTGAATGGCAGGGGGCACTGATCTTCAAAAAACATTTCTGCCCGACTACAGATGGTTACGTATTGTGTCAACAAGCCAGAAGGCTACTGCAAAAAGATTTTGTGGATGGATAAGCCCAAAATATAACTTTTTGGTTTAAATGAGAAGTGTTAGGTTTGGAGAAAGGAAACAACTGCAGTTCGTCAAAGAACCTTATCCTATCTGTGAAATGTGGTGGTGGTGATATGGTTTGGGCTCATTTTGCTGTATCTGGGCCAGGACAGCTTGCTATCATTGCTGGAATAATTCATTGTTCCATCAAAGTCTCAAGAAAAATGTCACATTTATCTGTGAACTGAATCTTGAGAGAAAGTGGGTTATGCAGTAAGACAACAACCTTAAGTGCACAAGTGCCTCAACCAAAAAATGGTTAAAGAAGACTAAAGTTAGTGTTTTGGAATGGCCAAATCAAAGCCCTGACCTTAATCCAACAGAAATGTTGTGTGAGCAATTCACGTGGGGAAATGCACCAACATCCCAGAGTTGAGCTGTTCTATACAGAGGAATGGACTAAAATTCTTCCATGCTGATGTGCAGGATCTGATCAACAGTTACCTCAAACATTTAGTTGCAGTTATTGCTGCCCAAGAGGGTCACACCAGATACTGAAAACACAGCTTCCCATACTTTTGCCACTCACTAATTTTTAGATTTTCACACAAGTCCTAAAAGTAAATAAAGAGAACCCAGTTAAACAAATGAGACAAAAATATTATACTTGGTCA
>JAPFFA010000015.1:28296124-28307218 GCA_026153275.1 Sciades herzbergii
AGTCACTTATGTTTTTTCTTAACTAACATAAATGTTTTTTTTGTTGTTGTGTTTTAATTTAATTTTTTTTTTTTTTTTTTTAATTCTGGTAGACCTTCCAAATAATCTGGAGGTGACATCTGATGGTGGTTTTAGAGACTTGGAAGCCACAAGATTTTACTTTTTCTTGGAATTCACCAATCGTAATCCTTGGGGGGGTTGCTGCCTCTTTCACCATCCTCCTCACTGTATGTTGGGGCAAAATAAACTTGGGTCCTCTTCCAGGCAAGTTTGTAACAGTTCTAATTGGTGTCCGCTTTTATTTATTGCCCTAACAGTACAAATGGACATTTTCAGGTGTTGTTTTTTTTTTTTTTTAAACCATTCCTTGACTTATCAAGGTCAACACCCTTCTCCCTTATTTGGTTTGTGTTTTCTCTCATCTTTCCCATGCTGATGAATGACTAAGGGAATTTGGCCTCTGTGTCACCTCATATTTGTCCCCCAGTTAATCAGGAAGTCATGGATTACAGCTTGAAAGTTCCTACATGCTCCAATTAACTTAATGTGCAATTTAAATGGGAAACATACTTCAGTTACATTATGTTCACTATATTTCCCAAGGGTGCCAATCATGGCACATGTGTTTTTGTTGAAAATTATTTCTTGATGAGGGATTTGTTTTTGTCTGAATAAAATTTTTCAATCAAAGGTTGGATTTTACTTACTTTTTTCAGTATGAGATGAAGCAACTTCACGAAAAGGTGATGTGATGTGATTTATTTTTTATTTATTTATTTATTTTCCCTTCTAATCCTTTTTACTATTCTTTACAAGTGGGGCCAATAATTGTGGACGGTACTGTACAAGGGCATTAGTGAGATCAGGTGCTGATGTTGGGTGAGGAGGTCTGGAGTGAAGTTGGTGTTCCAGTTCATCTCAAAGGTATTTGGTTGAGTTGAGATCATGGCTCTGTGCAAGACACTTGAGTTATGTTGAGTCATTTATTATGATGGAATAGGTTTTGGGCCTCTTAGTTTCAGGGAATGGAAATTGTAATTCTACAATACACAAAGACCTTCTACATTTGTATCTGGCATATAATTGTGTGCTTCCAGCTTTGTAGCAACAGTTTGAGGGGAACCACATATTGGTGTAATGAGCAGGTGTCTGCATACTTTTGGCCATATAATGTAATGATGCAGCACTCTACAAATCAAGCATGAATAAAATAGTGAAATATTTACAATAATAGTACCTAAAATATTCTAGCTGTGCAGAAATGATCAATGAAACTGCAACTAAGATTGCAATGCCTTGTTTTTTTTTTTTGGTTTTTAATTTACTTATTTATTTTTAAACTGCAAGATACCCGAGAGTCGGTTTAAACTGATTTTAAACAGTTGAACTCTACAGTTTGAGAGAATTTCTCTATCTTAATGGTTCTTTGGTTAACCTACCTAGAACCGTCTGTCACACACTTTGTCCCAAATTGGAACTTTTTTGAAGCAAGGAATCCTTTAAAACCCTGTTCCTAAGAGCGAAAATGGTGGAATTAAAAGGAATAGCAGGGAATTTTAAATCAGTTTGTTCAATTAAAAAATCCCAGATTGCATGGCAGTATTATAACTGTTTTGCATTTGTTTGAGGTATTCTGGTTTTGGACTGCAGAAACTGCTCAAAATTTGTGACCCTGCTGGAACTCACTTGATGGACAGGACCACAACTGAGTCAGGAGACTGTGTCGTACAGTACAATTTAAGTATAGCAGCATACTTAAAAGAAAAAAGCTAGTAAGTGTGGGATTTGGCTGTCCTCTTTGGTAGAAAAATGCAAGCTGCTCATGAAGATATCGCAATGTGGGCTGTGCTGCAAAAATACTATGTTGGCATAATAATAACATCTTTGAAATGCTGATATTTGTTTTTCCTTAAATAAAACTACTAAATTTTTACATGCTTGTAACCTCAAGGTAACATTGCCATTCTACAAAGTGTTAAATGTGAACTACCCAAAACTTACAAATTGGTCAGCACTCATGCCATTAATATATGGGAGAATAAGTAAGGTAGAAATTATGAAAAGATGAGTTTCTCATAAACATTTTCTTAACTGTTCTCAATAAGTGTATCTGTGTCCCCATGATTAATTGTTGTTAATGTTGCAATACCTGAAAGGCTTCATATACTACTTGGTACTGCATGTGATGTTTGAGTGCTTCTCCTTGTAGCATTACTGATTTGGATAATGAAAAAGTAGCAAAATGAATTTTAGTATGGCAGCTGTCTACTTGTTTTAGGTTGGCTCATATGGCTGCGTTCCAGCACTGCTTTTAAGACGCCCTTGTTGGCTTTGCCTCATCCTTTCACTTCAGAATAATCCTTGTTGCTGCTGTAACTCTAATAACCTCAGCTCATATCATGTTTGTTAGATCAGCTATTGAAGGCCTGAAGGCCAACATGACTAAAAATCAGGGTCTAAACTTACCAGAAGGCTTTGGAAGCTGATGCAGTTTCCTTTTCAAGCTACAAGGAAATGGTAGAAATTTTGGAAGTATAAAGTAAGCATATCAGACGCTCGCTGGCCATGGTGTGAAAACTGTGCATGCAGATGCTCATGTAAGTTTCCAAATCTGCCATTGCTTAACTCTTGAATATTTTCTATCGTGAATACAATTATTAAACTTAAATTTCTTTTGAGAGCAGAAATTATCTCGTTAAGATCTGTTCAGTACTTTGGGAGTAACAGCAGGTTGAAGTTGGTACAACAGAGTATACTCTCTGCTTGCGTGACATCTGGAAACTGCCTGTGCTTTTTGAGTCACGGGAAATTGGTCAGGCTCTCTCTCTTCTGATCGGTTTCTGACTGGATTACCCGTGAATATTAATCATAACTTTTATACGGATGTTCTTTCACTCTCACAGTTTCTGATGAAGTATTCAGCAACATTTTTCGTCAGCTAGTTTTGATGTTATGATTCACGGGAGACTTTGAAGTGAGTTTTCATAGATTTACCTACTTTTTTCTTTTTTTCAAATTAAATTGATTCATGTAAATAACGGTTTTAGAATATAACTGTACTTGTTTTTGATAAAAAAAATATTGAGATCTTAGTGGTCAGAATGAAATTTAAAAAAACCGGAAGTCAGAAACGCGAGTCTCAATTTGGACTGAATTTGAATTTTTACCCGATGTGCCTATATAAAGGCTAGTGTATTGACAAATCAATAAGGGTAGTAAGCATATTGAAACACAGAATATTTTCTGAACTTGTATGATGCATCTGTTTTTTTTTCCCCTCAATTGCTGTAAGAACTAGTTCCTCATTAGGTTTTTATCCAAGAAATCAAGATGTCATGAACACAAGGTTCTGTAAGTAACATGATTCCATGGATGGGATGCAATATTATGCTGTGTGCTTCTTTCAATCTCAAAAATGAAATTAGGTACAGAACAGTAAAGCTTACCTTCAAACACGTCATTGTTCATAACAAAGAATTCTGATCTATGAAATTGTCTGTGCTCTGTGGGTGGGAGCAGCAGGGGTGCAATCCTTTTCTCTTCTGGCAATCACAGTGACCGTAGATAATCATGGGCATCTGTGAACTCAGGTATGCAGAAGAGGACAGATAGCGCTTCCCTCGCAGCATGAGCAGCAGTTTGAAAGGATGTGGAGGAAATGTGATGGCCTTCACCATCCCTGGTTGGTAGTTGTTGTATGATGGAGGAGAGCTGGGCTCTTCTGAGGGAATTTGCAGGTAAAAGAGGGGGATAAAAATATGAATTAATTTTTTTTTTTTTTTTCTTTTTGCTCAGAGTTGAGCCATGACATGAAAATTAAAGATGGGTAGGAAATTGCAGCATGTGTTTGATTTGCCTAAGAATCTGTATGATTATTGAAATAGCCGCATTAATAAAATGGAGTTTAAAAACGTCCAAGTTGTCAATTGCCTTTATGATGGTGGGGGGGGATTTGTGATTTTATTTTCAAATAATTGTTGGAGAATTCCATAAACTGAAAGGATTTCCCGTAAAAATCCTACTCGATGTAGCCGTCTTCTGTGCAAATGTTTATTTAAATTTTGTTTTGATAAACTAGTTTTCTTACTGAATGCATTTGTAGCTTTTTTATTTTTGTTCAAAATGACCTGTTGCTTGGGTAACACATTATGTATTGGAGTGTAAATGTAGAAGTTACTTAAGACATAATACTGATTTATCTGGGCAACAAACTTGCATTCATAGTGATGAGCATCTAGTCATATTCATTACTGAAGACATGGCCAATGGAGTGGGCAGAGTACTCCTTAGATCCAGTCTATGTGCTGATGCAATAGAATCCAGTGAATAAAAGTGCATACAAGCAGCAGTTAAATTTTCCTCTCAAACTGTGGAAAGAGGGAGATGTAATGATGGTTTTGTGTTGCAGTATGACTGGGGGAAAAAAATCAGTGGGACAATGTCGTGTAAATGCAGAGAAGTTAGACGGACCAACCTGTGTATTAGACTGTACAGGTTACAGGCGAGAGCCAGAGCATGGTGACTGCACCAGTTGACTGTGAAAGTGTGTTTCTTTCTTAATGAAACCTTTAAAAACCGCAAATGCTTTATTTTTTATTTTTTAAACATTTTGCTTGGTCTTTTTTTTTTTTTTTTGGTGGAGATGAAGACTTGTGGTTCTGTATTCATGAAAACCTGTGCTTGATTTTACCTAGTGCTTAGTTTTATGGTTAACGTACTGTTGGCTTGCAAAATAAGATCTTAGTTTTGGGACATTGTTTTGCTCTGTAAATTACTGTAAATAAGACAGTATGGAAAATGCAAATTTAAAAAATAAGCAGTGATTATTGAATTTACTTTGCCTTGTATTTCATTAGACAGTATGAACCCAAGATATTTCATGTTTTATTGGATTATTTGCATTTCCTTTGTTAATATACATCCATTCCTGTGTTTCAGACTTGCAACACATTCCAAAAAAAAAAAGTTGGGACGGGGCACTTTAGGATGAGTAATGAGGTAAAATAACTAAAATAATGATTTGGTTTTGAAACAGGCGATTGTAATCATGATTTGGTACAAAATCAGTATCCAGGAAAGGCCTATTCTTTGAGGAGCAAAGAAGGCACGAGGATCTCCAGTTTGTCAACAAATGCATGAGAAAACAATTGAAATGTTTTAAAACCAAAGCTCCTCAAAGAAGGATATGAAGGGATTTGGCTATTTCACTCTCTATGGTGCCTAATATCATTAAACGATTCAAGGAATCTGGAGGAATTTTAGTGCGTAAAGGGGAAGGGCTTAAGCCTAATCTGAATGCCCGTGATCTCTGATCCCTCAGATGGCACTACATCAAGAACAGTCATTCATCTATAGCTGATAGAACCACATGGGCTCGGGGTTACTTTGGCAAACCTTTGTCAAGCTCTACAATACGGAATTACATCCGCAAATACCAGTTAAAACTTTACTGTGCAAAAAGGAAGCCTTATGTTAACTGTGTCCAGAATCGCTGTCAACTTCTCCAGACTCTGAGGCATCTGGGATGGACCTTCACACAGTGGAAACGTGTATTGTGGTCAGATAAATCAGTATTCCAGGTCTTTTTGTGAGAAATGGATGCTGTGTGCTCTGGACCAAAGATGAAAAGGACCGTGTCCTTGGCAAAGGTAATTTACACTTCTGTGATGGAGAAAAATACATTGAGATTTTGGAGCAACATCTGCTGCCTTTAAGACATCTTTTCCAGGGAGATTTCAACAAGACACTACAATACCACATTCTGCACACATTACGAAGGCATGGCTATGGAAGAAGAGGGTGCCTGCCCCCTCTGTACCCAGTCGAGAATGTGTGGAGAATTTGGAAACTAAAACCATGACAATGATGACCTTGTACTGTTGCACATCTGAAGACCTGTTTGCAGGAAGAATGGTACAAAAGTAACACCCAAAACACTTCATCACTTGGTGTCTTCAGTCCCTAAACATCTGTGTTATGAGAAGGAATGGAAATATTATAAAATAGTAAATTCTTTACTGTCTCAGCTTCTTTGAAATGTTTTGCAACAATCAAAATCCAAAGTGTTTTAC
This sequence comes from Sciades herzbergii, assembly GCA_026153275.1. Lineage (NCBI taxonomy): Eukaryota > Metazoa > Chordata > Actinopteri > Siluriformes > Ariidae > Sciades > Sciades herzbergii. The sequence continues at coordinate 28,302,196 of JAPFFA010000015.1, forward strand.
TTTGGCGGGGGGAACCACCAACAAAAAAAAAAAATTCATGAGATAAAACAACAAATAATGTGCTGTTGTATTGTTTTGGGTGCAACACAGGTCAAAGATTATTTACAAATCATTGTTTTCAGTTTTAATTCCAACATGCCATCCCAACTTTTTCTGATTTGGGATTGTATGTCTGAAGGTTCCATGGTGAAGATTCTGCTTGAAGAAAATGTATTTAAACTTTGTAACTTTTTTTTTTTTTTTTTTTAATTATCATTTCAAGCAAGCATCTTGGGTATCTACACCCCCAATTCCGAAAAGTTTGGGATACTGTGTAAAATGTAAATAAAAACAGAATAGAATGTTTTACAAATCATGGAAACTCTATATTTGAGAATAGTATAGAGACAGCATATCAAATGTTGAAACTACAAAATTTGATTTTTTCTTTTTTTTTTTTTTTTCTTTTTAAATATATGGTTGTTTTAAATTTAGTACCAGCAACATTTTTCCAAGGGGGGGGGAAGGTTGGGACAGGGCTGTTTTTATAGTGCAAGTGAGAACAGGAATCAAATTTATATTAATGATGTCCCACAACTTTTAATTTAAACTCTAAATGGTTAGGAATATGACGTCATTCATCAGTCAGTAAAACAGTGTTTTGCTTTATTTTCGGAAAATAATTAGCTTTATTGATTGATAATGTAGCATCACACCACCATATTATGGATTATTTTCCTTTAATGGTTAATGTTTTTCTTTTATGCCGAGTGAACTTTCAAGTTTATTCATTCACCCATCCATTTATACATTAGAGTTGCAGGGGAAGCTGGAGCCAAGCCCAGCTGATTTCGGACGAGAGGCAGTGTACACCCTGGGCAGGTTGCCAATCTATTGTAGAGCTAATACTGAGACAACTGTTCATGGTTGCATTCACATCTCTGGGCAATTTGGAGTACTTCACACAGAAAGGTCTCAGTTGGCTGTGAGGTTCAAACCCAGAACACTTCTAATCACTGCACCACCGTGACACCTCTATTCATTCAATGTTTGTATATTTTCATAGTTCAGGAGTAGATGGTCTGTGCTTAAAGTATGTGGACACCTGACCATTACCCCCATATGTGGTTCTTCCGCAGACTGTTGCCACAAATTTGGAAGCACACAATTGTACAGAATCTCTTGTATGCTCTAATATTACAATTTCCCCTTCACTGGAACTAAGAGGCTCAAACCTGTTGAAGCATGATAATGCGCCTGTGCACAAAGTGAGCTTCATGAAAACGTGGTGTGTTAAGGTTTGAGTGAAGAACTCGAGTGTCCTGCACAGAGCCCTGACCCCACTGAATACCTTTGGGATGAACTGGAACACTGACTGAACCCCAGACCTCCTCAGTGTCTGAACTCACTAATGCGCTTGTGGTTACTCAAAATGAGCACAGATCCCCACAGCCATGCCCCAAAATCTAGTGGAAAGCCTTGCCAGAAGAGTGGAGCTTATTATAACTGTAAAGAAAGGACTAAATTTGGAATGGAATGTTCAACAAGGACATATGGGATGATGGACAGGTGTCCACAAACTTTTGGCCAAAGTTCTGTTTCACAAAGGATAAACAAATAAGTTATTTCAACCACCATGACCTTGAGCAGGATAAAGCATTTACCAAAGATGGATGAATGAACATGGTACACACGCCATCTTCAATATGCGCCTTTGTTAATGAACAGTCTTTCTTTACAAGCTTCAGATGATGAGAATAAAAACCGCCCACTTCCATGTTTGTCCACTCCGACAGGATCCTGATGCACATACATTTTTGTAAGGTTCTCACATGACTTTCCCCCATATTTTTCAAATTAGTGTCTGTGATTGGGCTTGTGAGGGAGGCCAGGTTGCACCAATTAGCTTTGAGGAACAACATTTTCCTAGTGATCACTGGACAATATACACATACTGAGAGCAGAGATGCTGCAGGGTAATATAATTACACACCATATTTTATATAATATACAGATTACTTTGTTATTGAAAATGGGATTTGAACATGTGTTTTGGAAGGGGGAAATTCAATGTACTTTTCAGTGGGACTCATGGCTTAATCTTTTTTTTGTTTGTTTGTTTTTTAACAAAATTATACTGTTCTTTTTCAACATGCACTACACTTATACTTGCAGATATTTTCGTGAAGTATTCTGGTTGTTTCACCAGTGAAAACCTTAAAGGTTATTAAAACCATGATTAGTTCATTTCAGCCTGACATGTTACAGATGTTTAGTAATGCACAGCTTCCTTTTTTCTCAAGCACATCTTTTCCTTTTCCCTGTTAATTCCAGCTGTGCCCATGGACGCTCCCTGTCGAAGAATCTGGTCTGCCTGGCAACAGAGCGACTTTGAGAGCGCTCAGTGTTCACCTACTTGTAATGCAAGGTAACCTGTACATTTACGAAATATGCTTTGAGTGAATAAAAAGTTGTCATTTTATCAGAGCAATGTATTGTCCATTACACAGCATTCACACACCACTCAGCTCAGATTTGCCTTTTTTACTGTCAGGATTTATGAACCTGGACTTGGAATAATTACCTTCCTTCACTGGCAAATTCTGATGTGTGACCATTTTGGTGGACCTTTTTTCCCTATTTTTTTTTTTTTTTTTTTTTTAATAGTGTTTTGTTTTTTACTTGACAAACAGAATTGTCCATTTTAGTTTCTTGGGTTATAGAGAAGATTGAGGTGTTCATAAAGGACTGAAGCGTCCTTGAGGATTGTAATGTGGTTTGTGTGTGTTTTAAGGAAGCCGGCACATTACAAGTTGTACTTTGGGCTTTGAGTTGATTCAGTATCATGTGTGGGTGTGTGCTTTATTGTATTTACTTGTCCAACTTGAAGTTATCTCCTATAAAGATCCAGATGAGCAACATGCCATACACAATTTTTTTTTTTTCAATATTGGTTGTATTGTACATGTGTCTCATTAACTCCTTTTTATCATCCATCCATTCTTGATACCGCTTATCCATTGCGGGTCACAGATGTGCCAGTCCCAGCTGACGTTGGGCAAGAGGCAGGGTTCATCCTGGACAGTTCACCAGTCTACTGTGAAGCTTGCATAGAGAGACAGACAACCATTCACACTCAGTTTCACACCTACAGAGTGGCCAGTTTACCACACGTCTTTGGACTGTAGGAGGAAACCTATGCAGACACGAGGAGAATACACAAACTCCATACAGAGAGGCTCCAGCCGGCTGCAAGGTTAGAATCCAGAACTTTCTTGCTGTCCAAACCACTGCACCACGGCTCCACCCTTGTGTTTATTTAAATCTAAATTTTAGTAAGCTTGTGGCTTTTTTTTTTTTTTTTTTGAATTACTCTTTCTTTTTTGTCTGTAATTACTTGAATAACCGCCAGGTGTCGTTAAGCATGAGGCCAGGTTAATTTCTATGCCCTTAACGAGGCCTAATAAAGCTTGATTTTCATTGTGTATTGACTGGATCCTGGGATTTTGACGTGTGCGGTTAAGTTCGGGTCAGAAGGTCAGTAAGCTTCTGTATGCACACTGGGATGTGGATGGGATTTTCGGAGCAGGAAGCAGATGACCAGATGAAGAAATTCCTGTAAAACAACGCTGTTCATCTCTCTCTCTTTTTGGACTAAGGAGAAGAAGCGTACAGCCTGGTAACGATGCACAAAGCATGCAATGTTTGCGTTGTCTTGATTGTGTCGGGATGTTGTTGATTTTCAGTATTTGTAGGCTGTTTTTGTTTGTTTGTTTTTTTTCCTTCCCCTCCTGTTCGGAGTGATTTATAAGCCAAAAACCTGAAAGACTGGGATGGTGATAAAGCTATAGCGGATCTCACACAAACGCATAGACCGGGGGGAGTTTTGAGTCACGGAAATCGTGATCGCGGCGGAGTTTCAGCACCGCGGCCAGAGACCTGCGAGAACAAAAGGCGGATTAGCGTCCTGATGTCAGGCACCGTCTCTAAATGACTCCCACACACTCAAAACGAACACGTCGAGCCTTGTTCCCAAGCATTGTTTTCTTGAACATGTCTGTTTCACGAATGTAATGAATGGATCGTCTGGAATAAAAAATTGGTCGTCCTAAATAATAACCTTAATGTTTGCGTACATGGAAAAGTATTTTGGAATATGTCATCAGTACTTTAAGAGAACTTAGGCCCTTTTGTGTATGTTTTACATAAGCATTACATTTCTCAAAACTTGATTCTTCATTGCTTTTGAAGATTTAAGATGTATAAAGTATAGTTTAGATTTAAAACTTTAAGTTTCTCAACACGTGATTTCATTGCCGTACTAAATTTAAATAAGTTTCTAATCACTAGATTAAATTATGGCGAATGAGCGAGTAAACCAATTGCATTTTGAAATGTTTGCACTCATGGGAACTATAACAAATTAAATTAACAGGATTAAAACATGTTTCTGTGGTCATATGGCTGTGGCAGAATGTCTGTGACTTGGATTCAGTCCTCAGTCCAAGTAAGCATGGAGTTTGCTTTTTTTTCAGGCTTTTGAAAATCCATGGCCAAATCATGCTGGATGTATGAAAACAAATTGCGTTAATGTAACTCTAACATGGAAACGTAATGCACATGTAAATGAACTGAGGAGCATTAAGACAGTTTGTTTGTGTAAATCAGAATGATTTGGTCATGTATTTAAAATTTCCGCACTGATCTGGACGCTCTGAGCAAAACTCAGGACCAAACCTGGGTTCCTTGTTGTTACACACGAGTTAACAATTATTTCTTTCTGTCAGCACTAATGTTGCATTAATACGGTGTATGAATTGCGATTACATAATTCAATCTGCTAATTAGAAACGTTTACTTAAATTTGGTGTAATCAAAGAAATCCTGTTTTGGTGAGATGTAATTTTATGAATGCGATACCTTTCTCTTAATTATGACTGCCTGATGCATTCAGTTTTTTTTCAGTGATCTCATCTCATTATCTGTAGCCGCTTTATCCTGTTCTACAGGGTCGCAGGCAAGCTGGAGCCTATCCCAGTTGACT
>JAPFFA010000015.1:28707940-28719166 GCA_026153275.1 Sciades herzbergii
AAGCTATCCAGGTAATGTTATCAATGTGAGTTTCGAATGAAAGACTGGGGTCAATAATCACTCCGAGGTCTTTTACTACTGCACTTGAAGAAATAGAAAGGCCATCCAGAGTTACTGTGTAATCAGAAAACTAATTAAGTACCTGGTGTTTTGGATTAGCAGTGCCAGTAAAGACATTGAAGTAAGAATTGCACTAGCATGGGCAGCCATGAATAGACTGTCATTAATTTGGAAGGTCCAGTCTGAGTCAAACAGTGAAAATCAGTTTCTTCAGAGCAGCAGTGAAGAGCATATTGCTATATGGAGCCGAGTACTGGACCCAGACGGAAGCTCTTGAGAGAAGGGTGAATGGGACTTGCACAAAAAATGCTCAGAATTGTTCTAAATGTATTGTGGTGGCAAAAACTTACAAACAATCCATTGTACAAAGATCTTTCGCCATCCACAAGCATAGATTGGGATTTGTGGGTCACTATTGAAGAAAAAAGGGTGAAGTAGTTCACAGACGTGTTCTGTGGGAGCTAACTTATGGAAGAAGTTGTGGCATACCAAGGAAAAACTCCATTAATCAGTTCCAAGAAGATACATGTATGAACATGAGAAACTTGAAAGCGATGGAAGATAGGAATTCACGGAGGCAGCTAGTCAATGATCAGTTCCCAGCGAGTTTGCTTCAGTAGGTAGGAACGAACTAAGAGGCCTAAACCTGTTCCAGCATGACGGTGCCCCATGTACAAAGTGAGCTTCATGAAGACATGATGTGTTAAGGTTGGAGGGGAAGAACTCTGACTGAACTCAACCCCACTGAACACCTTTGGGATGCACTGGAACTGGCACCTCAGCATCCCAACATCAGTGCCTGAATTTATTAATGCTGAACTGAATGAACACAAATACCCGCAGCCATGCACCAAAATCTAGTGGAAAGCCTCGAAGAAGAGTGGAGCTCATGATAACAGACAAGGGGAATAAACCAGGAAATGTGATATACTACAAGCATATATGGGTATGATGGTCAGGGTGCAGAAACATTTAGTGCCGTATAGTGCAACCATTCAGGAGTAAAAATTTGTGGTCACTTATGTATGTCAGTAACATGTACATCAACACATTAAATGGGCATTTAATGACAATGCTAATTTTATAAATGTTACAGGGAGTGCAGTGAACCACATGAAAAATAAATCATTGTCAAGTTTATGTAGTTAAATGTCTTATTCTGTATACAGTTGTCTTTAAAACCAGTTACGAAGCACATGGTATATTGTGTTGTTGACATCCTCATTGTTCACGTTTTCTGACACAAAAGTCTTTATTTAATCAGAACTTTATTTATTAACACAACTTGCATTTCCTCTTAGGCCAGATCTTTTTGTCAGCTTTACAGTTCATAATTTCCTGGATTTTATACCACAGTTTGCACCTCATGCTGACTGCACTGAGTAAGCAGTCCCAAGCACATTTTGTGTTGTGTTACAGTATTACTAAATTTTGCACCACGCTTCCTGATGTGTAATTTAACAAAAATAAGAAAAGGAAACAATATCTATAAAAGGAAAGAAGAGGCCAAATGACCAGAGCAGTGTAAGTGTAGAGCATTGACAAGTGAAGCGGTGAGGCACACAGGCTGGAAGCAGTCACAACAGCACAGTCAGTAATCTCCTGGTGAAAATCTGAGAACAGCAGGGCAGACACGGCATTTACAGTCACAATGTTCTAGGGAGAAATCCAAGCACAGCCGACAAATAGGAAGCAAGAAAAACAGAGTCAGAGTCAGTCAAACAACCCAAAAATGGCAGACAAACTCATGATCCAAGAGACAGTCCAAGTCAAAAAACCAGGGAAGAGCAGCGGCAGAAGAAGAAGCCTTTATTAGTCACATGCACACTTCAAGCACAGTGAGATTCATCCTCTGCATTTAACCCATCTGAAGCAGTGGACACGCCCAGAGCAGTGGGCAGCTATACTACAGCACCCGGGGAACAGTCAGGGGTTAGGTACCTTGCTCAAGGGCACTTCAGCCCAAGGCCACCTCATGTTAACCTAACTGCATGTCTTTGAACCATGGGGGAAACCAGAGCACCTGGAGGAAACGCACGCAGATATGGGGAGAACATGCAAACTCCACACAGAAAGACCCCCGTCAGCTGCTGGGCTTGAACCCAGAACCTTCTTGCTGTGAGGCGACAGTGCTAACCATGACACCACTGTAACCAAAAAGCACGAACTAGACAAAACACGATGGCGAGTATTTTTCCATGTCATATCCTTATCCATGCTATATTTATATAGAGTAGCTAAAAACAAATACATAGTAGGTGTGCTAGTGCAGCGCGGGGAGAACGGGCAAACACGGAGTGGAACACAAACGTGTAGGTCAGGACTTGGAAGTTCCAGATTTGATCGTGAAAGTACCCCCCCTTATGGATGCCTCCGCGTATCCCAGACAAAGCTTCGGGATTCTTATTTTGGAAGTCCCTGATGAGTGTCAAGGATGAAGCACACTGGCACCCAACACCTGTCCTCTGGGCCGTAATCCTTCCAGTCGACTAAATATTGTAACCCCCAACCTCATCGATGGACCTTTAGTGGTTTCTTGACCGTGTAGGCCTCACCTCCATTGATGATCCTGGGGGGGAGCGGTCTTGGAATGGGGGGAGAAGGGTTTCAGTTTGGAGACATGAAAGGGTGGTGGACATGCCGCATGGACTTGGACAACCACAATCTAACCGTTGTGGGGTTAATGACCTTAGAAATAAGAATGGGACCAACAAACCTGGGAACTAGCTTATGGGAGGAGACCTTAAAGGGGAGCTTAGCTGTGGATAACATGACTCTTTGTCCAGGATGGTAAACGGGGCTGGCCTACAGTGACGGTCTGCTATTCCTTTGGAATGGATGATTGCAGCCTGGTTCCAGGAGGAAGAATCAACGGACGTCAAGCACCATAGGGCGACCTTGAATCTTTGATTTGTATGCTCCATCTGCCCATTACTCTGTGAGTAGAGGAAAGGCTAGGCGTGACTCCAAGTTTACAGAATTCCTTCCAGAAGTGTGCTGAGAACTGAGGGCCTCTGTCAGACACAGTGTCTGCAGGTAAACTGTGGATCCAGAACACACGGTTGATTAACAGTTCTGCTGTCTCCTTAGCTGAAGGCAGCTTTGGGAGGAGGTGAAGTGAGCTGCTTTGGAGAAATAATCAATGATCATTAGGATGCAGGTGTTAGAAGTCCCCTTAGAGCTGGGGAGGCTGGTGATAAAGTCCACCGCAGTGTGGGGCAAGGGACAGCAAGGCACAGGTAAGGGTCTTAGCAGTCCAGCCGCAGGTCAGTTGCTCATCTTGTTTCTAGAACAGACGTCACAGGCTGCCACAAAGGTCCTGACATCCCGCCACATAGTAGGTTACCAGAAACATTGCCTGAGGACAGCAAGAGTCTGAGCTGCCCCAAGGTGACAGGCTAGAAGAGAGCTGTGTCCCCAATGAGGCTCCTGGGAGCACACACAGAGGCACATAAAGGCAGTTGGGTGGGCCATTACCTGGTCCTGGATCTTTCTCTCTCTGTCGAGCCGGGCAGTGAGCAGGGAGAATGGGTTCGACGATGCCTTGCTGAGAGTCCAGAACAAACTGCCTGTAGAGACAGTCTGGCTTAGCATTTTTAGAGCACACAAAGTTAAAGTGGGAGAAGAACAATGACCATCTAGCTTGGCGTGAATTGAGCCGTTTAGCAGACCTGATGTACTTGAGGTTCTCATGATCTGTCCATATGATAAACAGAGTTTCAGTCCCTTCCACCCAATGCTTCCACTTTTCCAGGACCAGCTTGATTGCTAGAGTTCTTGATCTCCTATGCCATAGTTGCGTTCAGCCGGTGTCAGACGAAGAGAAAAGAATGTGCAGGGATGCACCTTATAGTCCTTGGCTGACCTCTGAGACAGGACAGTCCTAACGCCTGTGTCTGAAGCATCCACTTTGAGGATGAACTGAGCAGCAAGGTCAGAGATGATGAGAATGGGTGCCATGGTGAACCTGCTCTTTAGTGAAGAAAAGGTACTCTCGGCATGGTTATTCCAAGAGAAGGGGTGCTTGGAGGATGTAAGCTCAGTCAGGGGAGTGGTAATGAAGTTTCTGATAAACCTCTGACAGAAATTGGCGAACCCCAAAAAGTGTTGAAGTTCCATACAGGAAGCGGGAACTGGCCATTCAGAGACTGCCTTGACCTTGTTGGCGTCCATTTGGACCACCCTTGGGGATATCACAAAGCCCAGAAAGGAATCAGTATGGTTGTGGAACTTGCACTTCTCTACCTTGGCAAAAAAGTTGATTCTTCCGGAGCTGTTGCAGGACTTGTCTGAGGTGGGAACAGTGAGTCTGAAGTATGGGAGAGAAGATAAGAATATCGTTGAGATATACGAAGACAAACTGGTAAATGAAATCTTGTAGGACAAAATTGATTAGAGCTTGGAAGACAGAGGGGGTGTTATTGAGCCCGAACTAAGTATTCACAGTGGCCAGGAGGATTGTTGAATGCGGTCTTCCACTCATCCCCCTTCTCTTATTTGCACCAGGTGGTAGGCATTGCCACTTTGGAGAAAAACTGAGCCCCTTGTAGTAATTCAAAGGCCGTGGACATGAGTGGTAAGGAACACTAATTCTTAATATTTATTCTTAATATGTAGTCCCTGGTAGTCAATGCAGGGCCTGAGAGACTTATCTTTCTTCTCTACAAAACCCCCCACTCCTGCTGGGGAGGACAATGAACAGATAATGCCAGCTGCTAGTGACTTTAAGATGTATTTGTCCATAGCCTCTCTCTCTAGGGGGGAAAGAATAGACGTGACCCTTAGGAGGTGTGGTCCCAGGTAAGAACTCTGTAGTGCATTTGTAGGGCTGCTGGGGGAGAAGAGAGGTGGTGTGAGCCTTATTGAACACCAGACAATGGTCCAGATATACAGGAGGCACATTAGAAAGGTCCATTGTCTCATCAGGGCTGGTAACAAGAACGGCCAGAAGGGTCTGAGCCGAAGACGGGCAGGTAGCTGCCGGTTCCATCGCTCCAGCTGATGTTGGGGTTGTGGAGTTGTAACCAGGGGACACCAAGCACAATAGGCTCAAGGGAGTCGTTCATGACGTAGAAGGAATTTGATTTGACGTGATTACCTGAAATCTTCAAACTTATGGAGTCCGTGATGTGGGAGATGGGGCTGAATTCAGCCCCATTCAGTGCTCTGGTCACAAGGGGACAATCTAATTCCCACAAGGAAGTGCCCAGTTCCTCAGCCCAGGATGTCTTGATAAAGCTCTGGTCTGAACCAGAATCAACAAGGTCTTGGACAGATTGACTGACTTATTCTCAACCGTTATCTTGACAGGCAGTGTTGACCTCTCAGCAAGGGAAGCATCTGTAGAAACACCCACCCATATCCCCACATCTATGAGTTGGCAGACCCTTTTACCGGGCAGCAGGACATGAAATGTCTGGACTGTCCACAGTAAAAGCAGGAACTAGTCTCTCAGTGGTGCCTTCTTTCTTCTGGGTCTACCTGGGTCCTGCCCAATTGCATGGGCTCCAATTCATCGGAGGTGGGCCTTGGTTCGACCCTACAGCTCCTCCTCTGATCCCTGCTCTGATTGCGCAGCTGTAAGTGAGCATCCACCCGACCGACAAGGTTCACCAGGCCATCCAGGCCCATCGAGGAGGTTGTGAGGTGCAGTCTCCTCCAAGATGGCATGATTTAGCCCATGAAAAGTGTCATATAAGGCACTTGTGTTTCAGTCTATTGCTGCAGCAAGAGTCCAGAATTCAGTGGTGTAGTTATGAACTGACTAAGCACCTTGCTTCAGCCCCATTAGCTGTCTTGCTGCTTCCCTGCCCTTGGGAGAATGGTCAAACACCTTCTGCATTTCCTCTGTAAACTCCCTAAAACTTGAACAGCAGGGAGCCCTGGCATCCCATACCACTGTCCCCACTCCCTTGCCTTTTCCTTTTAGAAGCATGATGACATAAGCTACACAAGAGTTCTCAGAAGGGAAGACAGATGCCTGAAGTTACATCACTAATGTGCACTGAGAGAGGAATGAGCAGCAGGTTGCAGGTGCACCATCATACAGCTGCGGAGCAAGCAGATGAGGTTCTTGGGGAGGGGGTAATGCAGGAGCTGCTGGTCAGCTGGCAATTGAAGCCTGAAGACTGTCCATTTGAGAGGAGAGTCTTTGTAGAGTGGAGGACATGTTCTGGTGAACTGCTACAGTTTCTTGCTGATGAGACCCAAGAATTGAGCCTTGTTTAGACAGAAGCTACTTTGAAAGCGTCACAGTCTGCTGGGTCCATAGTGACGGAAAAATGTCATGGCCGGAAGATTGTGGGTGAAGATGACCCTAACCCTAACCCAATGAGCAGCTCCAGAAATCACAGATAAAAGAACGAGGCATTCCGGACGAGTGAAGCGGTCAGACACACAGGCTGGAAGCAGTTGCAGCAGCACAGTCAGTAATCTCCTGGCAAAAATCTGAGAACGGCAGGAAAATACTGAATTCGCACTTACAAAGTCCCAGGGAGAAATCCGAGCACAGCCAACAAATAGGAACCTGGGGGAAAAAAAAAGAGTTCAGAGTCACAGTCAAACAATCCAAAAACAGCAGGCAAACTTGTAATCCAAGAGACAGAAGTAACACAAGTCAAAAAACAGGGAAGAGCAGCAGACAAAAACCCAAAAGCGGGAACTAGACAAAATGTAAGGGCAGGTATTTTTCTGCATAATGTCCTCCATGCCGTGTGTATGTAGAGTAACTAAAAGTGAACGCATAGCAGGTGTGCTAGCACAGCACGGACAGAACGGGGAAACATGGAGCGGAACACAAATGCGTGGGTCAAGACTTCGAAGTTCCAGGCTGGATCGTGACCGAGCATAAATGGAAATAGAATCGGGACCAGTGCCAAGTTGGTACCTGAGTATTTTTAATCACACTGATATTGAGGCTACAAAATCAGTAAGTTGCAGCTGATGTCCTTCTGTCACTGTTTGTTTGATATAAAATGACATCCTCAGTGTGATTTAATGCCTTCCTAAATATCCCCTCTCTCTTTCTTTCTCATTCTGTGTCTATTCTATTTTTCACATAATATTTCTCTCATGCTGCTTTCTATACTTTAGACAGAGCATAAGATGTCCATTGAAGAAGTATGCCGAAAGTACAACACTGACATTGTGCAGGTAGGTGTTATGGATCATTTACTTACCCTTTTCCTCATTGTAGCTGCCTGTTGTGTGCAAGAGCAAGCAAAACCTGTATACATGCAATAGCCAAAATAAAAAGCCATGTGCAGTGCCATATGTCTAGTTCACAATTCTTTTCTTTTGTTGATACAACAGCTATATTGTCTCTGTTTGGTATTATTTCACACAGCCCAGTAGCAGGTTTACGTAACTCAGAGGTGTTGAAGAGCAACAGCAGTATGCATTACGTATGAGGAAAATTACAAAATGTAACAAATTCACAATCTTCAATGAGCTTTTATTTTGTTTAAACATAAGTAATGCTCTTTTACCTGCATTTCCTCCAAAAAGTGTGAGCTTTAATCTCATACCATGACATCACCATAAACTAGGGGCAGAGCTTATTTGGTGGGCAAGCTCTCAGAACAAATCACTTTGCTTTACTCTCCAACACAAGAGAAAAGAGAAATGTGAAAGGCACTGTTTAGGTCACCAGCTCATGCAGACGTAAATAAGAAACCAGAAAAAAAAAATCTGCCAGGAATTAATTCTTACCCTCCAATTACTCATCCTTACAAGTGACGTGTAGTCATCTTCATGGCTGAAGAGTGTATTTTTATTGAGTGCGTACAGTATGGATGGAGAAGTCACAATAGTTCATTGAATATTGGAATATCAGTCTATTGGAAGCAATGGAATCTTTCAGTTTGTGTCATTTGTCTTTTGAAACTTAACGATTAATGAGAAAATGTTGATATTCAAGAGAGTGTTATGAAATATTCTTAAACATTATTATTATTATTATTATTATTATTATTATTATTATTATTATTATTATTGATATTATTAAGATATCATGAATTAAAGCTGTGAGACAGGATTATCATTATTTTGGTGCAGTGTGAGAACACTGATCCATAGTAATCCTGGTCTCACACTCTCTCTTGTTTTCTCTCTAGGGTCTAACTAACGCTAAAGCAGCTGAGTATCTGGCCCGGGATGGTCCAAATGCCCTCACTCCTCCACCCACTACCCCAGAGTGGGTTAAGTTTTGCCGCCAGCTCTTTGGGGGCTTCTCCATCCTGCTCTGGATTGGAGCCATCCTCTGCTTCCTGGCTTATGCCATCCAGGCGGCCACAGAAGATGAACCAGCAGGAGACAATGTGAGGATACGCATGCAGATTCGTTGGGATGGGAGACGGAAGCATTTGTGGAGGGTGGAGAGGAATAGAGATGAATAAGTGTGGTGAAGGATAAGGACAAGAACTTGACTATAATAATATTTTAGTGTTGGGGAGGTACTTGCTCTTGATTCCACTGCATTCTCAAGAAAATGAAAAAATGTATAGAAAAATAAGAAAAGGTTGGACTGGTTGAACCATTACTCAAAATAATTAAATTATATTCTCGGAGATTTAATTATCTTAATTTATATTTGCTTGTTTCTTTCTCAGTTGTACCTAGGCATCGTTCTGTCTGCTGTGGTTATCATTACCGGCTGCTTCTCCTACTTCCAGGAGGCAAAGAGCTCAAAGATCATGGAGTCCTTCAAAAACATGGTGCCCCAGGTATTGATGACCGGCCACTAATATACAGGGAGCTGCAAAAGTAGGTATACAGTAAGGATTATACGCGAACAACAGCAGCAGGAAAGTAGAAGTTGTCAGCAGGATGGGGCGCAACCGCACTTCTCACTCAATATGCGTGAGCTACTTGACAAAGAATTTCCCAACAGGTGGATTGGACATCGGGGAGCCGTTGACTGGCCACCACATTCGCCAGATCTCACCCCTATGGACTTCTTTTTCTGGGGATGTGTAAAAGATAGGGTTTTCGCACGCAAGCCATGCTTTGTTGATACCATGATTCAGTTCATACGGGAGGCTTGCCAGGAAATTGATGCTGATAAAGACCTTTGTGCCAGAGTGGGCATGGGTATCCACACTCGACTAGTGGAGTGTGTGAATGCTGGGGGCAAGCAGTTTTAGCATTTGAGGGATTAATATGTTTATTATTGATATGTTTGTATAATCAATAAAATAACGTTTTGTGTGAACATTTTGTTTTTCATTACTGTATGCCTACTTTTGCAGCACCCTGTATATTAATTTTTTTTCAATGAAAGCTTAATTCCATTGTCTGTAATTTACAATAATTCTCAAAGTTATTGTACATTATAAATAAAATGGAAATTTCCATTTTCTGTGTGTGTGTGTGTGTGTGTGTGTGTGTGTGTGTGTGTGTGTGTGTGTGTGACATAGCTAGCGTTAGTAATCCGAGAGGGTGAGAAGCTGCAGATTAATGCAGAGGAGGTGGTAGCTGGAGATTTGGTGGAGGTGAAAGGAGGAGACAGGATCCCTGCGGACCTAAGGATCATCTCCGCTCATGGGTGCAAGGTAAACAAACGCGCACGCATGCACACACGGGATGTTTGATTTAAAATGGAAGTGGGTGTGGTCTCGATCTTGTTATCTGTTATTTTGGCTACACAATCACCTGTACAACTGGATGCAATGCTGCTGATGGGGTCTTTTGTACCATAATTCATTATAATGCCTGTAATTTCCATGAGTATTTTGCACCTCTTATTTATATAATGTAAATGAGCTTGCTCTTCTTTTTAAGTTCTGTGAGCAGGGTTGCCAGGTTTCTCGAAATGATTGTACAAAAGATATACAGATATACAAATCAGAAATGCATACCACTGCTCACTTGTTCCACCAAAAGGGCAACATTATTGTCTTTAAAGTTATTTTTGTTTGGTTTTTGAATTGATTTAGGGTGGGAATTTTGCCCTCAAGCTTCAGCAAAGCTGGCAAGCTTTAACAAAAACAAAGAAAACACAATATCAATACTCTGCCTATTTGTGCACATTCCAGATATATTGTACAGCTTGGACTCAAACAACTCATGCACATACCCCTTAAATATGTTCACTTTTTAAATTTATATATTTCAGATTCTTCTATTTCTTATTCTATGTACTGTATATAGGTACTTTTTGTCTTTGCTAAATTCTTCTATCTTAACTGTTCAAGCACCAATCACCAAAGCAAATTGTATGTGAGAACGTACATGGCAATAAACTCGATTCTCTTATTGGTATCTGTATTCATGTTTGTTTAGGATGCATTATTATTATTATTATTATTATTATTATTATTATTATTGTTGTTGTTTTCTTCATGTTTCAGGTTGATAACTCCTCACTGACAGGTGAATCAGAGCCTCAGACCAGGTCACCTGACTGCACCCATGACAATCCCCTGGAGACCCGCAACATTGCCTTTTTCTCAACGAACTGTGTTGAAGGTACAGTTTGTCCTCACAGTTGTGTCACTGTTCCATCTTCTAATCTTTTTATGCAACTCTGCTTCATGCTGTGGTTTTGTTTTCATTCTGCTATGAAATTGATGATGAGAAACTGTTGTCATGACAACAAGCTCCCTGTTCCTCTATGTGCTGTTGTTCAGCAGTTGCTCACGATGTCATTTTCACTGTCTTTCAAACAAATTAAAACAAATTGCTACACAATAAATGCATAAATTAAAAAGGGATTTTATGTGCACTGTCATATTTATAGCCCAGGGGAGAAAAGGAGCTGCTTACAGGCAGTTTCTAGGGACTGATGAAAATGATTTTTTTTTTTTTTTTCATGAATGACAATAACAGGCAGTTATTTAAAGATCATTGTGATACATCATTTTGAATCATGGCACTATTATTTTAGACTGTGTTCAGGTTGTCCATCTGCCTGTCTGTGTCTGTTCTTATCCTTACTACAGTATTTCAGGAGCGAGTGGCTGAATTCTGTGTAGGGTTTATATTTATATAGGATTTATGAGGTTACCAACAGATAAACTGATTTAGATTTCCAACCAAGATGGCGCCGCGGACGGCTGCCTCGGTACTTCGCTCTCTCGTACTTTCTATGTTTTGTGTAATTGTTGTGTTAATTCTTCTCCGTGCTTTCACGGAAGGCGGTCGCGCTGAGGTTTTTTAATGTTTCCA
>JAPFFA010000015.1:28808032-28819074 GCA_026153275.1 Sciades herzbergii
TGATTCTGCCACTTACCTTCCCTGACTCCGCCCTCCGGTCACAGACCGACGCTTGACCACGCCCCCGCTGCCACAGTGCCATGATACACTTCCGTGACAGCATTCATACATCCCAGTTTATCTATGCCTGAGGACCCTCCACATCTACTCCTTTACCTACTAAAAACTATGGACAAAAGGCTTGACTAAGAAGATGTTTTCAGCCTACACTTAAACACTGAGTTTGTGTCTGAGTCCCGAACACTACTTGGAAGGCTGTTCCATAAATGTGGGGCTTTGTAAGAAAAGGCTCTGTCCCCGATATAGCCCTTCACTATACGAGGTACCAGCAGATAGCCTGCACCTTTTGATCTAAGTAGGCATGGCAGGTCATAAAGGACCAGAAGTTCACTCAGGTACTGTGGTGCAAAACCATTCAGTGCTTTAAAGGTCAACAGTAGTATTTTATAATCAATACGAAATTTGATTGGGAGCCAGTGCAGTGTGGATAAGATAGGGGTGATGTGTTCATATCTTCTCGTTCTAGTAAGGACTCTTGTTGCTACATTTTGAACTAACTGGGACTTGTTTATGCACTTATTGGAACATCCAGACAATAAGGCATTAGAATAATCCAACCTAGAGGTAATAAAAGTATGAACTAGTTTTTCTGCATCATGTAGTGGCATTATATTTCTTATCTTAGCAATATTTCTGAGATGAAAGAAAGCTATCCAGGTAATATTATCAACATGAGTTTCAAACGAAAGACTGGAGTCAGTGATCACCCCTAGGTCTTTTACTGCTGCATGTGAAGAAACAGAAAGGCCACCCAGAGTTACTACATAATCAGAAAACCTACCTCTAGCTGCATGTGGTCCTAGTACAAGTACATCTGTCACAAGACAGATGTCAGAGTTAAGCAGAAGGAAGTTAATAAGCATCCAGTGTCTAATGTCCTTCACACATTCCTCAGTTTTATTAAGCTGGTATCTCTCATCTGGCTTTGCAGAAACATACAACTCTGTGTCATCAGCATAGCAGTAGAAGCTAATACCATGCTTATGAATAATATCACCCAGAAGTAACATATATAAAGAAAAAAAAAGCAGTGGGCCTAAGACAGAACCTTCTGGAACACCAAACTTTACCTCAGTATGTCTCGAAAAATCACCATTTATCTCAACAAACTGATAGCGATCAGTTCAATAAGACCTGAGCCAGGAGAGGGCCGTTCCCTTAACTCCCACAACATTTTCTAGTCTATCCAGGAGAATGGAATGATCAGTAGTGTCAAATGCTGCACTAAGGTCAAGCAATACAAGCAGGGAGACACAGCCCTGATCAGATGCCAACTACTTTAACCAGTGCTGTCTGTGTGCTATGATGAGGTCTAAATCCTGATTGATAAATTTCATGGATGTTGTTCCTATGGAGATATGAACATAACTGCTGTGGCACAGTTTTTCTAGGATCTTGGCGATAAAGGAGAAGTTTGATATTGGCCAATAATTGGACAGCTGACGGGTTGAGGTAAGGTTTTTTTAATCAGGGGGTTGATAACCGCTAGTTTAAAGGATTTGGGTACATAGCCAATTCTAAGGGAAGAATTGATTATTTTTAGAAAAGGTTAAATTGCTTCTGTTATTATCTGTTTGAAAAGTTGTATAGGTAAGGAATCTATTACACAAGTTGATGATTTTGATGTGGAAATTAATTAACTTAGTTCAATTTCTCTAATGGAAGTAAAATATTCGAATTGCTGATCTGATTCAGTTATATTGTTAACTACAAGGTTACTTAAACATTGTCACTTCATGTCACACTGAAAAAATGAGAAAAATCCAACCTTTAATTGAAATAAATTTATTGAAACACAAATCTCTCATCAAGAAATACATACACATATATATTTATATATATGTAAAATGTATGTATGTGTGTGTGTGTGGGGGGCCCTCAGTGATTAAGGCTTATTGATTTGCTTAAGGGTTATTGATCAGGGGTAAAGTCCCATGATCACCACTGTTGGGGCCCTTAACCCCTTCTACTCAAGTGGTGCTGTGTCATGGCTGACCGTCTGCTCTGACCCCAATTTCTTAACAAGTTGGAATATGCAAAGCACAGGGGGGTGTCATGGCTCAGGTGGATAAGGCGCCATACCATAAATCCAGGGACCTGGGTTCGATTCTGGCCCGAGGTCATTTCCCGATCCCTCCCCGTCTCTCTCCTGCTCATTTCCTGTCTCTAAGTTGTCCTATCCAATAAAAGTGAAAAAAAAAAGCCTCAAAAAAAAGGAATATGCAAAGAACAGAATTTCTCTGTCCTGTAATGTGTATGTAACAAATACAGACTTACTGATTCTTTTTACAACTTTACACCAGGGATTCTAGAAGTGGAGTCTGGAGAGCCCACTATTATTAAAGTTATAAGGGGTCCAAGCACTGGAACTCTATTGTAGAAGTCGTAGGATTTTTGGCTAATCTTCACAAATGCGTTGTGACATTAGTCAGCATAGTGTGAAACTCAGTAACTGTCAAAAACTCGTTGACATTTATAAACAATATAGCTGACACTTGTCAATCAATACTAGCGAGGCGGAGCATTATTTACTCAAACAGTTGTAACTCATGAGTGCTTGCGTGGATTCACACAAAACCTGAAAGGCTTATGCAGGAGCTGTACACCATGGATTTGAACCATGGATTTGGTCTTATGGATTTGAACCAAACTAAATATAATTTACACATACAGCTCTGTGTGTATGGTTTCACACAAATCCATTCAGTTCACTCAAATTGGCCACTGGGGGGCAACTTTACTTGGTTTCCCCACAAAATAAGAACATATCTAGAAAAATAAGACAAGTAGTGAAATTTATTTCCCTTGTAATGCTTTGGTTGAACACTGAAAAAGCACCTTCAGGCCAATGTTATGAGGAGGTGTGCAGAATTTGGGGTATGGATGTTGAGAGGGGAGCAGAGTTAAGTACAAATAGTGGTTTTCTGAGAGACTGAAAATCTGATTTAACTTTGACTGAAATTTGGTGTTTTGCTGATCTGTAACTAAATTTTAATTTCTAATGGGTTACTTCAAAAACATGATGCCTTCAGCCAAATGGTTTTCAGCAACATTTCATACAACTTCAGACATTTCATACTTAATAGGTTTTGTGAGCTTCTATTCATTTATGGAATCTTTATTGTTCTATGTAACTTGACATGATCTGGTCACTTGTAGTGCTATTACCTAAAGGTGCTTGGACCCTGATAATCACCACTTAAGGCAATATATATATGGACAGTACCAGCCAAAAGTTTGTACACCTTTATTCACTGATAGTTTTTTCTGACTTTTGACTATTTTCTACATTGTAGAGCAATACTGATGACATCAAAACTATGAAATAACATATGGAATTATATGGTAAACAAAATTCTTTACAAAATGTTTAATGTAGCCACCGTTTACCTTAATGACACTTTGTACACTATTGGCATTATCTTGACCAGCTTCATGAGGTAGTCACCTGGAATGTTTCAATTAACAGGTGTGCCTTGTCAAAAGTTAATTAGTCAAATTTCTTTCCTTCTTAATATGTTTGAGATCAAACAGGAAATAGTCGGCGGCGGCGGCCACCTTCTGTCTTGTGAGACGATGGAATGGACTTTGATTAGCACTTCTTTGCATGGCTAAACAAGCCGATGCAGGAATGGCAGTCTCTTTGGCAAGAAGGACAGATGTACAAAGATGGTTCCTGATCTTGCCGGGAAGACTTGCGTGCTGCTCTCTTTCACTTTTGGTTGACACTACGTAATAGTTTGGCTTCTTTGGTTCCGCTCGCAATGGCAGCTTTCCAAGAACTTCTGGACTCGGCAGTGGTCTCCCAAGACTGTACGCTGATCCCGGCGGATTTCAAGTTGCGCTTGCAGGCATCTTTGAAGCGAAGCCTTGGGCGGCCACGAGATCTAGAGCCTTCTGACAACTCACCATACAGTAGATCTTTAGGTATTCTGCCGTCATCCATGTGGTGTACATGGCCCAGCCAGCGAAGACGGCATTGGCTAAGGAGCATGTAGATAGATGGAAGTTCTGCGCGCTCAAGCACATCAGTGTTTGGGATTTTATCTTGCCAACTGATGCCGAGGATGTGTCTGAGGCAGCGAAGATGGAAGCTGTTGAGTCTTCTCTCCTGAGCAGAGTAGGTTGTCCAAATTTCACTGGAGTAGAGAAGTGTGCTCAGGACGCAAGCTCTGTACACCTGCATTTTAGTACTAATGGTAAGGTTGTTGTTGGACCATACTCTGGTGTGGAGCTTGGACATGATTGCTGAGGCCTTTCCTATTCTAGCATTGATTTCTGGTTCTAGTGAGAGATTCGAGCTAATTATGGACCCAAGGTATTGGAATTTCTCGACTGAGTTACGCTCGTGGCTTCCAAGATAGATATGTGGCGGGTGGTCAATGCCTTGTCCCATCACTTCAGTCTTCTTTATGCTGATGGTAAGACCGAACTCATCACAAGCTTTAGTGAAAAGGTTGACCAGTCTCTGTAGAGTGTCGCCTGAGTGGGTCGCTAGAGCAATGTCGTCTGCAAAGAGAGCATCTCTGATGGTGAGGTGTCTGATCTTGGTCTTAGCGTGAAGTCTTGCTAGGTTGAACAGCTTTCCATCAGATTGCGTGTGGAGGTAGACACCATCTTCGTTGTCCTTGAAGGCAGATGCTAGAAGCACTGAGAAGAATATCCCGAACAGTGTTGGTGCGAGAACGCAGCCCTGCTTGACTCCACTGTGGATTGGGAATGGTGTTGACATTTGTCTGTTGTAGCAGACAGTGCTGTACATATCCATGTGGAAGGACTCTATGATGGAAAGCAGCTTGGGGGGCAGCCGATCTTCAAGATGAGGAAAAGTCCGCTTCTGCTAACGAGGTCGAATGCCTTAGTTAGGTCAATGAAGGCGAGGAAGAGTGGTTTGTTCTGCTCCCGGCATTTTTCCTGCAGTTGTCTAACGGAGAAGATCATGTCGATGGTAGACCTGCCAGCCCTAAAGGCACACTGAGCTTCCAGGTAGACACGAGTTGCTAGGACATACAGTTGCTCCAGGACGACTCTGGCTAGGATCTTGCCCACTATGCTCAGCAGGGAGATGCCCCATAGCAGTTACAGTCACTGCGGTCACCTTTGTTCTTATAGAGGGTTACAACCTTGGCACCACGCCAGTCCTGCGGAATGGAGCCCTCCCTCCAGACCAGTATGAATAGATTGTATAGTTCCGGGATAAGTGCTTCTTTGCTATGCTTGATCACTTCGGGGGGAATTCCATCCTCACCTGGGGCCTTGCCACTCGATAGGGAGTCAATAGCCTTACTGAGCTCTTGCATTGTAGGCTCCTTGTCCAGTTCTGCAAGAATGGGCAGCTGGCTGATGGTGTCAAGGGCAGCATCTGTAACTACGTTTTGGGTGGAGTATAGTTCTAGATAGTGCTCCACCCATCACTCCATCTGCTTCTTCTGGTCGGTGATGAATTCGCCAGATTTGGATTTCAGTGGGACGCTCTTTGTAGCTGA
Source organism: Sciades herzbergii (assembly GCA_026153275.1). Classification (NCBI taxonomy): domain Eukaryota; kingdom Metazoa; phylum Chordata; class Actinopteri; order Siluriformes; family Ariidae; genus Sciades; species Sciades herzbergii. The sequence continues at coordinate 28,813,579 of JAPFFA010000015.1, forward strand.
TGGGCCTGTGGCCTTCTTAATGCCTGCATACATGCTGCTGGTGTTTCCGCAGTCAGCATCAGACTGGATCTGAGCTTCAGCCAGTAGTCATTTGTGCAGCATCGGGCCGTCTTTGGCATCTACTGCGTGCAGCTCTCAGTGCATCCCTTGTAGCCTTACATGGATTGCTTACGTGGGCTAAATACACAACACTCTTTGCCTCCACTATGGGCTCCATTTCCTGCCAGTTGGCTTCAAACCAATCCTGGTTCCGTTGTTCCTTCCTTCCGAATGCCTCGAGCCCAGATTGGTATAGGGCGGTGCGTACATGAGTCCATTTCGATTCAGTTGTCTCTGCAGGTGAATAGCTGTTTCCCAAAGATGTTTTTAGGGAATTGAGAAGCATTTGTACTCTGAGTGGACATGAGGCTCGGCTGGCATTAATACGCAGGACGCACTTCGTCTTAGAGTGATGTAGCTTGCGTGGAATGAGGCAAAGGACAGAGCGAACAAGGACGTGATCGGTGTCACAGTCAGCACTGTGCAGGCTTCTGGTGTTGTGCACATGATTTAGGTCTTTTTTCCTGGTGAGAATCAGGTCTAGCTGGTGCCATCGGTTGGATCTTGGGTGGCACCATGAAACTTTGTGCCTCTCCTTGTTCTGGAAGAAGGTGTTGGTCACCACCAGGTTGTGGAAAGAACAGAGCTCTAGAAGCCTTTGGCCATTTTCGTTCATCTTACCAATACCATGATGGCCGATGACAGACGGCCAAGCTTCAAAGTCAGCACCAACCCTAGCGTTGAAGTCTCCCATGATAAAGAGTCCTTCCTTGCTGGGCACACTCTTGATGGTCGAGTGAAGGGTGTTGTAGAACTGGTCTCTCTCTTCCACGGTGGAGCATAGAGTTGGTGAATAAACACACACAAAGTTGACTACACCTGTTCTAGTTGTCATCTGTAAGGTCAAAAGTCTCTCCAAACCCCCTAATGGTGGCTCGATGGTGGACAGCAAGGAGTTCTTAACTGCAAAGCCTACGCCATGTAGTCTAGGCTCATCAAATATTTTCCCCTGCCAGAAAAATGTGTAATTCTGTTCTCGTAAGGATCCCACGTCAGGTAGTCTAGTCTCTTGCAATGCTGCAATGTCGACTTTGAGGCGGTGGAGTTCTCTGTCTATTACAGCGGTCTTCCGAAGGTTCTCCATAAACTGAGGGTCGCGATTAAAACTGGGACACATTGTTCTTACATTCCAGCTTGATATTTGAAGTGGTGGCGTCTTCATAGTGCGTGAATGATGTTTGCCAGGTGCTGGGATTTACAACCTGCTTGTCGATTTTGTCCTAGCTCCAAGCACCCAATGGAGCAAGTAGGTTGTGGCGGGGTTGTACCTTATTGTCCGAGGACTGCCCGGATTAAGGCGGGCGGTGACTACCCAATGGAATAAAAAAATTCCTCCCACCGTCGAGAGCAACCCTTAGTGCCCAGCTCTATGCCAAAGGAGCATGGGCTTATAACTGGTAGACTGCTGCTCCCCGTGTTATGCCTACACTGAAGAACAGTGAAGCTGGAGTGGCCTCTCCAGGTGCAAGCCTGGGCAGATTGATATGGAGGACTAACTGTTGCCCATGCAGTAGGTCCCCCCTCTCCTCGCAGCTGATGGGGTCCAGGGGAAATGCGAGCAAGTATGCCTGGCATCAGGGCGATGCAGGAGTTGCCAGGATGAGGTTGTAGCAACGATGACCCACCTAACGGACTCCACCTCCGGATTTATTCTCAGGGTTTACTCCCGAAGTCTCTCCCATGGAAGGGCAAGTCGCGAGACAGCAGCAGTTGATTTTGGAGTTTTCTCTCCTAGATGAGTTGCCAGCCAGGTTATCGAGCCTCATCAGCCCAGGGCTATCTGGTTTGAAGAGTTTTCCTTCTCCTAGGTGGACTGCCAACCAAGGCTAACGAGCTCCACCTACCTGCTTTCAGCTTGATGACTAGAATATAGTCAGATACTGTTCTCGCAGTGGCTCTCTTCTGGAGTTCTAGACTGTCACCAATGGCTCATCCAAGCTCGTATGCTGACCACATAGATCCAATTCCTGCTGCTGCTCAGGAATTTTCACCTTTGCCCTGGCAAGGGAGGCTAAGAGGTTTCTATGGCTTGCCTAAGGCCACACCTCGGGACTCCGGAGGGAAGGGGTGTCTTACTGTCCCTATTCACAGGCTGCTGGCTCCAGTCAGGTCCTGTGCCATACCCGCACAGGAAATAGTAAATAATAAAAATGCAGTAAATAACCCTATTCCACAACTGTAGTAATCCATATTATGTCAAGAAGTGCTCAACTAAGTAAAGACAAACAACATCCATCATTACTTTAAGACATGAAGTGTCTTTTAAGTATTAAAAATAAAGCAAAAAAAAAAAAAAATTATTTGAAGGTGTGTCCAAACTTTGTCTATGGTCAGATGCAGGGTTCCCACTGATGCTTGTCATGCTTGTCCTTGACAAATATAATCCATCAGTGATGAAGAGAAAATTACTAGCAGTCATCACAGTGACAAATGTATTCATCATATTTATCATAAGTCATCTTTTATAAAAATCCCTCCACAAATCCCTCCGTTTGCTGAAATCCAACCCTAGTGAAGAGAAGACAGGAAGCTAGAGTGTAAACAATGAGCATGCGCTTGCAACCAATAAAAATCGACTACACATAATGACTACATGAACGCCAAACTTTTGACCAATCGCAGTGCGAATTAATCGGCCTGGTGTGGTGGTGTAATTATCTCTGCGTGAACCAAACAATGGTGCAGTCTAAACTGATGAAGTTCTTTGGGCTTCTTCAAGCACTGAAGATGATCGAAGGGCTGAAACAGGCACAGGGGAGGCACACTCAGAGCTCCAACCATCCTCTAGCACATCGGGCAGTGTCACTCATAGACGGGTCGGTGTAAATTATATAAAAAAAAAAACACACACACACATACACACACACAAAAACAAACAAACAAATAACCCTCCAAAGTGAAAGTGCTGTCAGCCGGCAAGCGACAGAAGTGCTCTATGTTTCGGGGGGCATGGGGTGTTCAGTTCTTGCAGCGGACGTATGATGTAAAACGACGTGTCATTCTGTGTTCGGTTCGTAAATCGATGGCAAATTCAGATTCCTTTACTGTTGGTTGTTCTTCTCGACTTTGTTCAATTGTAAATCAAGTTTTGCATTGAAGTAAAAGGTAAGGGGAGTCCTAATCTCTTTTGAATAATTCCCTGCTAAAATATCCTTAAGTAAGCTCAGACTAAAGAGCTTGTAAAGAGCTAATTTTAGCTTGATGGTGCACAGGCTGCCCAAAAATCAAGTCTTTCTTATCAGAGGCTGGAGTGGAGCCCAAATTTTATATGTAATGGAGGCCTAACTGTATCTGTACAAGTATTTGAATTGTGCCAGTTTGGTTGGTATAACCCTTATTAAGTCCACTTTGATAAGTCAGTAACTAAGAAAAAAAATGCAGACTAAGTGAAGAAAAAGTGAAGAATATTTATTTGACTTGATTTTTCAAGGAAAAAAGGCAAGAATATTTTTCAGAACCCAGGGGGAACCCTGATAAACCTCAAAAATACTACATTATGAACAAAATAATGAGAGTACTATACATTTAGACATACCTACAGTGAATTCACAGAGAGCAAGCCATGGTCAGCTGGGCTAAATCTTGACAATAATCCACTTAACAAAGGAAAACAGCTTCATGTGTTTCCTACGTGAAGATAAAATGGCAGCCGCTAACCCACACAATGATAGCAAAAACATCTTTTAAACTAGGTTACAAAAGCTCTCATAACTCACTTTACATGTTAAACACACAACAGAATGTTAGAAAATTTGATCGCCTCACTGACACTTAAAAAGAACCAGCTACTCTGTACACTTCAATCAACGTTATTAATTTACATTTTTAAATTTACAGTCGCGCTGCTTTAAACACCTACCTCTTGCAGTCAAGCTCATTGCAGACTGATGAGAGACAGGAAATGGCACATAACGTACACTAACAACCACTAGAGGGCTCCAAAAAATAGGCTAATATAGTACTCTTAGGAATAACTATGGGAACCTTGGAAACAATAGAATAAATAAAAAAATGTGGTGAAATTAACACAAATTAAATCACATATGATGAAAAATAAGTTGCAAAAAACCCATGTACATTTCTTCCATATGTTACATTCACTCCTCCTTAGTTTTGCCAAAATCCTTGATGTACAGAAGGCTATATATAAGGGGAAAAAATAAAGAAATCATACAATCATAATATTCACATTCACCTGGTCCAAGATAACCCTGGGAACCTAAATCCCTACACAGCATACTAAGCTACTTATGAAATAAGTTCAGAAAATAACAGAAGGTGATCAGGCTTCTATTTTTCTGAGTTGATACGATGCCTTTTACATCACATAAGATCTTGGCTCTCAATTCCAACAATACGAATATTCTATGACCCAAGCCAACATGTGGTGGATGAAAACAAACAATATTCATGTTCATACCTTTCCTCTATCTAAAACAAGGTGAGTAAACACTGTGACCTACAGTTAAACTCATCTACGTACAATATCCCTTGTGAAAGGCTTTTGTGCCATGTCCTCTATCAGTCGGTTGACTGCTTTAACAACCCTTCCTGTGCGTGTTCTGATCGCAAATCTCTCGGGCACTGTGTCTTGTGTAGGTATCTGGTATTCTGTCACTGTCATGGGTGGACTGATGTTACGAGGCTCTGTCTGGTCTTGGTCAGGAACACTGCCGACTGAGTCACAGTCTTTATTAGTTATGCATGTCTCAGGGGGGACACTAGAACCTACTACATGTCTCAGGTAATGTGTGCTCATTTCTTCTGTGGTTCTACAGTCACTGGCAGATTCTGGCTGAGGCCTTTCAGGTGCCAGCAGATAAAAGTCTCTGGATGGAGAACATGACATCTCATCCTCCATCACTGAGTCTTTATCAGCTCCCACAGATTCATAGTCAGCATCAGGTGGCACGCATATCCATGATTGTGTACGATCCTCGGAAGCTTCTAATGCCAGGCGGTCAGAGTAACAATGGAGAGGGACTGAAAATCAGACTTCATCTGAAACACCCGAATCCAGCTCCTCGCAGGTTTGACCTGAGACTGGCAAGAAGCTCACATCCAGCATCAAGTTCCTGTGCACAACCTTGGTTTTGCCACTCTCATCTGTAACCTTGTAGATGTGATTCTGGGGATTCAGATCAGTGAGAGTATAGACTGTGGGTTCCCATTTATCTGACAACTTCTTTTTTCCTTTTCTGCTTTGTTGGCAAGCAAAACCCTGTCTCCCACTGTAGAAATAGTTGAAGGTGGGTGGAGCACAGAAGAACAGAAGCACTAAGTTCTCACAAAAACTTTTATTGCGCTTTTCAGCGTCTTATTTTGCTCACACACACACACACACACACACACACACACACACACACACACACACACACACACACACACACACACACA
>JAPFFA010000015.1:28912658-28924153 GCA_026153275.1 Sciades herzbergii
AAATGAGCCAATATTTGGCATGAAATTTCAAAATGTCTCACTTTCGACATTTGATATGTTGTCTGTGTTCTATTGTGAATACAATATCAGTTTTTGAGATTTGTAAATTATTGCATTTCATTTTTATTTAGTTTGTACTTTGTCCCAACTTTTTTGGAATCGGGGTTGTATATAGATTTCACATTTGCCACTATCATACTTGCCCCAGCCTCTGATTTATACAATAAAATAGGCCAACACACAGTATCATGCGCGTGCACGCACGCACACACACACACACACACACACACACACACAGAGAGAGAGAGAGTCAACCCAGGTTAAATGTGCTGTGGTATTCCACTAATGTGATGCCTCTGGGTAACTGGTTACTCTTTGTTGATGTAAGAACTGAAGCCTGAGGCACAAAGTTGTGTGTGTGTGTGTGTGTGTGTGTGTGTGTGTGTACTCTACAGACTCGAAGAAGAACAGTCCCAAGGTTTGGGATCAGGTATGTCTATTATTATTATTATTATTATTATTATTATTATTATTATTATTCCTTTCACCACATGATTTGTTCTTTCTTTATTGAGATTTTATATCACTCAAATAAAACTGTCATAGTAAAGAAGAGAAATAATTAATAAATCATGCTTGTATAGTTATTAGTGAATAAACAATGTACAGAATTAAACTAAATTGATTTACTGTAGTGCATTAGATAGACGCTGGGTAAAACATAAAAAGAGAATGTGGTGATTTGCAAGTCATGGCAACCCTATAGTTAATTGAAAATGGTACAAAGACAGCATATCACATTTTGAAACAGAAATTGTATTGTTTTTGACAAATATATGATCATTTTGAATTTAGTGCCATCAACATGTTTCAGAAAAGTTTGGATGGGACAACAAAAGACTGGAAAAGTTGTGTAGTATTAAAAAACAACAACTAATTGGGGTAATTGGTCAGTAACATGGTTGGCTATAAAAAGAACATCCTGTCACACGCAGTGCTAGTGACCAGAGTTTGTGGCAGCCTCCAAACATGGCTGTAGAAGCTGCCCAGATGTGGGTGGAGCACAGAAGTACGGCAGGCTGTTGTTAACATTCAGAATTTTTTTATTTGGCATTTCATCACAATAATTTCTCAATTGTGACACACACACACACACACACACACACACACACACACACACACACACACACACACCATCCATCCATCGTGTTCTGGTCCCAATCTCCCTTCCTCTGCTCTCTTACTCCTTTTATGGAGCGCCATCACTGCAGGAGACACACAGACACATTAATTGACAATAGGCGTAGCGATTTGGCCACTCACCTTCCCTGACTCTGCCCTCCATTCACAAACCGATGCTCGGCCATGCCCCCGCTGCCACATACCCCCCACCATCCGACTCAGGCCGGGGAGCCGGCCGGCCTGCAGTGGACTTCCTCCCCCCCCGACAGGACAGGAAGTCAGCCACCACCATCTGTGCCCCCAGCCTGTGGACCACCTCAAATTTGAATGGCTGGAGTGCAAGATACCAACAGATGATCTGCATATTGGCATCCTTCATGCAGTGGAGCCACTGGAGGGGTGCGTGGTCTGAACAGAGGGTGAAAGGGCATCCCAGTAGGTAGTACTGGAGGGCGAGGACTGCCAACTTGATGGCCAGGCACTCTATTATGCTGTACTTGCTTTCACACATTGACAACTTTCGGCTAATGTACAGCACGGGATGTTCCTTCACCTTCTGGGACAGAATGGCCCCCAGCCCCCTGTCCGATGCGTCTGTCTGTAAAATAAATGGGAGAGAAAAGTCAGGGGAGTGTAAAAGTGGCCCCCCACACAGTGCAACTTTTACCCTAGAGAAAGCCTGTTGGCATTGAGCACCAGATCTGGTGCTCCCTTTTTAGTGGGATCAGTCAGCGGGCTGGTGACATCCGAATAATTAGGTATGAACCTACGATAGTAGCCAGCCAGCCCCAGGAACTGTCTCACCCCCTTTTTGGTCTTGGGCAGGCCACAATCGCTGTAGTCTTGTTAATTTGGGGACGCACCTGCCCATGACCCAAGTGGAAACCCAGATACCATACTTCCACCCACCCAATTGCACACTTTTCGGGTTAGCTGCGAGACCCACACACCTCAGCGACTTTAGGACTGCCCTAAGGTGTTCAAGGTGCCGCAGCCAATTATTGCTATAGATGATATTGTCTAGGTACGCAGCTGCGTAGGTGGTGTGAGGGTGAAGAACCCTGTCAATGAGCCACTGGAACATCGTGGGAACCCCAAACAACTCAAAAGGAAGAAGTGTGATGAATTGGTGTAGCCCAAACAGTGTGGAAAAGGCCATTTTCTCTTGGGATAGAGGAGTCAAGGGGATCTGCCAATATTCCTTCATCCCGGACCACTTTTGTTTTGTGTGTGTGTGTGTGTGTGTGTGTGTGTTCGGGCAGGCAGTAAGGGCAGCCGCACACTACCACCCCCAGGGGCGTCTCAATGTGGTGTTCTATGAGGTGGGTGCGGCCGGGCAGGGGCCCTTCTGCAACTGGGCCACCTCTGTGAGTTGGGCCAGGGAGAGGTGGTCTCCACAAGGGACCAGAGTGGTTGGAGATGTCAATTTTTTTTTTTTTTTGTACCTCCGGCCCCAGCTCCGGCTTCTCCAGGACTACTGACACCAACACTACGGGGACCGCCTCCTTCCAGCATTTTAACAGATTGAGGTGGTAAATTTGCAATGCTCCACCCCTGTCTGTTTGCCTCACCTCATAGTCGACGTCCCCAACTTGCCATGTGACCTCGAAGGGCCCTTGCCACTTGGAGATTAATTTGGAGCTGAACGTGGGCAATAATATGAGCATTTTGTCTTCCGGTGTGAACTCTCTAAGGTCTGTGCCCCTATCCTACAGTTGGACTTGACGTTCTTGTGCCTGCTGCAAATTCTCCTGGGTTAAGTGCATGTGTGTGGAGTTTGGCATGCAAGTCAAGAACGTATTGAATTTCATTCTTACTAGGCAAAGGTCCCTCCTCCCAGTTTTCACGTAGCATGTCTAAAATGCCACGCGGCTTACGCCCATATAATAATTCGAATGGTGAAAAACCTGTGGAGGCTTGCGGGACCTCTCGTACTGCAAATAACAGGGGCTCGAGCCATTTATCCCAATTACATGCATCCTCACTTCCGAACTTCTGAATTATGTTTTGAGTGTTTGATTAAAACGCTCCACTAAGCCATCTACTTGTGGGTGATAGACACTTGTGCGTATAGACTCATTTCCCAATAACCCATACAGCTCACGTAGTGTGTGAGACATAAATGTAGTACCTTGGTCTGTCAGGATTTCTTTCTGAATCTTGACCCGGGAGAGAATACGGAAGAGTGCTTCCACAATACTGTGTGCTGAGACTGCATAGAGGCACCGCTTCCGGATATCGTGTTGCATAGTCCACCAGAACTAGAATAAAGCAATATCCCCATGCTGACCGATCTAATGGCCCCACGAGATCCATCCCGATTCTTTCAAAAGGGGTCTCGATCAAAGGGAGAGTGGCCGCAGGATTTACTAATTGGCATTTGTGGCACACCGCACACCACCGACAGACATCCCCGTGAATCCCTGGCCAATAGAACTGGTACATTATTCAGGCTAGTGTTTTATCCTGCCTTAAGTGTCCGGCCATGGGATTAAAGTGAGCCACAAGGAATGGGTTCCCTGTGGCTCTTTGGGATTAATAACTCTATCTTTTAGCCAGTCTGAGTGTTCTGCATCACTTGGTATAACCTATCCTTAATACTAGAAAAGTAGGGGAAGGCCGGCGTCTCATTTGGCTGGAGAATTTGACCATCGATTACTCTCACTTGGTCAGATGCATGCCGCAGAGTCTCATCTCACAACTGCTTTAAAAGGAAATCCTCAAGGGAATCCCCGAGGGGGGGGGGGGGGGGGGAGGAGAGGCGGGGTGCTCCTCGCTCCGTGTATCACCCTGATGCGGTGCTGATGTAAACAGCTCTGTGACAGCTTCTTCTGCCAATGCTAGTCTGGGATCTTCCCAAGATGTATTACTGCAGGACCCACTTCTTAGTATGTGTTCCATTAACTCTAAGTCCTGGCCAATCAGTCCCCAAAATCAGCGAGTGGGTGAGATGAGGATTAACTGTCACCTTTACACTATGCTTTTCTCCCTGAAATAGAATGTGGATGGACACTAAAGGGTAGTTGTGAACATCCCCGTGCACACACAATACCTTCACCACTTGTGCTCTCCCCAATGCCTCACCTTGCACCAGGCTTTGGTGGATTGAGGTCTGGTTACAGCCGGCGTCCACCAAGGCCTGATACATATCCCCTTGTACACTTACCGGTATACGATACGCTCCGGCCCAATTGAGGGCAGTTTCTGGCCTGCCGGGGACCCAGACCATCGTGCCCACCTCCATCGTGGAGCACTGATTTTGGAGATGTCCTGGCTTCCTGCAGCGCCAGCACGCCGGCCCAGGCTCTCCCTCTGCACCAGTGTTACAGACATCACTCACTTGGGGGGGAGAAGACACAGACAAGGAAGGGGGAAACGGGAGGACACCATGGGTGTGTCTAGCCATCTGGGAGGAGCTGGCAGTGGGGGAATGGGACGTGGATGGGAAGCAGAAGGAGAGAGAGAGGAGGAGGAGAAGCGTGTCTTCCTGCTGTCAGAACCACTGCCATGTGGTCCTCTGCCAGCTCGAGGGCTTGATCCAGCGAGGCTGGGCGATGACCCTGGACCCACTCTGCCATTCCTTCTGGAAGTCGCATGATGAACTGCTCCAGTGTCACCAGGTCAATAATTCCCTTGGTGTCGTGGTCGTCTGCCCTCAGCCACCGCCGGCAGGCATCCCAGAGTTGTTGGCCAAATGTGAATGGCTGGCCGACCTCCTCCAAGTGCGGCGAGCGGAAGCGCTGATGCTGTTGTTCCGGGGAGCGGCCGACACACTGGAGAATGGCTTTCTTTAAGTCTGCATATACGAGCTGGCTGTCGGCGGGGAGCTGCAGCGCGATGAGCTGCACCTTGCCAGTCAGCAGGGGAAGGAGGCATGCTGCTCTGCTGGCCAACCCCACGCCTCGGCTGCTTGTTCAAAGAGCGCGAGGAAGGCTTCTGGGTTGTTGTGTGGACCTATCTTTGTTAGTGTGAGGTGGGGAGGATCCGCTGCAGTGGCAGTCGAGGACCCCGCCGATGCGAGTAGGTGCCGGAATGCCTGGCGGTCTTCTTGTTGGGCCAGCATCAAAGCTTTGAACCGTTGTTCCTGCTCCTTTCAGAGAGTGATCAGCACTTGATGCTAGTTCTGCTGTGCTGTGGCAAGGGCATGGATGAAGTCTTTGAATGGCAAGGACTCCATGGGGGGGTTCCCTTCTGCACTCCCAGGTTTCAGCACCACTGTAGAAACTACTCAGATGTGGGTGGAGCACAGAAGTACGGCATGCTGTTGTTAGCGTTCAGATTTTTTATTTGGCTTTTCAGCACAATACTTTCTCAATTGGGACAGTCAGACACACACACACACACACACACACACACACACACACACACACAGGTCAGTCGTGTTCTGGTCCCAATCTCCCCTCCTCTGCTATCTTACTCCTTTTATGGAGTGCCATCACTGCAAGAGACACATTAATTGACAATAGGCGTAGCGATTTGGCCACTCACCTTCCCCGACTCTGCCCTCCATTCACAAACCGATGCTCGGCCATGCCCCCGCTGCCACAATGGCCACCATGGACTACAACTCCCAAACACCACACTACTCTCCCTCTCCGGAATTCTAATTATCACCACACCTGTGCCTTATTGCAATCAAGCTCCAAACCGTATTTAAGAACCTTCCTCCCATGCACTCATTGCAAAGTATCACTCAGTGTGTAAATACCTGACCATACCAAGCCTTTGTTTATTGTTCTGGCATTCTGTGCCTCTGACCATTATTCCATTTATTTCTGACTTTGATTCCAAAGTGACATACTGACTGCACCTTGCTCGACCTCTTACTTCCCTCTGACGACAATTAGGATTACGATTTGGATTTGTCTACCAGTTTCCGACACACCCGCTTTCCCCTGCGACTGCTTCCATATGTACCTGCCATTTCTGACAGAAGACTTCACCGCTATCATGGATGCAGCAGAGGAGGCTAAGCAGACCGCCATTTCAGCACCAGGATTTTGTTAGAACATCAGCAAATATTAAGTGACCTTGACATGCATTTCTCAACTCACTGCTGCTATATCACAGGCCATCTTAACATGGTCCATGCTAATCACCAGCACTACTCCACTAGTGCCCAGGCCAGAGAAGTTCTCTCGAGAAGTGTCTGAATGCAAAGGTTTCCTGGTACAGTGCTCTTTTTTTTCCTTCATGGTGCAGATGGACACCTCTGATCAGCAGAAGAATGCACAGCTTATCAATTTGCTCACTGGTAATGCACTTCCATGGGCTACTGCTGTGTGAGAAAGAGATGATGAGCCCACAACTTCATATGAGCACTTTATTGACCTGTTTAAGCAAGTGTTCGATCATTAGCCTGAGGGCAATGAGGTTGGTGAGAAATTACTGACACTATAACAAGGGGAAAAGAGAGTAGCCGAATATATGCTTGAGTTCTGTACCCTCGCTGCTAGAAGCAGTTGGAACAAGCCAACTCTGAAGGCCACATTCCTCCAAGGACTTGATCCTCTCATTTTAGCTGAACTAGCTTACTGTGATGAACAGCAAACTCTGGACTCACTCATAGACCTTGCTATCTGGTTAGACAACCACAACAGGTCATCACTGCATGATTCCTCCGTATGCACACAGCTCCCCATGTCTCCCTCGGCTATGGAGATTTCCAACACTTGTATGCCACGCTCTAAAAGAGAAGACGTAGAGAAGGTTTGTGTTTCTACTGTGGAGGAGCTGGCCATCTCTTGGTTCACTGCCCAGTCTGACCTTAAGGCCCTAGGAGATGGGCTGATATTGAGAGAGCCTCTAACACTACCACCTCACTTTTGGTGAGTTCTAATGACTCTCCACAAGATTAGTTCCTCAAATGAAAGGTATTGTTAAACCTCTGAGTCTTCCCATGTTCTCTCTGCTCGGATAGACTCTGGGGCTGTTGGCAACTTCAACTGTGAGGTCATGCAAACACTCCAATTACCTACACAGGAACTCCCGCAACCAGTAGGCCTCAAGGCCATTGAGGGCGGAGCCATTAGGGAAGGGTTCATCACCACTTGCACACTGCCCCTGGAGATTCAGGTTGGTGCTCTTCATAAGGAGACCATTTCCCTGTTTGTCATCCACACCCAAAGCCAAGCTATCATCCTAGGGTTTTCCTGGTTACAGTTCCATGACCCTCACTTCTCCTGGCACAACAAAGAGATCCTTTGCTGGTCAGCAGTCTGCCAACAGTGCTGTCTCCACCTACTCCAAATCACACTAGCCTCCACCTCAGTGGAGAGCCCTGTGCCAGGTAGCACCGAGCATGTTACCATATCTTCAAGGAAGTCATCGACCTTACGATTGTGCCATAGACCTCCTCCCAGGTACTACACCTCCATGCTGTCGCATCTACCTCCTTTCAATCACTGAACAAAATTCTATGGAGGAATAGGTGCAGAAGGCTTTGCAACAAGGCTACATCTGCCCAGTCACATCAGCAGGGTTCTTCTTTGTAGAGAATAAGGAAGAAGGGCTCAAGCAATGCATCAATTACAGTGGTCTCAATCAAATCAGTCAAGTGGTATATGTGCTGATCATAACTGTTCCAAGGCCAAAGGTACTAGTGGCAGTGGGTAAGGGTCTATTCACTGCCACTAGTACCTTTGGCCTTGGAACAGTTACGATCAGCACATATTTTCATGAAACTGGACCTCAGGAGCACTTACAGTCTGGTGTGTATCCATGAGGGGGACAAATGGAAGACAGTTTTCAGCACCACCTCAGGTCACTTTGAATATTGCATAATGTCATATGGGCTGTCTTGCATTCCCAGCATCTTTCAATGCCTTATCAATGGCATACTCAGACATGCTGGGCCACTACATCATTGCCTACATTGACAACATCCTCATTTACTCCCCAAATGAAGAGAGCCATAAAGAACATGTAAAGGCAGTGTTCAGCCAACTACTTGACAATCACCTATACATTAAAGCAGAGAAGTGCAAATTTCACATACCACAACTTTCATTCCTGGGTTATGTAATCAGTGCAAAGGGGGTCAGCATAGACTTAGAGAAAGTAGCCACAGTCACAACTTGGCCTACCCCTACTACAATAAAGGAACTTCAGTGATTCTTAGGTTTCACAAATTTTTACCAGCAGTTCATCTAGGGCTTCAGCACCATTGCTGCTCCCCTCATGGCCCTACTCAAGAAGGGGCCCAAGCACCTCCAGTGGAACCAGGGAACGGAGAATGCATTCACTCAACTCAAGTCTGCCTTCACAAATGATCCCATTCTCAAGTGTCCAGATCCCACAAAGCCTTTCACAGTGGAGCTGGATGCTTCCAAATCAGAGGTAGGCAGCGTACTGTCCCAGCGGATCGGGGAAAGGCCCAAACTCCACCCTGTGGCATTTTTTTTCCCCCAAAAACACACCAGCAGAACAAAACTATAATATTGGGAACAGAGATCTCTTGGCCATCAAGCTGGCCCTAGAACAATGGAGACACTGGCTTGAAGGGGCCTCACACCCATTCATCATATACACAGACCACAAAAAACCTAGAATACCTCAAGTTAGCTAAACAACTGAACCCTCGTCAGGTGCACCGGGCTCTCTTTTTCACCCAGTTCCAATTTACCATTGCATACTGACCCAGTTCCAAGAACACTAAGGTGAATGCCTTATCCAGGATTCACTCCCCCACCACCATTACCCAAGAAACCACACCCATTCTACCCCCACTCCCCAAGTGTTTCATCAGCACCCTCACTTGGGATATAGACAAAGAACTGATACAAGCTCAGCCCTGCAATCTTCTAGAAGCCTACCCCCCTGGTCTAAAGTTTGTTCCGCCGTGATTCTGTGGCCACTTGAGCACACTCGTCACCAGCCACAGGACACCCTAACAGCCATTGCACATATCAGCTACTCGAAACAAAGTCCTGGTGGGAGAACATGCTTACAGACACAAATCAATTAATTTCCTCCTGCTCCGCCTTTACCCAAGACAAGGTACACTGGGCTCCTCCGGCAGGCAAACTCATGTCACTCCCCACACTCCAATACCCTTGATCCCACCTAGCAGTAGACTTCTTCAGAGATCTACTCAAATTTCAAAACCACACAACAATCATGATAATCAGTGACCAGTTCTCCAAGTCCATCTGACTCATCCCGTTGCCTGGCTTACCCACAGCCTTTGAATTAGCAGAACTGATCTTTCCTCATGTGATCCAGTACTGTGGAATCCCGGAGGACATAGTTAGTGATCGGGGCCCCCAATTTATGTCCAGGTTATGGTCCAAATTCATGGACAAACTGGGGGTTTCCTTAAGCTTGACCTCTGGTCATCATCTAATCTATCATCCAATCCAGTGAACAGGTAGAGCAGGCAAACCAGGAAATAAGGTGCTTCTTAAAGATATTCTGTCTCAAGAACCCTAAGGACTGGTCTTTGTTTTTTCCATGGGCCGTGTACTCAAAGAACTCACTCAAACATTCTGCCATGCAACTCACACTGTTTCAACATGTACTCAGATACCAGCCTTCCCTGGGACAGCTTTCCCACAAACATTCCCACCAATGGTACCTGGTTTCAACAAACAGGTTATGTGAACAGGTGTCAAGTGAAAAGGTGTGGGAGAGCATTCACCAATGCCTAGAACTGGTAGCACAAAAATACAAGTGCTTTGCAGAGAGACATAGAGGGGAGAATCTGGTGTACACATAGAGTCTGGGTCTCCACCAAGGACTTACAGGACCCCAACACCTGCAGAAAGCTCAGTTCCAGGTACATTGGCCCCTTCAAGGTCCTTCAACAAGTGAATGAAGTATCATACAAGCTGGAGCTGCCTCAACAGTGTCGCCTATTGCCAACCTTTCATGTGTCATGCCTAAAACCAGCTATCCCAGGTCTGTTAGCCACAAGCACGCCAAGTTCTGAACATCCAGCACCACTGAACTTGGAGGGACAAGCGGTGTCCCTGGTACACAAGATCCTCAACTCCCACCACAGACAGGGTAATCTCAAGTACCTAGTGGATTGGGAAAGCTATGGACCTGAGGAACACAGCTGGGTCCAAGCAAAGAATATCCTGGACTGACTACTCACCCAGGAATTCCATGCTAGACACCCTGAGAAACCAGCACCAAGGAACCGAGGGTGTTCTAGAAAAGAAACAGTTCCAGAGTGAGCACCTCAGGGTAGTTCTGTCACACACAGTGCTAGTGACCAGAGTTTGTAGCAGCCTCCAAACATGGCCACCATGGACTATGTGGTGGAAAAGTGTAATAAAACTCCAGGCTGTTAGGAAGAAACAAACAGAAATATGAATTTATTGAAAAGTTGAATTTGAAGTACATCTCTTGGAAGGGGGCTTTCTCGAATGAAAGAATTTCACCTGGAGAAGAGCACCCTGCCTTTCCACACCCATCAGTATATACTTGTCAAAATAACAATAGCACAACAGATATCTTCTTAATGTCAGGGTGTCCAGACTCGGCACCCTCTCTATCACAAAACACTGTCTCTGCATGTACAGTGGTTCTTGAAAGTTTGTGAACCCTTTAGAATTTTCGATATTTCTGCATAAATGTGAACGAAAACATCAGATTTTCACACAAGTCCTAAGAGTAGATAAAGAGAACCCAGTTAAACAAATGAGACTAAAATATTATACTTGGTCATTTATTTATTGAGGAAAATGAGCCAATATTACATATCTGGGAGTGGCAAAAGTATGTGAACCTCTAGCAATTAATTTGAAGGTCAAATTAAAGTCAGGTGTTTTCGATCAATGGGATGACAAATCGGGTGAGTGGGCATCCTGTTTTATTTAAAGAACAGGGATCTATCAAAGTCTGAGCTTCACAACACATGTTTGTGGAAGTGTATCAGGGCACGAACAAAGGAGATTTCTGCGGACCTTAGAAAAAGTGTTGTTGATGCTCATCAAGCTGGAAAAGATTACAAAACCATCTCTAAAGAGCTTGGACTCCACCAATCCACAGTCAGACAGATTGTGAGGAAATTAAAGACCATTGTTACCCTCCCCAGGAGTGGTCAACCAACAAAGATCATTCCAAGAGCAAGGTGTGTAATAGTTGGCGAGATCACAAAGGACCCCAGGATACCTTCTAAGCAACTGAAGGCCTCTCTCACATTGGCTAATGTTCATGAATCCACCATCAGGAGAACGCTCAACAACAATGGTGTGCATGTCAGGGTTGCAAGGAGAAGGCCACTGCTCTTCCAAAAAGAACATTGCTTCTCGTCTGCAGTTTGCTAAAGATCACGTGGACAAGCCAGAAGGCTATTGGAAAAATGT
>JAPFFA010000015.1:29112619-29124800 GCA_026153275.1 Sciades herzbergii
CCGCATCCACCGAGGCCCTCGAAGCCGAGGACCAAGCAGAGCCGAGAAAAAGACCAAGAAAATCGGCAATTCACAAGCTGACTGTTGCCAGGGTAAGAAGTAAGAGAGAGACTATACTCTAAATTAGGTGTTCCTGTGGTACATGGATAATGTTATTTATTGACACACACAAAAGTGCTGGGCGATAATACACTTCACATGTATCAAGGGATATGCATGACAGGGCTTGAGATCTTGGGACCTGTCAAACACATTAAATGTACATACAACCCTGCTTAGCCGGTTCCATGTGTGTAGCTTATGAAATCTTTCTCCTACAGTAGTCAGTACTCTTCTAAACGAATATATAAATACATAATAGTAATTAGAAAAAAAATATATGATTTATGTAACAATAGATAGATGAGCAAAATCGCTAGCTGCTAAACTTTGTCTACACAGACTGTACACTGAATCCATGCAGGATCTCTCTGCCTGCTGGCGGATCCACACGTGACGTCACGAATCTGGATCAATATGGCTCCAGACTCCCTCTGGATTTTTCCAGACGCGTTTTATTTTATTTTTTTCTGCTGTAGACAGATGGCCTTGTGCAAAATTACCCTTCTGGATGAGTGTGTAAAAGGGACATACTTTCATACATGTTTTTAAAAAAAATAAAAATAAAAAAATAATCCTACACCACTAAATTGGTCCAGGATATGTCCTTTAAGTGAAAAATAAAGTGTTGAATTTTGTAACACATTTCCTTTAATCCCATATGAACTTTCGTATAGGATTCAAGGAAATGTGTTACAAAATTCAACACGATTTTTCACGCCATAGTTCTGTGTACATATCAAAAGTAACCACAAGTCCATTCACTCCTATGGAAACCTCCATGTTCTCTGATGTTTGCGCAAAACTCCTACTTCCATTATTTCCAGTCCAGAGTTTGCCTCGAGTATGTTGACAAATCTGAACTTTTGTGGCAGGTTTTTTTGTGGTCATTTCCTTCAGTTCAGTTGTTTGACTAAAAGAAACTAATTTAGCTAGTTTAACACTTGGTAAATCAGTTTATTTTGCTAAAAATAGGGATGGCCAACAGCCACCTAAAACTGAAGTTAAATAAAAGTCAGAGTGCTGCATGTACATATTCCAAACAATTGGATAATGAAAAACAGACTAAATCCATCCGTAAAGAAACATTTCCTTGCATTGAACAACTGCATTTCTCTACATCTCTCATATGGAATTACAGACACCAAACAAAAGTTCAAAGCAGAGCGACTGAACATCTTTCTCTGATGAATCGTCCCCCTCCTTTTGCTACTTTAAGAGCATCAAGCACTATTTAGATTATAAAAAACATTCATTATTGCATTGCAGAAACTTTTTGTTTAGTTGTGATGCAGACAGCAAGTTTAAAAAGATTATGATGCACAGACGATGACAATCCTGATGAAATATACACTGCTAAATGCACTTCATGTTAGTCCATGCTCACAGAAGCTATTTGATTCTCGGGGGGGAAGCCAGATCATCTGCTGATCCTTGAGGACTGAATATCAGAGCTAAAAAGACTGGCACATGGATTGTTTCACGTTTTCACAGGGGTAGACTACACAGGGTTGACAGGAACGAGAATTAGTTGAGTGTGCTTGCCAGCAACTATGGCTATGGCCTAGTCATAACACCAACCATGTGTTGCTTGATCCAACGTGCTTAAGCTCAAACACTGGCAAAAACTGTTTAGGAAAATTGAATTCTGTATGAGACACCTGAGGCCATGTTGCATTAAAGTTATTCCCATATACAACACATCTTGGTAGGTCACACAGACTCTTCCCAATCTAAGGCCTTGTGTCTAAAATGAAGCAACTGTTATCCATGTAAGACTTGAACAGATGTGTCTCTGCAAGCAGAACATCTAGGAGCTGTTATTTTCACATCTTTGTGTCAACACAGGCAAGACTAAAATGCCTGTTCCCGGCAAACGGCGGTAAAGACCATGCTCCAGATGTCCGGGACGCCACAGTGCAACAGCCAACTCTGTCCAGACAGAAACCAGACACATCACAGGGGAGTTCCTTTTAGGGCTGTGATTAAATCAGCCATAGATGGTCAGGCAGGGCGCATTTCTGGGCCAATTTTCCTGCTATGTGAAGACTGCTAAGCATGAGAAGCAGCCAAGTGACTCCACCAACAGGCCCGAGCAGGTCTACAGCATGCTCACCAACAGGACAGACACGTTAATAGTATCCTTTTGACAACACAACAGAAGAGCCTCGTTTACTCCATTCCACCAAGAAGTGAAAAATTATAAACTGTTGCACATTAGCTTCACAGCCATCCACAGAGGATTGTGTCGTGGTCAGTGATGGGTTGGAATGGTCCTGAATTAATTACAGTTCAGAATGCAATTAAGCATGAAAGCTATGGATCCAACCAACTTTGCGGGAATTGAAGAAATCCAAGCCAATCAGAATTCGCTGCAATAATGCTGAAGTCTTGTTCATGCATGGCATCACAAATCCGACTGCTGAGCAAAAGTAATCAGCTGAGACAGAGTGCTGCAGCTCCTGATAGTTTTTATCCTGACTCATCTTCAACCTCAGGGTAGGGGCTCACCTTCCTCCTCCCCTTCATCGCCCAAAATAACACAGAAGCACATCTTTGAGACTCAAACCTTAAAAATGAATTTAAAAAAAGGAATGTTAAAATGTTACATGCTCAGCAATAGCACTCTTCTATAAGAGTTTGAAGTAAGGCAGAGAACACAACCCCAGCGTTAACTCAGCCCAAGCATCTCTGTTAGAGGGCAGGTGGAGGTCGGCCAGTGTGAACCCAGCTCAGGTCAAACTTAACTTCTACTTCTTGTTGTTGTTGTTGTATGCTCATTCTGAGCATCTAATTTTAAATGTCATTGCCCTGCCTAGATTAGATTATACTAGGCTAGATGAACAGTGTGTCTCCTCTCCAGACACGCTCAAAACAGCAACATTTACTGTAGTCATGCAGCCAAAACAGTTTTGTGAGCAATAAACATGCTCCACATATAATCTCCTGTCTTGGCAGGTCTTCATTTTTAAGTCAGATCTGAAGGCACTAACAACTAGATTTTCTGCCTGTTGCAAGTTCTTGTCTCCCCGTGGATTGCATTGGATTAAATTCTAACTGGTCTGAGAACAGCTATTCCTATTTTGATTTCAGAAATGAATGACGCCTTTACATGGTGCATCTGAGTGTGAAGTGTCCTTCCGCATTATTCCAGGATGTCACCGACCACAGACTCATCACAGAAACATCAGCGTGTGTACAGCTACAAGTCAAGGTTTTTCATTGCACTAGAATCCCTTGTTAACTGATAGTGGCCGTTGGTCAAGAACACCACACTAAGAAAGAGCTGTTTTTTCACTCACATGGGGTCATCTAGTCTGCATTTGCTGCTAGCGATGAACAAATCATGATGTTTTATCAGGTGACTTGTATTGTAGGAAGATGCTGTAGTCTGTGTTGCTTCAATCATCATTCATGTACTGGCTAACAGAAGTGTGCCTCATCAAAACCTGAGAAGGGCCATCATCAAAACCTGAGAGATGGTGATCTGGGCTCCAGGCACTTCAATCACTTCAGGGCGGCACAGTGGTGTAGTGGTTAGCACGGTCGCCTCACAGCAAGAAGGCTCTGGGTTTGAACCCAGCGGCCGGCGAGGGCCTTTGTGTGTGGAGTTTGCATGTTCTCCCCATGTCTGCGCAGGTTAGGTTGATGTGGGGCGGCCTTGGGCTGAGATGCCCTTGAGCAAGGTACCTGACCCCTGACTGCTCCCCAGGTGCTCTGGTGTGGCTGCCCACTGCCCTGAGTGTGTGCGCGCGCGCGCGTGTTCACTGCTTCAGATGGGTTAAATGCAGAGGATGAATTTTACTGTGCTTGAAGTGTGCATGCGACAAAGGTTTCTTCTTCAAGACCTGCTTTTCTGTAACTTGCATCTCTGGATTTCTTAACCTTCTCAATGTGCATGCAAGAATAATCAATTTTTGAAGTTGATAAGCAAATCAGGAGTCAAAAGAATGAAAAGCAAGCAGAAGGAATAAAGAATGGAAATGAGGCACAGACAATCTGTGGAAAAAGAGGAGAAAGGAGGGGAGTGAATGTGTAAGAGCAGGAGAAA
This sequence comes from Sciades herzbergii, assembly GCA_026153275.1. NCBI lineage: Eukaryota > Metazoa > Chordata > Actinopteri > Siluriformes > Ariidae > Sciades > Sciades herzbergii. Next base: position 29,116,770 of record JAPFFA010000015.1, read on the forward strand.
GCAATAGACTGTCTATTTTTAAGTTTGTGTTGTGGTTAGGTCTCGAGTCTCCATTTTTACTTTCATTTTGCTCCAGACACACACGGTCTCTCACACAGACACACACACACACCACAAACGGAGTGCTGATGACACATGTGCTGGCTCCAGCTGTGGGATTAGAACGCCGTCTCCACAGGGAGAGAAATGCGACCAATCCTGTGATTTTTAAATGCAACTTTTACTTCTGAGCCCCCAGAACTCCTCAAAATCACACACAGCTCTCTGCCATATCAGCATCAGAACAGAGAAAAACCCCAGCTGAGAGCACAATGCTCTTAAGTGCTGATCGACTTCAAAGCCCTTGACTGAGCAGGTCTGGAAATCACCTGGAGGAAAGACGTGGCAGCTCTTAGATGAAAATATTGTCATGTAGCAGATGTATTTCCACTGAGCTATACAAGCGGTTCCAGTGCACTCAATCGGAAATCCAACGGTGGGTTGAGAGAGTGAGGTCTCCTTCACATATAGACCTATGCGAGTCAGATCAGGAAGAACTTTAGTAGCCGCACATGGCACTGAAATACACGCTGTAGTCAAAACACACACTCTTCTAACGTTTCAAACACCACACGTGCAGCTCTGCGGAGTCCAAGCCGCACTGTGCCAACACTGGATCTGCCTTCGAAAATAAATTAGACCAGCAAAAATAAGAAGGAGCACGTCAAAGTGGCGTCACCACAAAGATGGCAACTTAAGAGACGGAGACAGGCCCAAGTGTGTGCGTGTGTAATGCAATGCAGACACAAGCCATTAAAGTGGAATGTGGAGGAGTCAACACCCCAATAAACTGTGTGAGAGCTTGTGTTAAGCGCCATGTCGTATAAACCCGCTTTTCTTCTATTCATTACAACCAAATGAACACCAAATGAACCATGAAGCAAAAAGGCAGGGTGACAAAATGATTTAAGTGAGAACTGGTGTCAACACAAGTGTCTGAGCATTAGTGTCAGCTCAACTTATTCACTTAGTCTTTATATTTTAGAAGCTATACAGTTTTAAGTGCTAAAAATATAAAGATAGGGCTTAAAACATTCATATCTGTTTCCATATTGGGTTAAAACTCAAACTTGAATGTGTTTGTTGTTGACCTTACCACGATGCCCTGGAAATGTGTGTGTGTATATATATATATGTGTGGTGGTGGGGGGCTGGCTGGTTGCTGGAAATATTCACAAATTATAATAAAAGATTTCTATCTAAGGTTACTCAGTCAGCAAATTAACTATATGTTACAAAACTTTCCTAAAAGGAGAAACTTGTTTTGGATACAGTCAACATTATCCATCGAATAATATTTCATCAGATTTATTTAAGTTTTTAGGTTTCTTTGCTCTAGTCCAGCAAATTTCACTGGGCACACCATCAGAATCTACGATACAGCTGGAAGCTCCATCATTCCTACTGAGCATCAACATGGCATCCATAAGCAGTGTTTTATAAAAGACTGATTTTCTGAAAGTTCGGGAGCAGCATTTAGGTAACTAATCTCCTATGAGCATCACAAAACTTCTCATTCCCGTGAGCAGGCTCAAATAGCAGCTCATAGCCGCAATGTCCTCAAACAACTTGGTGACTTTTTGTCAAGTTCATGAATAAACTGTGCTACATGATGAACTTTATTCAGACCATGGTCATACTGTGCTCCCCTCCCCAGAACTTCAAATACTCATTCATTTCCCTTAGCCTGTATTAATGCACTTGAGTAGCGATCTAACTTAAGTCAAGTAAATTATATTTCCATGCAACCAAAACATAGGACTGGGCAGGCACACTTCTCACACAAGCTAAAAAACTGATAATTTGTTCACAACACTGCTAGGGTTAAACATGGGTACTCGGCTAACTCAACTAAAGATTTTAACACTTTTCTAAAAAGCAAGAGGACATCTAATAGTCATAACGCACAATTTCCGAGGAGGGGGGAAACAAAACCGAGAATTTCTACTCAGGGACTCGCATCAAATCAACACGTAAACACAGGAGCACTTCTTTCCTTTGAGTAAGTTATACTGTATATATATATACACACACACACACACACACACACACACACACACACACACACATTAGATCAATCAACATACAGACATGTTCACTTCTTAAATCTATAACACTGACTCTACAGTTCAACCTTGTGTGGGACTTGGAACAAATCATGACCACTAACGTTCCCCACAACCAATCTCTGACCACCACTTACACTTCATTTTTTAATCTCTTCTTGGACATATTTTACAAGTAATAAAGGCAAGCAAGTGTTTCCTTCACGGCTACTCACCATCACTGCTTCTTTTTGTTTGCATTCTTGATAGAAAGTGCCGCATTTTATGAACTTGTTAAAAAAAATTTAAATAATTAAAAAAAAAAAAAGTGCTTTGAGGAAGTAATCAATCACTCAGCACAGTTCATTGGCTAGCCGTTTGCTAACAAAAGACAAACATGGAGGAGTCCATGTTTTCCCCACTGTGTAGCCTGAGAAAATTACACAATTCCAAGTTCCAACTTCCAGCTTCCAAGTTAAGTCAAATGCACTAAAAAGTGTCAAAACTATTGAGTCACTTTATCCATGAAGTACTGAATCCCACCAGTAGACCCTCTACACTTCCACACCAGGTCACTCCAGATACACCATTGCTTTATGGCTGCCTTTCCCTGAACGTTGGCTAACTGCCCATATCGGTCCTTTCACTTCACATTCTAAAATGTGACGACAATTTGCCCGTTTCCAGATGTGCCAGACTATTACCATAATGAGTAACACAAGTGGAATAACACACGCTGTTTTAGTAAAGAACCAACAGGCTGAAGTGCTCAACACTGCCCAATAGCAGGCATCATGTGAATATGAGAACCATAAAATATAAAACTTAAAACAGATGATGCAAATGATAAAACATGAGGTAGACAGTCTAATTGCATTTTCCTATTTCAATTTCACTATGGACACTTGGTGTTGTGGTTTGAGTGTTGGAAATGGATATTTCACAAAGTCACAGCTGCACGAAAAATGTGTGATAAAACTTAAAAAGTAGCAACTGAGTTGTATTATTAACTCAAAAATAAAATTAAAATTGGTGTAATATTTCCTCATGTGTGGCATACACAAGCTTCCACTGTAATTAATCCCTTGGGTGCACAAGCATGAATTTACTGGAAGGGGAGAATCACAATTCCTGAAAAAGAGCTGGAACGAGTAACACACAGAGCCTGAACACAATATTCGGGGAAAATTTCTCGACTACTTTACACAGTTTAAATGCTGAATTTGTACAGAACCTACAAATCAGTATGGATTTATATTTTGCTGTATAAATCAGTGTTTACGGGAAAGCTCTATTGTAGCATAGCTGTGTTTTTTATTACATTTAGGGCCCGATCTTAGCACTGAAAAGAAAGTGCTTTAGTACTGAGAGGAGAGGGAAATAAACATACCACAGATATTATGATGAGTGACATCACAGCAAATATCTACATAAACAGTAATATGAACAATGTTCTCTCACACACGATTGGAGCATACTTCTGCACACAATGCTCATACATCACGCCTATAAACACTCATTTACACAGTGTTAATTTAGCAACTTTGTTCAGTAAGCCTGGTTCTCTGCAAAGTTACGCACCCTGGTGAAACTCCGGGATTCTGCCTTCAAGTCAGAGACAGAGAGGCTTATACTACAGCTAGAGCCAAACTGTCATGATCCATCAAAGAGGCAAAGCAAGCATATGCAGAGATCAATGGTCACTTTACGGACTCAAAGGACACTTGGCACGTGGCAGGGCATTCAAACCATCACAGACTACAAGCCAACACATCAGGCCTGCAGCAGTGAGTCCTCTCTGCCAGATGTACTAATGACTTCTTTGCACGTTTTGAGACACAAAACAGGGAACCAAAAGACGGTGACCCCCCTCTCCCAACAACCAAGTACTCTGTCTTTCTGCAGAGTCAAGAAGACTCGTCACAGACTGAATCCACGAAAAGCAGCAGGCCCTAGCAACATACCTGGCCAGGTGCTCGGCAATATCTTCAACACACCCCTGAGCACAGCTGTGATACCTGCATGCCTCAAAATCACCAAAATCATCCCGGTGCTTAAGAAGTCTACCATCTCAATGACTACTGGCCTGTAGCACTCACATCTATCATCACGAAGTGCTTCAAGAGGCTGGTATTGAGGCACATGAGAAAACAACTGCTCCAGGAATTAGACCCCATACAATCTGCTTACCACCAAAACTGTACCACAGACAATGCCATTTCAATTGCCCTCCACCCAACCCACTCGCACCTAGACCCAAAAAAAAAAAAAAGGTTAGAGTGCCGTTTACTGACTTTGGTTTAGCACTCAACACAATCGTCCTACAGAAGCTGGAACAGAAGTTGGATTTGCTGGAAATAAACACCTTCGTTTGTAATTGGATCCTGGACTTCCTGACAGACAGGTCCCTGGTCAGACTCGAAAGAACAACATCTCCAGGGTCCTCAGACTGAGCACAAGCGCCCCTCAGCGCTGTGTGCTCAGCCCACTGCCATGTACTCTGCTGTCACACAACTGTGCTACCCAGCACAGCTCAAATTACATCAGGTTTGTAGATGACACAATAGTGGGTCTCATCAGTAACAACGATGAGTCCGCATACAGAGCAAAAGGTCAAACACCTGATGGAATGGAGTTAAGACAACAACCTGCCTTGATGTCAAGAAGACTGAAAAAAGATGGTTGTTAACTTCAGAAAGAATCCGGGTGCTCGCTCCCCACTGCACATCAACATCTCTACTGTTGAAATAGTCAGCAGTATGAAGTTCCTGGGAGTGCACATGCAAGACAACCTCTCCTGGACCCTGAACACTACCGCTATCACCAAGAAAAGGTCAAAAGCATCTACACTTTCTGCAAAAGCTGAAGGCAGCCACCCTTCTACAGAGGGACCACGGAGTGTGTTCTTTGCTGTAACATCACTGTCTGGTTCGGAAACTGCAACGTTGCTGAACAAAAAGTCCCTGCAGCAAATAGTGGGGATGGTAGAGAGGATCACTGGGGTCCCTCTCCCACCCATCTCCCAACTCTATAAGAAGCACATTGTCCACGGTCCTGCATTATGCTGTTGGCACAAGCCTCACCCATCAAATGCACTGGTCTCCCTTCTACCGAACAGTCACTGCCAGACACTGCAACACCTTCTTCCCCTGGGTAGTCAAGAACCCTCAACTCACCTTTACCCCTGAAGAAGTGACAGTAGTCAAACAGTTCAAACTGAAACTAGAGTTTCTCATCATTTCTCATCCATCTGCACACACACGTACAGTGTTCACTTTGCACCTGTCTCTAGTCATTCGTGTCGTTTACTGTACTAACCTCATTTCCAGAAAAGTTGGGATATTTTCCAAAATGCAATAAAAACAAAAGATCTGTGCTTTGTTAATTCACTCAAGCCTTTATTTAACTGACAGAAGTACAAAGAAAATATGTTCAAAAGTTTTACTGATCAACTTAATTGTATTTTGTAAATATAAACAAAGTTAGAATTTGATGTCTGCAACACACACAAAAAAAAAAAGTTGGGACAGAGGCATTATTACCATTGCATTACATCACCTTTTCTTTAATAACACTTTTTAATCGTATAGGATCTGAGGATACTAATTGTTGCAGTTTTGCAATTGGAATTTGTGTCCATTCTTGCTTGACAAGACTTCAGCTGCTCAAAAGTGCATGGTCACTGCTGTCGGATTCTCCTCTTCATGATGCATCATACATTCTCAACAGGAGACAGATCTGGACTGGCAACAAGCTAGTCAAGCACACGCACTCGGTCTCCAAAGCCATGCTGTTCTAGCCTGTGCAGAATGAGGCCTGGCATTGTCCTGCTCAAATAAGCATGGATTTCCTGGGAGGAGACATCACCTTGATGAATATGTCTGTCTCTCTCTCAAAAAAAAAAAGTTCTTAATATATTTGCACCAATAAATGCACCTCACCCATGTCATGGACACTGTGCCCTCCATACAATCACAAATGCTGGCTTTTGCACCTTTCTCTGATAACAAACATGTTCACCTTTGGCACTCAGAACTCAACATTCGGTTTTTCCAAAAGCAAGCTGAAATGTGACTCATCTGACCACAGCACACGGTTCCACTGTCTTTTGGTCCATCTGAGATAAGTTCGGGCCCAAAGAAAATGGCTGCTTTTCTGCATAGAACTGATGAATGGCTTCCTCCTTGCATAATAAAGTTTCAGGTTGCATTTCTAGATGCAGCGGTGGATTGTGTTAAGCAACAACTATTTCCAAAAGTACTCCGAAGCCCATGTCGCTATATGTGTCACATTAGCATGACAGTTTCTTAGGCAGTGCCACCTGAGGGTTAGGTCAGCACATTCAATAGTAGTTTCTGACACTTTCCACACTGATGTCTCCAAATTCTCTGAATCTTTTCACAATATTATGTACTGTAGAATTTGAAAGACCTAGAATCTTAAAATCCTGCATTGAGAAATGTTCTTTTTGAATTGACTAACAATTCTCTCATGAATTTTGGCACAAAGGAGCAAACCACAACCCATCCTTGATTGCAAAGACCGAGCCTTTGGTGCTGCTCCTTTTATACCCAATCATGGTAACAATTAACCTGCTTATTGTGGAATCTTCCGAAATAGCGTTACTTAAACTTCGTTTATCTTTACAAAATACAATTAAGTTGGTCAGTAAAACTATTGAAAATCTTTTCTTTATACTTCTGTCAGTTAAATAAACCTGAATTAACTAATCACAGATTGTTTTTATTGCATTTTGAAAAATATCCTAACTTTTTTGGAAACAGGATTAGTACTTAGATAGCTATACTTTTAAATACCTAAATGTCACTTAGATAGCTACAGATAGTCACTTATATACCTTGTTACATTTCCTTGTATGTATCGACAATAAAGCTCTCTTGAATCTTGAGTATGACAGATGAGCATTTATACTAAACTCCCCCCCCCAACATAAAGCAGATTCAGAGCTACCAACTTAGAGGCTTTGTTGCTAAATTAGGTGACTTTTTAGACCCCTTTAGTAACTTGGATTTAAAATATTTAAAAAAAAAAAGAGCCCAGCAACAAATTAGCAACTTTTTGAGCAAGATGTTAGCAAGTGTCCTGAACTCAGTACGGCTCTCCAGCTCATACCACAGCTGCTGATATGTGAGAGAGCAAACGTACACAACTACCATCAGTGTGTAATGCTTGACTGGGTTGCACCTGTGTCCAATCGTTGATCACTAGTGTTCCCAAGAACCAGTCACTGATCACCATGATTTTGCCTCCTCTGTGATTTTATTTCCATCTGGATTGGCCATGTCAGTGTTTGTTTCTGTACTGAGAAAATTACAAGCTGAACTGCTTTCCACTAAACTCATCGCTCGTCTGATCATCTTAGTTCGGATATACATCGGTGATTTTCTACGCATTGTGGGAAAAAGATGTTTGACTGCTGCTACTTGCTGTATTTAGTCTTGTACCGTGTGTATCAGTGCCCAGTCCTGAGATAAAAAGATATCCTGAGTCAAGAAACAAATAATCGCAGATGTACAATGCATCCATTATGAACTGTGTTTCCTAGTTATTTCTGGAACCTTGGTCTTGTCTCCAATCCAGCACCTCTCTGACATCATGCTGTGACAGAAGCAAGATCATATGACCATGTGACGCAAGAAAGTTTTACAAATCCACGGATAAACTGATTCCATCTGAACAAGGCTTAAGTGAAAAGTTACGCAACTTGTAATTCTATTTGCTAGTGATCTGGATGAATAACAGAAATATGCAAATGAGTCAATGACGTCTCGTTTTCCTTTTTGGGAGAGAAGCCTTCCCTGGTGAAAAATAAATGTGCTAAGTGTGCATACTTTTGTGTAGCCACACTAAATCATCAATATACTTCAAGTGTGTTTATGATTAGTTAACTTGAGGCATGCTATTTTGGAACAACTAATTTTGTACT
>JAPFFA010000015.1:29280897-29290972 GCA_026153275.1 Sciades herzbergii
CCGTAGTCAGCTGGGATAGGCTCCAGCTTGCCTGCGACCCTGTAGAACAGGATAAAGCGGCTAGAGATAATGAATGATGAATGAATTGAAATGTAAATGGAAAAAACCCTGCTTATTTCTTTCTCTGCAGTAAGGCTGCAGACGTACCAAAGTTCACTTGGTTGGTCATCAACAGGAAGTACAGTGAAAACCACCAAAACATTCTGGCAGTCATCAGTCTTGTGCAAACACTTCTGGCTTCTAATGCAGAGGTTGAAAGGGGCTTTAGCCAACTTAAAATCCTGAAAAGTGACATCTGTTCTACATTGTCAGAGGAATGTCTGAATGATTTACTGGCTGTTAAACTTCTGAGTGCTGATCTACAGAACTTTGACCCAATGCCAGCCATTGAGCTGTGGAACACCTCAAGTGTTGGGACAAGACGCCCTCTCCTCATGGACGGGACAAGTCGTAGAGCCTTCAACAGCTGTTGTGGCAGATACCAGTATCGCCCGTAGTACAAATGTAGTAGCTCCAAGTCCAGAGGGAACAGCAGAAACCACCAAACCAGTTGCAGTTCAAGCAGTACATGCAGAAACTGCACACTTGGCTCCAGTGGCAGTTGCAACAGCAGCAACCCCACAGTCAAATTCAGAAGAATGCTTGCATTCAGTGACCTTACCACAATTAGAGGAAGACCCAGAGGAAGCTCTTGATGCAGAAGTAATTGGTTGCACAGGTGATGAAGAAGGAGCTTCTGGGCTAGATGATGACAGGGACTTTGACAAAGAATATGTTGACAAGCTTATCAATAAAAAAGGAAAAAACTTGTGTTCGATAAAACGATTAAGTTACATCAGTGTATGAGTGATTAATCTATTTCTGGGGGCATAAGTTAAACACCGTGTGGTGTTATTAGAGTAAAAATGGTTTTAAATTTTGTGTTCAACAAGAGTAAATTTAAGATGCACTTTATTTTGGCCTGGGCCACTAAGAATTCAGGGATACTGGCCTGAGTAACAACCAAGCACTAAAGTTAATTTTTGTTTCACTTTCACTCTCTGCATTGTTTATATGAAATACATGTTCCAACTACTCAGTACTATAACTCTGGCCAACAACATTAACAGTGTACATTTACATTGAAGACAAATTGTAAATGTGCTGTCAATTTGAGCAGTATTAATCTTGAAAAAAAAAAAATCTATGAGACCATGTAAACCTGTAATAATATTTGAACACTGAAACTGGTTACATCACCCAGTATTGGTTTTTGTACCGTTATCAGCAGCCTGGACCAGGCAACCACAGGTTCCCCAACCACGCAGTGGATTGTGGGATATGTGAAAGGGGTGAATAGCCTATTCCCCACTGTTGAGACAAGTGAAGCCATCTGGCCACTATCTTACCACTCGTGTCACATATATTTGGCTTATGTGTTAAACCGTCGTATCCAATCAAATTTGCCCCAAGAAAAGTATCTCCTGACTATTTATTCCCTTTCATTCCCTCATCTTAATTTTCTCAACTTCACCCACATTCCTTACTTATCTTTATAGCAATTTTATATTTATTTATTTATTTATTTATTTACTTACATATTTCACAATTTATGTTGTATTTCCTGATCAATTGTCAGTGAAATATAAACATGATAAACATTTCCCATTCACTTTGTACAGGACATCATATATCGGATGCTGTCTGGGAAATAAGCCGTTGACCAGGAAATATGACCAACCCTGATTTAAGAGTACTTATCAGTATGCTTGCACTCAATTTAAACTAAAATCATGTAGTTTAAACAATCATGCCAATTTTGTCAATTTGTCCAAGTGGGTGTGACATGTAGATGATCTCCATTGTCAGTTGTGCTTAGCCTTAGGTAAATTAAAATAACTACTGACCAAACTAGAACAATAACATTTCTCTCTTTATTTACATCCCTCACTGCCATTTCTGTCTAAGGCTATGGTCCTTCTTTCATTTAGGCTACGAAGGCTAATTTACTCAGTTCATTTTTCTTTTTGAATTTGAGCCGTTGAGCTTGAGCTCTCGCATTCAATATCAAACATGTCTAGACTTTGGCTTTGATCTAGTCTGGGATATTTCCCTCGAAAATCTGACACAGTCACAGTGTTCATCCCAGATAGCAACGTCAGATTTTCAACAAAAACAGACAAGATGATGAGAGCGATTTTCTGTTTTTTTTTCTTTCACTTTACAAACCTTCATAAAATGCTATAGTGGGTCCATTCAAATGGCACTGCGCACAGACATGTAAAAATGATCATATTTGTCTGGATGTAGTCAGGTGGTTGATGTGAATGGTGTTCTTTCAGACTCCAAAGATATAGTATGTCATGTCCCTCAAGGGTCAATACTGGGGCCTCTTCTCTTTTTGGTGTATGTGAATGATATGGAAAGGGTCTTGTCTTGTAAACTTTTTCTTTATGCTGATGACTTGGCTCTGATGGTATCTGGAAAATCGGTTGGTATGACTGAAGCAAAGTTAAGTTCTGAACTGGAAAAGGTGAAGGAATGGCTAATTGACAACAAACTTTCTCTTCATTTGGGCAAAAACCAAATACTAAGTGGCGAAAGCATGGGCAAAAGAGTAATACAGAAATCTAATGCGAGACTGAAATTTCCAAATACCTGACTCCATCAACTCAATGTGCTCTGGTTTCAGCTTTGGTGCAAAATCACTTTGAATATGTCTGTTCCTCTTAGTATTATCCCTTACAGAAAAGAACTAAAGACAAGCTTCAGGTATGCCAAAACAAGCTGATCCGTTTTGTGTTGGGTTTCCCCCCAGGTCACGTTTGGATATTTCCAATTTCAAAAAAAGTGGGTTGGCTCCCTGTTGAAAAGAGAGTCTGGCACATTGGTATGAACCATATTTATAAAATTATATATGGTCTCTCTGCACCTTATCTTACATCCGATATTGTTCGAGTGGCTAATGGACATTCTTACAATACTCGTTTTAGCCAACACACTTTAATGATCCCTAAGTTCAAGAGTCGTGGTCAAAAATTCTTCCTGTTCAATGCTGTGAAACAGTGGAATAGTCTGCTGTCTCAGATACGGTCAATTCAGAGCTTTCAGTGTTTTAAAAGGACTGTTAAAAGGCACTTTTTACATAATCAGTAATTGTCTTTTTATGCTATTATTCTTATTAATATTTCTGCTGATGTCCTAGTCATATGCTTATGAGTGATTTCCATTGTCGGTATTTCTAGTCTGTTTTTTGCCTTGTTCCTGCCATCTTGAAACTTTACTGTGGAACCACAATGGAAATAAGTGTATTTTACTAAATAAGTGTATTTTATAAGTGTATTTTAATTCTTGGTTTAATTTCATGTTTTTCAGTTGTGGTGTATATGTGTACAGTATAGCTGATTTGCATGTTATTTTACCTCAATAAATTCAACCAACCAACTAACCAATCAATCAACAATCACACACTATCGATACTCACAGGTGAAATGTCTGTCCACAATCTTTGACTTGACAGTTTGTAAAGTTCATTGCTGCACATGTAGGCATTTTTCTTGTAATTTTTCTCACCAACTACATCAATAACTTGTCCAGTTTTGTGTAGCTTCCAGTAACCTAAATGACCGTTCCACTCCGCAATACGAATGGTAAGATAATAGCCAGATGGCTTCACTCTGACGAGCCTGTGAGCTCTCCAAATTTTTACACAGAGCTTAGTGGTACAGACTGGCTTTATCCAGTGTGCACAATACATAAGCAAAAGTTATCAAGTGAAAGAAAGCCACTCGGTATAATGGTCTTAAAGTTCTGTATTGTACATGTATGACAGCTAGTCTGAGGACTTAAAGATTCTGCAGTTTCATTGTCATTCCTGAATGTGGAACTGTTTATTTTGATGTAAATATACATAATTTGTAAATTATACTCTGTATTGATGAATGCTGTTCTGTGGAGATGTCAAAATGATTAGTTCCAATTAAGTTCTCTACAAATATTATCACAGGTTTACATGGTCTCACAGGTTTTTTTTTTCAAGATTAATACTGCTAGAAATGATTGCACATTTACAGTTTGTCATCAGTGTAAATGTACACTGTTAATGTTGTTGGCCAGAGTTATAGTGCTGAGTAGTTGGAACATGTATTTCATGTAAACAAATATACACTGTAAGGTGTTCGTAAGTTGTTCCTGTTATATGATTAACTGATTGAATCTTGGCCAAAAAAGTCATACTGGGTAGTCACTGGAACTGTTAATATTTCTTGCAAATTTACAAGCTGTTAATAACTGGTAGCTGGTATTTTTAAATGATGAAAGCTGAGCCAAAGAGTTATAATGTTGAGTGGCTGGTATTATGGCATCAGACTGAACAACATCTGACACCTTGTGATATGTTTATTTTTGGGGAAAAGCACTCACAGCACCATTGCAGTGGCAGTGCAATCAGTCAGAACCAAAGATAATGCAGAGAGTGAAAGCGAAAGGGCTATATGGGCGATAATATAAGGATGACCGATTTAAAAGCTTCTGTGCTGACAAAAAATACCATGGAACCAGTAACTAGACATACAAAAGCAATCTAATAACATCACATTTCAGCTTGCATCCGATATTTGAACATATTTGATTATATAGCCCAATATTGGTTTTTGTACCGTGATCAGCAGCCTGGGCCTGGCCACCAGAAGTTCCCAACCGTGCAGTGGATTGTGGGATATGTGTAAGGGGCAAATACCCAGGTTAGATGGTTGCGGACAAGTAGTGTTCAGGATCGTTTGTGTTTCAGTGCCTGATGTTGGGTTTCAGAACTCCGCTGAATGCATCATGCAGAAGGCATCATGTAGTATGCAGTGCTACATAATGATCAGACTTAATGTCACAGTGCACTGTCTCTTCTCACTTTATTGATAAGTTTTTGTCGCAATTAGAAAACCCTGGTGCACTTAGACCAAAACAGTGAATCAAGTGTTAACATGTTGGTGGTGGTTTTGCATTAGTGGGTGTGTGGTACAGCTCTGTGCATGAATCTCCTGTTCACATCTCATCTGGTGTGAGCTGTGATGGCAGGTTTGGAAAGAAATGCTGATTTGTGTTGAATAGGAATGATAGCTTATGTTGGCTCAAAATAGCGGGGTCGAGAGGAGTTAGGACTGAATGGTTACAGGTGAGTTGAATAATGCTTCCAATTAGCATGTTTTTCATACAAAACAAGCACGCATCCTGTGACATGCTTTTATTTGTTTTATATAGCAATTGTTTCCTTTCGTCTGGAACCCGACTTATTTGTGAGACTGTCACCCTGGAATATGCAGTGTGGCATCAACATGTAGTGAGCATTTTAGACGACAGAGTGGGTTCAAACCTAATTTTGGCAAGCCAGAACTTCATCTTAATATTGCACTGTCTTTCAGGAACTTTATGTTGAGCAACTGGGCTCAAAATGATGCCTGATACCTTGAAAACAAAAACCTTCCTGGTTTATCAAACTGCTAATTTCATCTACAAGTATGTATCAACATTACAATACTACAGATGACTTAAAACTACTGTGCATTTCTGGCTTGGTTGAAAGCATCAGTAACCTGATTTTTAATAGTTTTAATTGAAGATTTATTAATTTACACTTGGTGTGTTGTGCTTTTCTTTAAAATATGGTCACTATTGTGAATTCCATTAAAAATGTAACAAACATGATTTTAAATTGGATCATCTCTTGCATAGATCACATCTGAGCTTAAACAAAAGCGATGTTTAGTTACTAGTGTATTTTACACTACAGTCCCAGCTCTTTTCAGAGTAAAGTAGCGAAGGCACGCTCAAACTTCAGGGGTTTCATTAAGGGCTGGCGCCCGGCACAAAATCCGGCTATGATCAGCCTGGTGCTGGTTACTTTTCAAAGTTCCTCAACCAACAATGCTAGCAGATTTTCTATTTTCCAAGACCTTTTCTTTCCTACTGACTACTTTCACGTTACCCTTAATGCTTTGTGCTGGGGGGAACCAAAATATAAGCAAACTAAAACAGCATGGCGTTGCACACTGACAGTAACATTTCGAATTTAAATCTCCCTAAAACCTTCAAAGAAGTGTCAAAACTAACTAAACCACAACTTAAAGAAATCTGGAAAGCCTTTTCTGTGGACTTTGAGAAATCAATCAGTAAAAAAGTGCTTGTAAATATCGTATTGAATGCTTTGAACATCTCTACTTCATGTGACAGTTAGCAGCCTTCTCCATCTGTCAACACGGGTGCTCCAACAATTCTTTACCTGCAGAAGTTAAAAGATTGGCGGAAGAACTTCAAAAGATCGATACTGATCATAGAAGAATCCACAGTGAAATCATTTTTACTGGGTGCTGGTTACTATGAGAAAGCCGTAAGAAAATACAAAATGCTTCGTGTGGGGAACACAAGCATGGAACTCACTCAGTCAAGTAAGAACTGTAAACACAGCAGAACTGTCAAATTTCTTTTTTAAGTTGATTTTGATTTCCTTCACTCTGATTTTCCTAGAGCTCATATGCTACCAGATTACAACAATCTTTGGGCTGTTAGAGGAAGCTGTTTGGACTACATCGTCAAATACTACATTCAGTCTACTTACATAAACACTACCGGGGAAGTACGTGTAAACTAACTTACACTGCATCGTTTGTGCTTTGTTTTGGGAGTTGACCCTTCAAAAATTGTCCTTTTCAGTTCTTTGACTTGTCCTTGTTTTTCGCTTTTCGCATTTTTTTATGACTAAACACAAAGACAGGGGTTGTAGGCTTTGTGACTTGGATCATTAGACTTTACTCCACCACTGAAGTGTGCAGAACAGAGTCACGTGTTGTCTATCGGTGTAAAATTTTGACGGCTACTCCTGTTTAACCATGCTTTTCGACACTTAGCCTCTTTAGATATTCTATAAAACTTAAAATCAGGAAAAGTCGTTTTTCCCCATGTGGATTTGAAGAAATGACTGAGGTTATCTAACTTAGTAAACAAATATAGCACCTGGTTTTCCACCAAGATGCAAAGCATTATGGGTATGTGAAAGTAGTCAGTGGTTATTTTCACATTCTTTTACACTTTTTACTGCGTTTGTGTACTCGCGGCCGGTTTATGATCTTGACCTTCAATCACATCAGCTACACCAGGGGTTCTCAAACTTTTTTGGGCCGGGGACCACGATAGAGCAGAAATTTTTCCAAGGACCCCCTCATAATCACACCACAAATTTAACCATATAGGCTTATAAATGTTTGTCCTGTTACGTACAGTTATTACCACATTGTTTTAAATAGTCAATTTAATGCATTTAGCAAATTTAAAAAAATATATATGTTGGAACAATATACCATGGAACAAATAGAATTCCATTTTAGTTTAGTATTGATTATTGACATATTGATGGGATTACATTTTAGAACTCATCAGAATAGATAACAGACTGACAAAAAACACTCAATGCATTCAGAGGTAACTGATCTCATGGTGTAAAATGAATGGCAATATACTAACCATCAAAAAACAATGAAAAAGCACTGATGCAGTAACAGGCATCAAACTGCAGTAAGAGAATCAAACTGCTAGAAATATTTCATGCATTACAACTAAAAATGTTATGATTAACCATTTTTAGTGGTGGGGGTGGGGGCAGCTGGAGAGTGAGCAAGTGAGATTGACAACAGTAGATAACTTTTTAAATACTATGAAAATATCTGATTAACCATATTGTTGGTGGTTTTGGGTGGGGGTCAGGAGGAATGCAACAGTATCATTATCATCATCATCAATGAGATGGGTGTGCCTGTCTCTCACTACACAGTTTGTCCAGTCTTGGTGTGATGGATGATAGACAGACTCTAAGATCACTCTCCACATGGAGACGAGCTCTGTACTTGGTCTTCATTGCAGTCAAAGTAGAGAAAGATGACTTGCATAAGTAGGTAGTAGGAAAGGGGAGCAATATCTGCAAAGCATGTGCTGTGAGTTCAGGATACTCAAATGCTAGGGAGGGCCAAAACTCTGCATGGCTCACCTGCTGAAATCTGGCCTTCAAAGTCGGATCGCAAGATAAGTCCACCACCTCCTCCTCTGCTTTGTCTGTAAGGCTGTATGTAGCTGCTGGAGCAAAGGGATCTCGCACCTAGTCCAAGGCATCAGTGTTTACATCTGAGAAATATGAGGTGAAGTGCTTGCTGAGAGCAGTGAGGTGAGAGGTGGCTACCTCTTTCACGACAGTCACAGGCAGGTTGTTTGCAAGCAGAAATTCTGTGAGCTGCGGGAACATGTTTGTCACTCCATCTTGTAGCCATCTTTGCCACAGCTCTGCTTTCCTCATGAAGGCGGTGAGTTTGTCACTTACTTCAAGGATGGAGGCATAGCGTCCTTGAATGGAGAGGTTAAGGTTATTGAGGGCGTTGAAAACATCCACCAGATAGGCCAACTTAGCAACGTACACAGGATCAGAGAAAAACTCTGCGATGTCGGGCTTTTCCGTTCGCATAAACTCCGACATTTCGGTGCGTAACTCAAACACCCGTTGAAGTACCTTTCTGCGAGAGAGCCACCTCACTTCGGAATAATAAAGCAGTGTGTCATGGCCTGTGTCCATCTCCCGACAAAGTTGCCCAAACAAACGTGTCTGCAGTGCCCTTGACTAAACAAAATTAACTGCAGCCACAGCTTTATTCAGCACCAAGTGCAAGTCAGGTTCAATGGCTTTGGAGGCGAGCGCTTGCCGATGAAGCATACAGTGCACAGACTTGACATTTGGATTGACAGCCTTTATGCAAGCAACAACACCACTCTTTCGGCCAGTCATCGCTGCCGCTCCATCTGTGCACACGGCGACACATTTACCCCAGCTCAGGCCAGCTTCATTAATAAATTCATCCAGGAGCCTGAATATCTCCTCTCCTGTTGCCCTACCTGAGACTGCTTTGCAGAACAAAAAGTTCTCTAAAATTTTTTCTCCCCATGGATAGCAGACAAGAGCGATGAGCTGAGCTGCACTAGCTATGTCAGTAGACTCGTCCAGCTGAATAGAATATTGACCACTGCAGCAAAGTCTACCTAGAAGTTGTGACAAGATGTCATCAGAGAGATCATCAATCCTTCGCCTTACGGTGTCATTGGAGAGTGGTACCATTTTCAATTTGCTAGCTGCCTCTGTTCCGATCATAACCTCGCACATATAAGTCTCGTTGTATTTTCTTACTTTGCTTGGTTTGGGAGTGTCGTTACTCGACTGTTTCAAAAATCTATCCATTTTCTTTTTTCTAACTCTGATTGCTGCCTTTCAATCAGCTCACCAAGCTATCCTAGCTATGTTATGTGAGCAGGAATAATGAGAATAATGTGAATAATGCGATTGGGTGAATACTGTAGCATTTTTTGCCACATAAGGGAAGTTTATTATTTTGTAGCAAATTTTTTCTTGGACCCCCTGGCAATGCACCACAGACCCCCAGGGGTCCATGGACCCCACTTTGAGAACCACTGCTCTACATGATTTGAAGCCTGGCGATTGGATTGTTGTGAAGGACCTGAGAAGGAAGAACTGGAGACGGCTGTGGTGATTAGGACCATATCAGGTGCTGCTGACAACGCAAATAGCTGTTAATGTTGGGGAGAGAGCCACCGGGATACACACCTCACAATACACACCACTGCCAGGAGGAACAGAGGAGGATGAAGAGGAACCATTGGAGACAAAGGAGAAAGAGAGCAGTGTGTAGGTGAAGCTAGTGGGGTGTCACGGAGTTTCAATGAGATGGAAAGAGTGCAAAGAGTATGCCTGCACTTGGAGTGTCACCCCCTAACAGCACCTATCAGTGTTTCTCCATCTAATGATGCTTGAGAGATATGGTGATGAAGATGATGCATGCTGTCATGAGAAGTTACCAGATGGTGAAGATAGATCCAGAGGAGCTCCTGGACTGGCCTCCAAGCCCATATGAGAATTATAATCCCCCTTTCTCAAATGTGAATGATTATCTCATCTCATTATCTCTCGCCACTTTATCCTGTTCTACAGGGTTGCAGGCAAGTTGGAGCTTATCCCAGCTGACTACACGCTGGACAAGTTGCCAGGTTATCACAG
>JAPFFA010000015.1:29995697-30010342 GCA_026153275.1 Sciades herzbergii
GGGTCAGTACAGGAGGAGCAAGTCCATGAATAATTTTATACATTAAACATGTGTGAATATTTAATAAGATTTTCCAGATGTAGCAATTTATATTTCATTAAAATATGGCAATGATGATAGTCATTGGATTTCTTATCCAATACCTTAATGTTTTTTTTTATATAAAGTAAGTAGTGGTTTGAGTGCAGTATTGCTAGATGCTGAGATGCTTTTCTGCTCACCACGGTTGTAAAGAGTGAGGAGCTACTATATTCTTCCTGGCAGCTTGAACCACTCGGTCCATTTTCCTCTGAACAACAAGGCGTTTGTTTTCACCCACAGAATGGTTACTCACTCGCTCACTCAGTGTTTTTTGTAAAAAACTCTAGAGACTGTTGTGTGAAAACCCCAGATCAGCAGTTTCTGAAATGGCTCAAACCAACACCCATGCCACAGTGAAAGAAATTCATACTTCACTGTGAGATCACAATTTTTCCCATTCTGACGTTTGACGTGAACATTAACAGAAGCTCTTGATTTGTATCTGCATGATTTGATGCATTGTGCTGCTGTTGAGGAATTGGCTGATTGGAGAACTGCGTCAAACAGCAGCAGGTGGATGTTGGGGTGTTCCTAATAAAGTGGCCAGTGAGTGTAGTTATATTCACACTTTCCTACCACATCTGTACCTTTGTTCATCACCTCCAGACTTTCCATGTGCTGTTCCTTGCCCTCTGTTTCCTCACACCTAGTGACTAACGTCTGTCCACCTCAAGTAGCTTTTCTCTTCTGCTCATGGTGTTTAAAGATGATTCTCCAACGATGAGCTTTCCATCACCTCTGAACCTGTCCAGTGCCTTCAGTGGAGGTCACAGGGGTGAAAACGTGTGTGGGGATAACGGTCACAGGGCCATTGTTCTGAAAGCACATAGGATCAGGCGAGACGTACAGCCTGACCGCTGTTTTTACAGACTGTCATAAAAAAA
Source organism: Sciades herzbergii (assembly GCA_026153275.1). Taxonomy (NCBI): domain Eukaryota; kingdom Metazoa; phylum Chordata; class Actinopteri; order Siluriformes; family Ariidae; genus Sciades; species Sciades herzbergii. Next base: position 29,996,663 of record JAPFFA010000015.1, read on the forward strand.
AAAAATGGAGGCCTCTGGAGATGAGCAAGAGGAAGGGTGGAACAATGGAGAAAGGGAGGGAGAAGACTAAAACAAAAACGGGGAAAAAGCAGGACAGGAGCTCTGAGAGAAACAGGAAAAGTAGTGACAGGATGAGAATAATATATAGTGCGAACAGAACTGGCGAATCAAGTTGGAGAAATTCAGTCCAGATAAAATGAAGTGAAAGACAAATGAATGATGAATAGAAAGTTCTCACTCCTGCGATTTAACACACACCAATGCCAACTAAGAGAGGAACATAAAATCCTGACTTCATTTTACGATCACAAATAAATAGAAGTGAACTTTTACACTTTTTTACTCCATGTGAGAATTTTTCATGTTGATGCCAAAATGGGAAATTTGCTCTCTCTCTGTGTGTGACACAGAGAGAGAGAGAGAGAGGATGTGGCATTGTGGTGCAAAGTATTTACTGGTTTAAAAAAGCAGTAATAAAAAAAAGTTCAAAAAATAATATTTATTTCACATAAGAATTTCACATTTACAGTATTTACCAAAAGTCACATTTTTTATATATTCATAATCTATATGTACATAATATACATTTTACACAACACATACAAAATAAGGGTTGAGGAGCAGATCAGAGCAACGCGTCCAAGTCGTGTGTGTGTGTTGTATTTATATATCGGTTGCACGTGCAGCAGGTCAGTGTGGAGCTACTGCAGGTCCACATGGTGCTGTGTGTAGTGTTGTGTAGTAGATGCCAACCAATTCACATTTGCCATTCTACTGTGTTATGTGCGTACATATTCAATATAATGCATATAAAATTAACTCTTATGAGTTTAATCTTGCTATTTGACATTCAGTAAATGTGAGTATTTGTATATACAGTGTCAGCAGGGGGCTTTAGGAGGTGGGATCCAAAAGTTCTGAAACTGTTCCTGTTGCGAATGAACAGTGTCGTGGGTGTGGAGCCTTAAAATATGTCATGAGCACAAGCATTGAAAATGACCAACAAATCAAGCGCATCATGCATCAGGACGCACCCACACACGTCTGAGACCACACTGAATAAGACTGTGCACTATTTTTAGGTCCCTATTTAAATGTAAGTGAATGTGTGAAACTGCTTTGTACAGAAGGTCCGATTGCCTTCGTGTCTAATCTCTGCACCTGAAGCGCGCGTGTGTGTGTGTGATCAGACAACACTGATGCACTCAATCCAAAATGGAGCATAAGATTTTACGCAAACTTTGTGTCACACCGAGTGCGCACTGACGTTAAATACGGAGCAAATACCAAGAAACACTGAGAATCAGGTAAATATTTCACTTTTAACTTAAAAGAATGTTGTATTAAATTAGAAAAGAATACAAAAAAAAGAGAAGCATTTTCACCAGAGCAGGCAGACTTTTGGACCTACTGTGCATGGTGTGTGTATGAGTGAGAGACAGAGATTATATACAATTATTTAGTATCCAATAGTGAAAAACTCTCACTGTAGAGATATAATGTAATCTTGACATCTTTCAGATGCTCACAAGAGGAAAAAACATAACAGAACAGCGTGTGTTTCATGCTCCAAATAAATTTCCACTTGTCTAGTAAATACACACTTTGGGCACAGTGTGTATTTGGTTAATTAGCAAATCCTCTCTTTCTCTCCTGTGTGTCTTTCTCTCTGTTTCGTCCTTCGTTTAAAAAAAAAAAAAGGGGGGGGGGGGGGCTGGATCTTTAGCTGTACGTAAGGAGCAAGTCATTCTGGAGCACAGTTAATAACTTAACTATTCAAATAAAACACATACAACAACAAAACAGGTTTTGCGTGTGTGTGTGTGCTACAATAAGTGTCTTTGTATGACACAAAGTGTGTGTGTGTAAAATTGTCCATTCCAGTTGAGTTGGTAATGTTGCTGCTACATCGAGAAACCACTTAAACCGGCTGTAGACTTTTTGGAGAAGCTCTGTGATCTTTGGCTCAATAGATTATGGACTGTCTTATAGACAGTTACAGAAGGTTGCCTTGGTTTGGCCAAACACCCTGAACAGTTCTGAAGTTCTGATTGCCGTATTGTCCATCATTCCTCCAGCTACAGAGTACTTTTACAAAAACACATTTAAAAAAAAAAAAAGGTACACTTTGAGTGAAGTTTGGGACGTTTCCCTTTAGAGCAGCATCCTTTCAGGAAACATGACCACATTTTTGCTGACTGGAGCAGACAAGAACAACGAATCGGCCCTCTCAACACGGTTCCTCCCCCCCCAGTGGCCAGCGCTGGGTTTCTAGAACTTCCTTCTGTGTGTTTTGGTCGACACACGCCACCTTCATTTCATTCTCTGACCACTGTAGTGCTTTAAAATGTTACTGCAGAACCAGCAGTAATAATAAAGTGAGCGGTAATGATTTAAGGATGATCAGAGACGCTGGTCTGACTGCGGAGGAGTTTGCTCGCACAATTTTCTGAACCTCCGGCAGCTCAGCATCACCTGTGGAAAGAGGAGGAGAGCAGAAAAACACCAGTTCTTACTCATTTCAACTTTTATTAAAAATCATTTTCAGCTCAGTGAAATAAGTGACTGTGGACCTGTTGGTAAGCGGTTCAAGGTGGTGTGTGTGCCTCCTCCACTACCTTTCCCTGGTCCGACTCGAGGCTCCTGTGATCCTGAACGGGGAATAAAGACACATTAAAAGTCGTTTCAAAGTCACAATATGTGATACAGAATGCCATTCAGCCTTCAGCGATGCTCACCATCACTCGCAACGACGTCCACCCTCAGCTTCAGACACTCCTGTCCGTGGTGGTGCAGCGGTTTGGCTGTTTGAAAAGAACGAAGAAAGAATTATTATGGGAAAGGCGGTAGGAAGAAACCAAAACACTTTCTTTGAGCTTGCCAGAAATTCTAAGCTGGACCATCTGGACATGTAAACAATCAGTCACGCCTTTAATTATAGCCTTGTGTGGTCTAATCCTCCATTTTTCATTTGCTTTCTTGTGAAAGAGCCTCAAAGTGCAGCTGGGTATTAATGATCTCCACCGTTCCTCCAACCAGCAGCATGCAAGACTAAATTACTACTCCGTTATACAGTAGAACAAAAGATTGAGCCTGAAATCAGTGAGGGCACATTTTTACTGAAGAAGCAGCTCTAGTTTTAGTCTCCAAGCTCCTAGCAGACAAATCAAACCCAACTGCTGCACGTGTGGATCACAGTGTAGCCAGAGAGACACGGTGCCTGGAGCGTGGAGCTGCACGACAGTGCCGGGGACCTATTCATTACTGACGGGCTAAAAGGACACATGGACCTGACTCATACACGATTCTTTTCTGGCAGCTCGCGGTGCCATAAACTTAAAATTGGCCCGTCCTGGGTGTGGACTGCATGATGTAATCATACACTAAACAGAAACTAAACTTTTGACATGTGCACTATGTAAGCTTCTGCCAGTTTACTACGATAGAAACAATGAATCCTGCACTAAAGCGGATTTAGCGTTTAATGTTACGCCTTGTGTGGCTTGCTGTACAATGTAAATAAGCCAACAAATGAGGAAATAATTATAGCAATTTTATTTATGACTCACAGATATAGTAGTAGCTCTGCCCTGGGAGGAACTCCTTGCCCAGGGTGAAGGGTGTGAAGCGCTGGAACTTCTCAGAGAACTTTTCTGGTGCATGCAAAGCGAACGGCTGGCCGCACTCCCAGCGCATCTGCTCGTAGGACTGTGGTCGGCACGCCTCGTAGTCCTCACGCTCCACCATGTACAGCACATAGCGCTCGGCCTCCTGGGTCGGCACCGTGCCCAGAGGGTAATGAGGACACACGATGTCCAGGTAATCATTCAGACGCACCTCCACAACATAGCCATCACCCTGAAACCTGCCACAGCAGAGCAGAGAGAAAGAAAGACGGCATGAAATAAAGAACCCTGGAGAAACGCATCAATTTTCCATGATGGATCATAAGAAAACCTGATCAGAAAGAACACTGAACCCCGACACCATCACTCGATCACAAACCCTAAAGGTCACATGATTCTTTTCTGAGAGAAACCTGTACAATAAAGCAATTCTTTTTCACTGCATCTTTTCTGGAAACTATTTCTTTAAATTTCTATTAATAAAATTTGTTTATAAATAATTAGGCATGGAATGATTCACTGAGTTCACGGTTCAATTCATGATACTGGGTTCATAATTCGATTTTCCCACGAGATTTTAGGGGGGAAAAAAAAAAATAAAACCCGTTTTTTTTTTTTGGGGGGGAAGCAACATTTATTTTACCCATTCTTTAATCAATTTAAATATGCTTTTTATTAAAATAAATAAACAAAAGGGCTTTTTTTTCCTTAATAACCAACAATAACTGTTTACCCACATCTGTAAAGGTTGGAGTAAAATATAGTCCATTAATTAAAATAATCCTTTTATTAAAAATAAGGTTAATAACAAATATCCCTTTTCTTAATAAACTTATGAACATTTGTTCCGCACCCATTTGCTTCATTCCCCCCCGTGTGTGTTTTCATAGCATTGGAGCTGTGTTACTTCCGCCTACGGTGAAGCCACAGGCATTCCCGCCATTGTATGTTACGATTGTAATTTTTTTATTTCCTTGATTCAAAGAGTCAGTCAATTTTTTCAATCATGATTTATCACTGCACATCAGGACATGCCTATAAACAACATTTATCATAAATCTTCTCTAAACCTTGCAGTCGATGAGAACGAGATGAACAATTCTACGGATCACATCACCCAGCTCGAAACATTCAATTGCAGTTCAATACAAAGCAGCAATTAAATAGCAACAATACACAGAAGCAATGGCACCCCCTTTTATTGTATTCTATAGTTGATTAACTTCTTCCTGAATGATTTTTAGAAGTTTGAAGGTCACTGTGGAGGAAATAACGCAAAGTCAATCATCAGAATGCTCTTGTAATAGCTAAAGGAAGCAGACGGAGACCTGATCTCACACACTGATCTCATTTCTACACAACCTGCTGTAAACCATCTGTCCTACATGGCAGCAGTGGAGCACAATCACGATTCCAATCGCTTCGGCATCGATTGCAAAACGTGGGCTTGAGGAGCGCTGGGAAATCAGCAAGGACAGAGCCGGGAACATCGGATTGGGAAAAATCTACAGCCCTGAAAGGAAAATGATTAATGGGGTGAACGTACAGAGGAGACGGTATGTTCCACCAGGCTGTCCATCAGAATGATACAGCGCAGGCTCAGACTGCATGCATGCAGTGCGTGTGTGCGCGCAGTGTTTAAAATGCATGGTCATTGATATAACCTCCTACAGGACAACAGGAACTGGTCTGCTTCATGATATTAGAATGCAGTCAGAATACCTGCAGTGCAGAATGAGGACAACTGAAATCTACAGAATCCCCCACAGAGAAATGTCCAATCCTAAACACACACACCAGAAGGCAGAACTCAAACTTTTTAAGGCATTAACACGGTTTCAAAGGGAAAGGTCACACCCGCCCTAAACCAGAGAAATAAATCAGGTGTTCTGTCTGCACCCCTTCTGCACGCACACACACACACTCACGTTCTAGCAGACAGAGGGACCCGAGACAGGCTGATTATTTCTCTTGACTCCTCTCCTTTCTTCTGTCCTCCCTTATTGCACTCCTCCACCAGCTTTCCTGCTCTACTGGCTTTTCTCTCTCCCTCACATTCCAGTCAGAGAAAGAATGTGTGTGTGTTTAAAGCTCATGTCAAGAAATATTGCAACTGCAGGCCAAATCCTAGGACTACAACAACATTGCCTTTTGAAGAAGCGAGGGGAGGAGAGAAAGAAAGAGGAGAAAAAAAAGAAACCCACCACACCCCATACCGCTACACCTGGAGCCTCGAGGTGATCATTAACATACCTTGTTTATTCAGTGTAACAAATGGTTGCTGTGAAACTTTACCCACTCGGGAAGAGCTAGAAAACAGTCGACAAGTGTCAACATGGCCATCACTGGTATAAATCTGTCAATTTGAGTGTGTTTTGCTGAATTTTATAAAATCTGCCAGTATTACTCAGTGCAGATCGGGGGATGAGGAATTCTACACCAGATAACAGGAAGGTTAAAAAAAAAAAAAAATCAGAACCATCACAGCTTTCCTCCACACAAATTTACATGCACAAAATATTCCATAAACACTGCATATTCTGAAAAAGACAATATTCTTACTAAGCAGTATACATGGCTCATGAAAAGGAAGATTCCAGTAATATTCCCGTTAAGGTCTTGCTCACACTACAGCTGGCGATGAAAAATTCGTAACATCGCTACCAATCATGCGATGCATGGTGAATGTTCTCCAAGCTTCGAGTTTTTTTTGGGTGTGAGTCTCTGCCTTGTGAGTGGCCAAAAATATTGTGAAAAATTTCAGTGCATGTACTGAAATATGGTGGCGACATTTTCATCGGTAAACTAAGCGGGGAATACTTGGAGATGGGGTTGGGAATACTTCCTGAAGCTTGGGAAACCTTCACCAAGCCTCAAGATGTATTTGTCTCGAATCCATATCCCCGATGCTTGCAGGAGCCTCGGCGGCAAGGCGTAGTCTAACCTTCACCGAGACTTAAAGTGCACTTACATTCGGCAATCCTTCACCAAGGTTCGTAATGGGTTGGGCAAAGAATTCATGAATATTTGGCAAATGTCTGGCGACAGTTAACTAAGTTGGCCTAGTGGTTAACGTGTCCACCTCTTGACCGGGTGATAGTGAGTTCTACTCGCGGTCAGGTCATACTAAAGACCATCATAAAAATGGTACCTACTGCCATCTGGCAAGGCATGCTGCAATACAGATGTGAGTGGGGAGTCAAACACTTGCTGTTACCAGAGGACCTGCCCCCCCCACCCCACTCTAACCCTGGCTATATAATAGGCATGATAGGCTGAGGGCTGTAGAAATAGAGATCAGTGGGGGGGGAGAATAATGAGAGTTGGGGCAGGAGACTGCCTGGGAAGACCAGATCCTGGTGTGGCAGGGACTTCAACTTGGCAACGGTTAGGCGATGCATTTGTGATCATCGCTGATGCCACACATTGTTAATCTATTGAGCAAGGCATCTGCGATCGTTCTCCTGCCAAACGTCGATACATACAAGACCCTCAAGCATACCTCCGAGGAAAAATGTCAGATCTCCTCAAAAGTAAAGGGCCAAGTGTTCACCTGCTGTGTGACCACAACTTTTAGCTCACCGGTACATCACCATGCATCGCCACCAAAACCCATCACAAGTTGTAGTGAGACTGGAGCCTAACAAGCAGCAGTGCGATCAAACGGCTGTAAAATCTCCAGCTCAGACATGTATTCCAAATGTGTTGTCTACATGTCTTTAAAAAAAAAAAAAAGACCCTGTCCTAAAACCTGATCATTGTCCACATCTGAAATCAGAAAATTCTCATTTTGGAATATGCAGTCTACATGACCTGCATCAGATTCCAAACACAGTCAGATTGGGAATAACAGTGGAAGGAGTGTGAACGTAAACATACTGATGGACTCCAAACACGCCAGAAGGGGGAAAAAACAAAACAAAACAAAACCCACCCTCATTGACTTGCTCAGTTGACTCTCCGACACTCTCGGACCAACCCAGTCAAAATGGTGGCCCATCACACAGACGAGCAAAATTCACTTCTATAGCTATTCATTAGTCATTAATCGGTGTGGCACGGTGGTGTAGTGGTTAGCACGGTCACCTCACAGCAAAAAGGTTCTGGGTTCGAGCCCAGTGGCTGATGGGGGGGCCTTTCTGTGTGAAGTTTGCATGTTCTCCCAGTGTCCGTGTGGGTTTCCTCCGGGTGTTCCGGCTTCCCCCACAGTCCAAAGACATTAGGTTAACATGGAGCAGCCTTGGGCTGAAGATTTGGCTGAAGTGCCCTTGAGTAAGGAACCTAACCCACAACTGCTCCCTGGATGCTGTAGCATCGCTGCCCACTGCTCTGTGTACACACACACACGTGCGTGGTGTTCACTGCTTCAGATGGGTTAAATGCAGAGGAGACATTTCACTGCGCTCGTGTGCATGTGACAAATAAAGGCTGCTTCTTCTCTTCAACTACTACATATGAACAAGTATAAACAGAATCATGGCCGTGTTTCTGAAATTCCTGAAACGTTGAAACTCCCACTGAATGTTCCCTTTCATCCCACAATCGATCTTCAGTTTTAGCTCGCTCCCTCTGGGCACAGCTCAGGAACATACTGTTTTTGGCTCCCCACACCACGAAGAACTTGTCATCATAACTGCTTAGAGATCAGATGCTGAAAAACGATAAGCGCGATCCGGTAAGCATCGCAGGGTCTGTCCTTTGTCATAAAATCCTCTTTTTCTGTGTCATGGGATGAAAGGATTAAGTGTGTTTCTGGAGAGCAGTGAAGCGAGAGGGATTTCTGGATCAGGTTTTTACAGATGGTTATAGACATGTAGAAATATTCATCCAAAGAGTTGGAATAAAAAAAAAAAAAACCCCACAAGGGGAGACACACACCATTAAAGGTCGTGATTAAAAGCTGTTTGCAATATGGCTGCAATGTGGTCATCAAAAGAGGGTCGGAGGGAGGGCAATTTAAAACACAAAGCAGGGTATTAAAAGTGGCCCCAGAGGGGGGTAATTATGCCGCTCCACCCCAACCCCTGAGGGCGAGGAGTCGGAGGGGAGACTGAGAAATGGGGGATGGGGCTCACCCCATGTGTAAGGGGTCAGAGGCGCTTCTTTGGACTAGTGAGTGTCCTCTGGAAGTTTACAGTTACTTCATCAATGGGTTTATTCACACAGAAAGCTTTTCACTCTGTGGCTGTTAACACCTCGACTCCGCACACACACGCACGCACAACCCTTCAAATCTCTCAACGTGATTAACGGTTAATGAGCATTAGCAGGAGTTAATGTTTCTTCTTTTAGGGCCAAGATTGGAAAAAAAAAAAAAGCATCGGTGGTTAAAAAACAAAACCACTCAATTCCTCTTTTTCCAACTCTTGAGATTATTTATCCTTGAGATTCAATACAAACGTGCAAAGTTGAGCCTCAACAGGCTGAAAGTGATTAATCCCACAAGAGAAACGTGTGAGGAAATGGGTGTGTGCTCATGAATCACCCACATCATCAGTGGGTGATGATTTGGTTCAGCAGTTCGGCATTTTTTTTTTTTTCTAACTGGAACCCAAGACCCTTGTCCTGCTCAGGTCCTTTCAGTCTTCAGGTTGTTGGAGTTGCGTTTCTCTTCACGTCGACCCCCTCTCCGTCCATCCACCTCTCTTCCTCTCTACTAACAGGAATGTGAGCGTTCTGGGGGAAGGGAGGGCGAGTGAGTGGTGAAAGGTAGAGGAAATGCTCTGAGTCAGCAGCTGAGATTCTAACACACACACACACACACACACACACACACACACACACACACACACACACACACACACACACACAGCTGACTAATACATACACTCCATTCCTGATTCACCTGTTTTACGGTTAAAACTTTTCACCTCTCCAAAAAAAAAAAAATCTGGCTCATGATCATACAACATCGTCAGCTTTGTAGAATATTAAATCCAAATCTACTTTTCATCTTTTATACCTTTTGTCTACCCCCCCCCCAAACACACACACCTGTTCCTCATTTTCTTCCCTCCACCTCCATTTAATCAGTCAGACAGCTTCAGTACAAATATTTCCTTTCTGCACTTTTGGTGCTAACATTCTGGATGACTGGTTTGGAATGCTGCGAGGCCGGATAATCGGCTACTGTGTGCAGCCGGATTACGGAGCCTGGGCTTCAGAGGTGGCCACACGGTCCTATTCATCCGCAGCAGACCCTGCCTAATGCAGAGAGAGAGAGAGAGAGAGAGAGAGAGAGAGAGAGAGAGAGAGAGAGAGAGAGAGAGCTTGGGGGCCCAGGGACAGATCCCCCTTTGTTCCACAGCCGGATCGTTACAGTGGAGTAGTTTTCCAAAAAAGTGGACAGACAGTTTCGGTAAGTGCTCAGGATGAATGAATGAATGAAGGGAGATAGATAGATAGAGGCAGATGCTTTATTAGAAAGATTAAAGAATAAAAAAAAAAAAGAAAGCAAAGCTTTGCACAAAACTGTACATTGTTTTGTTCCTGCTTTGAAGTGCCGCACATGTGCCTGAGCGCGGCGTGAGGACGAGTGATGGAGAAGAGGAGAAAAGGAAAGTTGAGAGAGGCTTTGATACGCCACAACAGGCTCCATCTCCAGCTCAGGCCAGACTCACCCTTTCATCTCCGTGCTTTCTCCTCCCTCTCCCTCCCCGTCTGTCCGAGCGCATTTTTGGTGCTCAGGAAGCCTGCGTGATCCCCTCATTCAGAGCTTCTCCACCCCCACTCACAAGCCCCCTCTCCACCAATCACAGGCCAGATCACTGGAATGCGAGGCATGTTGGTTAGTGTCCTGCCTCTGTGTGCGCGCTGGCGCTGCCCGCCCTGCTGCCATGGTGACCCAGCTCACCCTTTCAAGATAAGATTGCCAACCGAGATCATCCATCTTTTTCATTCCAACCCTTCTGCATTCGTCTCTTCTTTTTCACTTGTCCACAGCTGCAGGTTTTGTCTCTTCAGAGATGTCAAACTCTCTCCATGGAAACGTCTCCCCTTCGTCAGAGAATGACTGAGCTGTTTCTTCTATTGATTTTATTCAGTGATAAAGATGTTGGCATTCATTGCATGTTGAACTGAAAAAAAAAAAAGAAAAAAACCCTCACCGATTTCTACAGGTGGGAAATGTTTTTGTGACCGGATCAGACATTCTTTAGTGTTTTTGAGTCACGTTCTTCCTGTTCAGTGCTCAGGGTTAATATTAACCTGCCATGTAAACACAAGAGAATTCGAAAAGAAAAATACATGAGCAGCACACAATGCAAGTACATTAGTAACAGACCAAGGTTTCGGCTATGAGCGGGCACAAGGTGCCTTCAGACCAGAGGAACCTTTCATGGTCCTTAGAACTGCTGGAAGAAGTTCCCTCTTTTTCATGCGTCACACTGCAGGAACTGAGAACGGTTCTAGTTCTTAGAATGGCATTTTGAGGGACTTACTTCAGAGTAGGTTCTCTCCCAGCACAAGAGGAACTGTGAGTGATGTAAGAGCATGGTGATCGGTCAAACACGAAGCAATGCAGCGCTGGCAACTGCTACTTTTAGTGTCGCCACGTAAAACATTGGAAACACGATGGAGGAAATAAATCCTGTGCAATTTTAACACGTCTCAAGAAAATATAAAAATCATCGTTAGTATTTCCTGCTAACGTCACACTAGCAAGCCGACTTGCGTCACTACAGCATTCCTACAGGTTTCTGAATGCCAACATGGGGGGGGGAATTAAAAAAAGGTCTGTAGTTCTCCGTGAAGCTCCTCATTGGATAGTTCTTCTCAGGTCAGTCCCGAGAACCTTTTGGTCCAAAAGCAGCGACGTTCCGTGTCTGTCACATGAGTTCATTTAGTCTCAACATGTAGTAAGGAACAGAGAGTTCTACCGCGTTCAGCTAGAAGTTACAACTCGTAATTCCTGACTTTCGACCAGGGGGGAAAAAAAAAAAAAGGGTTTAGTTGAACCCTAACCCTTAATCCTTGACCCTAAGGAGGCGGAACATGACCTCATTCCAAGCTCCAACTTCACAGTTCTGAGGAATCAAACGCAACATCATGCTGTACCTGAAACAAGACCCTTCAAACAAACTCTTGTTCTGATGCGCACTGTTCAGTCACGAGCAGCGATTCTCTCCTCCGCTACAGGCTTCCTCCAGAGGTGGACAAAGTACCCAACTTCATTACTTCAGTCAAAGTACAGATCCCACTGCTCAAATGTTACTCCGATACAAGTGAAAGTTGTCCAGTTAATTTTTTTACTTAAGTACTTGCTTTTAAAAATACTTAAGTACATTTTCTGTCAATGCATTGTTGTATTACTGTCACAATGCTTACAATACTTCATGCCTCTGAAGCAACCTACTGAATTATTTTGTGAATTCACAAAATGAATGCATGCTGTGCATTAATGTTAAGCTAGCTAGTCAGCGTCACGCCACCTAACATGCTAGCAAACTCTTCAAACTCGAAATCATATTGGGTAGCTAACATTACTAGAAAAGAAAGACTTCTACATTTTGTTTATTTGGCAAGATTACGCTAAAAGATTTCAGAAAGGACTTCAGATAAGTTAACTTTACTCATGTTGGCGTAACTCCATTTTTACATGCTAACAGTGTCCAAGTTAACTAGCTATGCGTTATTGTTCGCCGTGGACAAGATGATGGCAACTTGGCAGGAAAATCCACAGAAAGTCATTTGAATAACCACACTGCATCGCTATCGCAACGTTATCGCTAGCTCTAAAAGCACAGACAACTTCATTGCAAGCTTTCTCTTGGAATAAAACGTTTCCAGACCTCAATATACTTCTGCAGGTCGGACGGCGAGTTTTTGTAGGCTGTGATGTGGTTTGTTTTAGGCAAACAAAGCAAACATTTAAAACGAAATGAAGCTTTAATCCTTTCAGAAAACTGAAACATGGGTTCATGGGCCATGAATGCGTGCATTCATTCTCCAGAAGAACCGCCTCCTTCCATCAACTGATCATGTTAAATAACGCTGCTGAGAAATCACCGAACTTGATTTTATACAGTCTATGGACTTGACGTGACCCTACCGATTACTGATCGGCTCTCGGTGTCACTTGCGAAAAAACAAACACGTTTTAGAAAAGAAAAAACATCCACTTTCAAAGCTGTGAAAAGTACGATATTTAACTTCACTACATTTGAAAGACAAAGTCATAAGTTTCCAAAAAAACATACTTAAGTAAAGTACAGATACTCAAAAAGTGTACTTAAGTACAGTACTCAAGTAAATGTACTTCGTTACTGTCCACCTCTGGTTCCCCCCACAGCTCCTGTGTTCATGAGAGGGTAAAGTGTTATAGGTACACACGCTGTTCCCACAAATCTGTAAAACTGGCCTTCCACTGCATTCTTCACATGCAGAGGCAAGACAGAGAGAACACGATGATGAGAAGCCGAGAGAGAGAGAGAAAACAGAACTGCATGCATTATTGTGGAGAAAATCAAGTTCAGCTGATACAACCTCAGTCCTGCAGACCTGCACTAAAAAGAGGTAACCTATAGAATTTACCCAATAAATCTGAGGTAACAATTTGCATTGACTTGTTTGGGGTAGATTTAATTCCATATATTGAGTATAAAATAACAAATAAAAAGCTATGAAATACTTCAATTAATTGGGTAAAATTATCTCTTGTTTGCTAGTAGGTAATACCTGATAATTACTCATCAATGATAATTAATATCACTTAGTAACCATTACTTATTCGGAGAAGGTAAGATGAACCCCCCAAAAAAAAGACTTTCAGATGGTTCATCATCTCAATGGTTTTAGATTTTTTTTTGGCCTTTTTTCACCTTTTTATTTATTGGATAGGACAGTGTAGAGACAGGAAATGAGCGGGAGAGCTCGGGAAATGACCTCCGGCCAGATTCGAACCCGGGTCCCTGGATTTTATGGTATGGCGCCTTATCCCACTGAGCCGCGACGCCCCCATCTCAATGTTTTTAATCTATAAAAACACAGAATAAAGTGCAGTACAACAGCTTCACACAACATTTCAAGTAATGAACCTGTTTTATAACTCACTAAA
>JAPFFA010000015.1:31552531-31568527 GCA_026153275.1 Sciades herzbergii
ACAAACACACGTTAATAGACATCAGGTGCAGTGATTCTGCCACTTACCTTCCCTGACTCCACCCTCTGGTCACAGACTGACGCTTGACCAAGCCCCCGCTGCCACAGGGGCCTTATTCCATTTTTTTTTTACCCTGTGGATGGATATATCATAAATATTAATGATCGATAACACAGTCTTGAGCTCATTTTAACAACGAACAGCCACAAAATAACTTATTTGAGACAGTGCACTTATGTAATGCAACACAAATAAGATCTATTCAAAGACCCAGTACTTTGCACTATCGTAGCCAACTTCATTATCAGTGCGGATATTACACATAAACCACACCCAGCTGATAGAGAGCCCGAAACTACTTTGCTATTTGAACATTACATCAAATCACAAGTAGGACGTCGCCGAGTCAGTGGTCCACGCATTTATGCTCCCACGGGGTCACATGGTGCATATTGAAATCCACAGGTTCTTGGGTAGGACATCAAGCACCTCATGCACCAGTTTTGTCGATGCACATTGCACCAAATCCACAAGAATCTGGAGATATATCTTTTCTCAATTCTTGCAAGAATCTGGATCGTATGTGGAGCACATCTGGAGATTTTTATTTTTTTTTTGACAATGCCGTGATCAGCGTGTATCCAATGTGGATTTCATCATATATGGGTCATACTTTGAAATGCCCAGGCAAAACCATGGCTTAATGGTTAGAGAAGCAGCTTTGGGACCAAAAGGTCACTGGTTTGATTCCCTGGATGAGCAGGAAAGGCTGAAGTGCCCTTGAGCAAGGCACTTAACCCTCAACTGCTCCAGGTAAGGTGTACGTCGCTCTGGATAAGAGCATCTGCTCTTGTACAGATGGATTCTGGGGTATTTTGCACAGTGTCAAAGCTAGTTGAATGGGAGAGGAACACAAAATGCATGTTGTATAATGAGCCTTTGGTGCATGAAGAGGAATACAGTTTTAAGCTGTTGTGAGCAGAACAAGATCAGAAAAGAGCAGATAATGAGAACATACGAGTGACAAGATAAATGCTCCAAGAAAAATGTTTGTTTATTGTCATGCAAATGAGTTTTCATTCAAATTTGGCAGTGGTCATGAAAAATACAGCTCAATATTAGTCAGCACATGTTATGAACCTGTGAAACTGTGTTAACATGCATGCTAAACAACTCAGTGTACAAGGCCTAAATAATTCAAACATATCTAGAAAACTCTAGTCGGTGTGTGAGTGGGTGACATATGGGCGTACCATTATCTTTGAAAAACACAGTGGTTGTTTAATCGAACATGCCAATGAAAGCATCATTTGTAAACATATTGGTAGAGGTACTGTGTAACATTTAAAGATCCAGGTTTTAATCTAAATACAAATCCGAATACAAGTCTTTAAATGCATAAAATACAACACATATACATTTGGTTAGTTGAGTCTATTCAGACCAGTGATTCTCAAAACTGTCCTCACATCTCACACCCCCCCCCACCAGACATTCCACATTTTTGCTCCATCACTGTTAGAGCAAAATGGAATTTATGTGGAGGGCTGGAGACTGTCTGAGGACTACTTTGAAAAGAACCATTTAAGACAATCGACAAAAGGACTTCCAAATAATATTGAGTGGTTTATGCTTTATCTAGTGGTATAAATTGCAGTGTTGGTCAAATTTGTTAGCTGTGAAATAGTAAAACATACACTGGAATAAAATCAAGGATATATAAGGTCTTGAGATGTTTTCATCAACTGTCTCAAGAGCCTACGTGCGCTCCTCTACTTCTATCACCTCTTTTACATTTCCAGCTTCCTCTACCAATTCCACCACTTCCATTGCCTCATCCTGCTCTTTTGCTGGCTCTTTTGCTGGCTCTTCCTCTTTCATAGGTTGTGCTTCTTTCTCATTCTCAGGCTCAGGCTTCGTGGCTTCGGGGGTTGCGGCCTGCGTTTCTGGGCTCGAACTCGCCGCTTGGGTTTCCTTGGTGCAACGCTGCTGACTGACTGACTGTGCCAAGTATCCAATCAGCGTCATGTACTCCTGGAAGCTGACTTTTCCATCTTGGTTGGCATCAAGGCCTTGACGCATATTTTTGATGGCGTCAGAGCTCTCTGTATCCTGTAACACAAAGACACACCATTAAGAGTCTTAAAGCCAAGTTGAAAGTTATTCTTTCATTCACCATATCCAACTAGTAAATCATTCATGATATGACGATGGAAAATTTAAAGACGAAGTGCCTCATAATGAGGTTCTCCAAACTGGATAACGATGTGTAGACATGGATTTCATTTTTGGAGAATTTAGCCTAGACCTTGGTCTTCCTGGGACTAGCTCCAGATCCACTATGACCCTCAACAGAATAAAAGCATTTACGGAAAATGAAATGATGATGATTTAGCCTGTAGTTCTGACATAAAACAGGATTCAGGCAGCTAAGATATAGAGCTACCCAACAGATATCGACTGAATATCAGACCACAAAAGTACTGTTATCAGTTGATGTAGTAGTAAATGATGGGACTTCAGTTTCTAACCGTCAATATGTTCTTCAGCTGGTTCTTCACTAGGCTTTGGAAGTCCTTTCCTCCAAGGTTCTCCTTGCCTTTTGCTGATTTCAAGAAGACCGTCACCACTGTCTTGATAGCTCCTTCCATGTTTGCTCTTACCTCTACACAAGCATGAAGAGAAGATTGGAATGGATGAATTACATAAAAACAGTTATTCATACAAGAGCGTAAATAAATATGAAAGATGTATACTATATGCAATTTAACCTAACCAGACGGCTTATTTTACTGATTAGATCTGTATGGCCATTTCCAGATTTGGAGTACTGAGAGTTCAGACAATACCTCTTCCAAGCATCAGTGAGATCGTTGATTAGTATAAAGGCCTGAAGGAGAAGTGTTTTCTCAGTGGTTAAAGCTCTTTTCTAACTTATAATACATGAACTCTCATACTGTCAAGTGCGTACTATTGATGAAGGACCCTTGACCATCATGTGTTTTAGGCATGCAGCAGAACATCTGAGGCTTCACTCTGACCTGAAGTGCCTTTAAAATAAATAAATAAATAAATAAATAACAAAAAAGTCTGCCATTCTTACACAAGATGTATGTATGAACAGTATAACCTCAAGGTCTTTGGCTGCTTGGTAAGTGATAAACATTAGATACTTCAGCTGGTTTAACTAGAAAAGTGAAGCGAGTTCTATGTATGAAGGTCTTCAGGCTGACAGTTGACTGCAGATAAGGGAAGAGAAAAGGGAGTCGCCTCAATGACTCCCCTGATCTTTGATAGGTCATTTGATCTCCTGAAGGCCTGATTGCACAGCCGCTTTGGGTTACCTGAGGGATTACCTGACCCCAAACTATTTTTGCTCATTCTATAGCTTGCCAGCTGTAAAGCACTGACCATGAGCTCTGTTTATGCATGCTTACTTGGTCAGTCGCTCATTTAGCTGTTCTTCACTTTCATTTCATGCCACATACCATTACTCTTAGGTCACAGCGGCAATCCAGTCCTTAAACATATTTCAACAAACACAATGCGTGCCAGGAATTCATATGAACAACAAAACTGAAAGTGATCCATCAGAAAACAACCAATCATTTGCAAGTAGCAGGAATTCCATTCATGGCCAATGCCGAGTGAGTCACTCTAGACTAGTAAATTAGATCAGATTGAATGTTATCTATGCAACTGTGAGACTGTCAAATCAAAAAGACGCGAGTCAGCTTCATGAGAAAATATCACTTAATAAAGGTTTAAAAAAAAAGTGTGCACCCTGCTGCAGTCTGAAGCCATATGCACAGCAACCAATCAGGAAGCCTTGCTATTACACTAATTAGCAGATGGAGAATAAGCTGACACGGGAGAGAGAGGTAGTAGCTTATTAAAGTATTTGGTTTCATCAAGCGGTTGCCAGAGGACTGAAGGCACTCACACTACTGCGTGAATTTCTGGCATACGACACAGGAACCGGAAACCATCCTATGAAACCCAACCATTTCTGATTATGTTCACCAAGACATTCATTTCTATAACTGTAAGATGTCTATCCATTTGAAATTCAGATTCTACAACGTGTCTAAGTTCTGTCTCTTAGGCGTCCTAACTTCACTGGACAGCTACCAGACCTCACTGAACATCTGATAGGAACGCGTTTCAGAATTATACCATTATAGTGTCCCAACTGGACCAAACCTCAGTGTTTTATAGAAAATACACACACCATTCCAAGGGACCCATAAATCACGACACGAGATGATTTATATCCTTTTATTTAACATGTTCTCATGCAAGCAGTCACTCATTTATAATCTAAACACTGTTGTGAACCCAGCTGTGGGAATGTCTGTGCTCGGGCTGCACAGAAACAGCCTCCTGACGCAGTGCGCACGTTTCTGAGATAAGATAAGCTGGAAGACTGTTGTGCCCTGTTGCATCTACAGCTACTATTGTTCTGTGCAGATTGTTTGCTCTGGGTGTCTCAGAATGACTGCTGGTGAACTTTGCTATTTCAGTTGCTGAGTCAGTTTAATAATTAAAGACGCACCAGGTCAATCACATGCAAATTTATACCCGAGGCCTGCTTTTTACCATCAACAGTTTATTGTTAATTTCCCCTGAGAGGCTGATGATCAAGCACTAATTAGCCACTAATTTCCTTAGTCAAGTTTAAACTTTCTTCTGACTCAGATGAGCATTATAGCTCATATAAGAACACACACATACACACGTTTGTCTCACTATCCTTCTGAGGACCTTCCATTGATATCATTATTAATGCAGTTAATTAATGCACCTAAACCTAACTTTAACCTCAGTCATAAAAAGAAAGCTTTTTGGCTCTTTGATTTTTTTTTTTAATGTTTTTGTTCAAACAACAACAACAAGACTTCCTTGTGGGGCCCATCCAAATGTCCCCACAAGGTCAAAATTGTCAGATTTTCTATTATTGTGGGGACATTTGGTCCTTAGTAGTACATAAAACACACAAACACATCATTAAATATATAGTCTAGTTTAAGCCTCGTGGGCTCCTGTTTCTCTCCAATGCGCAAAGGAGACTGAAGGAGATTTGTGTTTCCTCCAAGGCAAACACGTGATACACCATGCGAGCTGAAAGACGGCAATAAAAGCCACCATGCCATTAAAGATTCACACAGGAACAAGCTGAAGCGGTGCAGAAATAAATGGCAGTGGTTCCATGCTCACATACCCTGAAAATCCTGCAGGATTTTAGAAGGAATTCCTAATATCCTCCATTTGGGAACTCCGCCTTCCAACCAGAAGTGTTTATACACCGAACACAGGCTGTTTTTATCTTTACTGGTTAACCTGTAGGTGATTAGGGTTTCAGCAGTGAAAAGCTGAATATTAAAACGGTTCCTGGAGGATCTTTCAGGGGTTCTCGTGTTGTCTCAGGGAGAACGCCTGAAAATGGTTCCTCGTGGAGCCTTCATTTTTTTAATCATCATATAAATCAGACGTTTTATCTGAAAGGTGACGATGGATAATTGGTCTTCATCGGATCTTTCGCTGTTGTTTAAAATAGCTCAGGAGGAACTCTTCAGGCGCTGTACCGTATATCTGTCAGGATCTTCAAGTCTTGCAGCATTTAGTAGAAAGCATGAGACCGAGACACAGGGTCATATGTACGTAGGAGAGCCACACAGAACACATTTCAACCAGCAGCGAATGGGTTCTTCGAACCTCACTGCCAGGCCCACGTTTTCACCAGTTTTGATGAATGTATGGTGTTACGCAATTCACGATGGGAGTAAACAGTAGGAGCAAGATAGCAGTGCGCATTCATTGATGACCTCTGAGCTTTAGTTGCACATATTTATTTAAATCGGTCCATTTTTCTCTCCATTGCTGCGCTCTGCTTCCTGTCCAAATTAACGACACACCCATTGATGTACAGTATTTCAGTTCCAACTGAGAAGCAACTCTGAACCAAGGGGTCAAAACACTCTGAACAGTTCAAAATCTGGTGCGCTAACAATAACAGAACCGGTTCCCTGTTGGTGGAAAAGGGGTAATAGTGACACTCAGAGGGACTGGTGTGCTGAGAGGCAGGAAACTCATCACCTTCTGCTGGGAGAAGACTTCCATAATAATAATAATAATAATAATAATAATAATGCTTGTCTAATAGAACTGTAGATGAATTCGTGGTTAATTGCTCTGTGTGAATGCTGATGTACTGCATGCCTGATCAAAACAGTTCCATGTTGAGGACATTCCTGAGCAAAGCCTTTCTCTTTCTCTCCAGTGCGCGCCATGTTAAAGTCCGCACACTCCCTGCAGCTCCCCGCCGCAGCAGCGCCCGTCACTAACCAAGAAAAGTTCGGTTCGGCCGGGAGACGGATATTTAGGGCCGATAGTAAAGGTGTGAGTGGCTCAGGAGGCTGCAGTTGGAGTCCCACACTCCTGTAGAAGGGCGGGTCGAAAACGTGGCGCTTCAAAACCCGCCATCAAAGAGCGCCTCGGAAAAGCCGCACAAATCTGGAAACAAAGTAACGCAGAGAGAGAGAGAGAGAGAGCGCCAGTGCGTACAGAGGGGTGCACTTACTTACCATCAACACACACCGGACCTCAAGCGACTGTCTGATCCGCGTTCTTACACCTCTTTCCTTCCTTCCAGTGTCTTCTTTAACAACTCGGGGGAAAACTTGTCAAACTAGAAGGGCTGGAGACAATCTCTTCCGCGATTTGCTTTTTTCCCTCCTCTCTTTCTCTCTCTCTCTCTCCGTCTCTGAGGGCGTGGACACAGAGGGGAAAAAAGTGCACAAAGTAAATACACTCCCCGGCCACTTTAATAGGAACTTGTTGCTGATTCTAAGCTCCCTGTTCTTGGCTGCAGGACTGGAACCCAGTGTGTTCCTCTTTCAATGCTGAGATGCTTTTCTGCTCACCACGGTTGTAAAGAGTAAAAAAGCTCGAACCAGTCAGTGCCGAGTTTCCCAAAAACATCATAGCACAAAGATGATGAGCGAGAAGCACAGTGAGCACACGCTCTCCTAGTTAAGAGGCTTTTAGGAAACCCAACCCTGTCCATTTCCCTCTGACCCTCTCTTATCAACAAGGTGTTTGTTTCCACCCACAGAACTGTCACTCACTCACTCACTNNNAATTTAGAGTCACCAGTTAACCTAACCTGCATGTCTTTGGACTGTGGGGGAAACCGGAGCACCCGGAGGAAACCCAAGTGGACACGGGGAGAACATGCAAACTCCACACAGAAAGGCCCTCGTCAGCCACAGGGCTTGAACCCGGACCTTCTTGCTATGAGGTGACAGCGCTAACCACTACACCACCGTGCCGCCCCTTCTCTTGATTTGTATCTGCATGATTTGATGCATTGTGCTGCTGTCGAGGGATCGGCTGATTAGCGAACAGCAGGCCTAATAAAGTGGCTGGTGAGTGTATGTTCAGCATAGCTCTGATGTTACATTATTATTATTATTATTATTATTATCCAGTCCACTGCATGGAGAAGATAGATTAGATTAATCATCCAGGAAGCCAGTGACTTGAAGCGATATTCCATGCCAGGCCTGCCGGTCGAGCATGGCCATCCCAAGCAGATCTGATGGTAGACCAGTGTCACATACGAGGCCGGCCAACTTTACGCCTCGCCTCAGGTTCCCATAGGAGGACCTGAGCTGCAGGTTGATCATGGCGGAGTATATGGCTACACAATGCCAGACGGCGCTTGGCAATTAATGATGATAGGCGCGGTAAAGAGCCATACAACCGATCGTTTTTCCAATGTTCGTTCCAACTGATGTAAAAAACTTTGCAAAGCATACGTGTAGGTGCCATCCAGAGACTTTTCTTGTGCTTTCGTAAGAGACCATGACTCAGATCCATAGAGAAGGATAGATTTGACCGAGGACTTAAAGACCCTGGATTTGTTTCTCTAGAGAGAGGGGAAGCCCAAACCTTAGCTAAAGAATTAAGGGCACCCCAAGCTTTGGCCTTTCTGGTGTTGATGTCGTGCGCAGTGTTTGTCCAACTGCCAAGATATTGGAAGTCTTCTACCTTCTCAATTTCGGAGCTATCCAATGCGTGGAGAGATTGATCTGATGAAGGATTAAAATGCATCCATTTAGTTTTGCTTGCATTTAGCTGGAGGCCAACTGATTGGGCAGCTAATTGTACTCTGTGTAGAAGATCTTTACAAGAGCTCACAGAGTCCTCTAACAGAGCAATATCATAGGTGAAGTCGAGGTCAGCTAGGTGGACAGCAGGATGGCGAGAGGAGAGCTTCTTCGGCGTTTGAGTGTGAGGCCATCGTCCAAGCGGATTGCTAGACACGGTGCATAGTCTAGGACAATGATGAAGAGCAGGGGATCTAAAGGGTCCTCTTGAAGGATGCCTGAATTGATGGAAAACTCTTCAGTTAAACCATCTGGAGTTATGACGGAGAAGGGACCCCTGGGGCTACTGGGACCCTGGTATCACTGAGCAGTTTCTCATTTACCACATTATCAGGACAGAGCTTTCCACTGCTCAGAAGGTTGCAAGTTCAAATCCCAGTATTACCAAGCTGCCAGGGTTGAGTCCTTGACCTCTCAACCACTCGGCAGTATCCATGTCCCAGGTGTAACTGACTTTACCTGAAAATGAGCCAGACATCTTTAAATTATCCTGCTTTGAATGTGTGGAAAAGTGTCTACACATCCGCAGGTAGAAACACAGCTCTTGATCCCATTTACAACACAATCTGCATGGTGTTTCATGTGGGTGTGTGTATGAGATCATGCCTGAGGGTGGCCCCACCCTGCTTGTGTGTGACTGTACCTGTCTGTCTGTAAACAACAATCACTCCTTTGTTACAGGCCTAGCTCTTATTTTGCTTGAGTAGTCCAGGTTGTGCGAACAAAAGAACCTCCTGCTCAAGCCGCAGGCCACATGAAAATAAAATGCTTGATAAGTTTACGAGGTCAGATCAGCAGTTAATTTGCAAGCAGCTTAGGCAGTGAAGGTGCATGAATGGATTTTTGAAAACATGCTGTTTCAAGGCCATGCTAATGAAAATAGCTTTATCCGTTACTGAGGCTCACATATAAGACAGCTCTGTTGTGAAACAAACATTTTGTACTATTATTAGTTTTCCGATCAAATACTATATTATATTCACGTTTGAATTGTAGCTGCTGTGTTGTGAATAACAACTGATCCCTACTAAATCATTAAAGATTACTCAGCTGTTAAAATTCACAATGACCGCAATTTATTTTTTAATAGGTAAAGAATCAATGTATTATGTTCCATGTTTGCGATTCCTTTTACAGTATAACCCTGACTCATCTGATCTTTCACATGAAGAAGTTTAATTGATGCTGCATTGCAGCTACCGTAATAACAGCAAGGCCTTTGTTTGCTTTTAATTTTCCTCCGTCTTTCATATTACTCGCCTGGTTTCCAAGCATCCAGCTTTCCACAATAATAACGTGATCGTTATTGGACCATACATACAGTATGTACAAGCTCTTTTTTTAGTAAATGTTTGTGTGTTGTGAATGAATAGAACATTTTGATTTCTCAACAGACCTGCTTTATGTGTAAACCTTAAAGAGCGGTGTGTAAAGAATCCTTCCCTCACACAGTCAGCACACAGCTGAAAGAAATGCCTCTCTCTCTCTGACTGTGGGTCTATTCCTGTGCAAAAAGATGTGTTTTTGCTATTTTGTACCCTTGACATAAAGTATGGTAGCCCTCTACTGATTTAGGAAGAGAATGAGCTGAATGAACCTCATGTCTGCAACCCTTTATTACAAGGTATTTAAAGAAAAAAACAAAACAAAACAGCACAAGATACTCTTATGACCACAACAGCTGCTTTTTATTTCACATCTCTCGTCTTCATCAATGGTTAACTTACACTCTCGGCTCTATTTGACATGAATTGTATGTGTGTATTAATGAGAGATTTCAAATTGTTTGCATTTTAAAGTTATTGGCTGAAGCCACCATGAGTGCTCGCCAGTTTGCCAATCAGCTGCCAGAATTCCTGAAATGTCAACTCCCCGTCATTGTTCTCATCCAAGGAGCTCATGAGCTGGTTGATCACAGCTGGATCGCTGGCATTCTGCAGGTAATCAGAAAGGTGTTTTTGTACAATTATGCAACAAGACAGTTATAATAATGCAATCTGGTAGCACTCTAAAGGCACTATACATTACTTTCTGTGAGTTAATGTACAGCTCCCTCTGTTGAAAAAGCTGCACTGTTGCTTTTTGCCTTCCTCCACTAAGCTGATCAAGGTACTGTTTAATATACACAACTCAATAATATGGAGGTTTATTTGCACATTAACTTTTGCCTGCTACAAAATAAAGATTGTCAAATACAGTATATTACTAATACTAAAAAGAACAAACCAACTATAAGAATCTGACCTTGACGAGGTTTGGTAGTTGGGACACCACAAGGGTCTGGAATTCTTCTTTGCTCAGGGTGTGTGAGCTGCCATCTTTAGCAGCATAAGTCTTGAACTGGGCCACGAGGACATTAATGGCAGACTCCATGTCCAACTGGAACGGGAGTTTGACACTAAACAAAGTAATCGTTACACAAAAACAAGAGTTGCTCATTACGGTCAAAACTGGTACACAAATCCAACAACAACAATACAGCCTGGTCCAAATGTTTTCCACCATCATGTTTAAATAGTTAGATTTCATGACTGAACAGGTTTCTGGTTCATTTTTAAAATAAGTGTTTGAATAGGTTTGTCAGCAAAGTAAAAATCACAGCAAAGGCTAAAGACATGCTCTTAACAACAAATAATATCAGCAGAAAATAGCCAAAGTGTGTCCTTAAAGTCTTGACACAGAGGATGAGATGGAAATTAAGAAAGCAGAGAATTTGTTTACCTGTTGTACTGGAGTGGTGTATCGGTAGGAGAAGCAAGCAAACTAATGTCTCATTTCCGTTTCATCTCCACTTTTTATTCCCTTCAGCCTGAAGCACAGCTCAGCAGAAAACGAGAGTTTTTCCCCCCCAAACAAAACTCAGATTTCACAAATGGTGAAGGTGCTACTATCTGCTTTGGAGATCTTTCCATTGCAAATAAAACACCACACAATCTACTCCCATAGTGACACTCTTTTAATGGGCAGATTATAAACATGTACGGATCATAAGCAGACTATAAGCATTTAACACAATATACAGGAAGAGTCTTAAGAGGTTTTGATCCAAGCTAAAAAAAAAAAAAACCCAACCAAATTTTAAAGAAAGTAATACATTTTCCTGGTGGAATATATTCATTAATTTTATTCCTATTTCAAATTATTCAGAGTGAACTATAATTTGTTGTCTGAGTTGATTCCAGCCATTGCATGATCATAAATTAATTTCTGACATGAAGGTTTATACAAGTGGTATACAATGTTTATACACTTGTTTAACCTTCTGACATGAAGGTTAAACAAATGTATAAACATGGTCCAATTTTAACAATGTCTTAAAGTTTGTATATGAAATAATTCGCTGTAAGAGACTGAAAAACAGACTGTAAATATAATATGGCAGACCCCCCCAGTTAGGAAGAAGAGACAAACAAAAAATAAAAATAAATAAGCAGACTCCGATTACATGGACACACTAATTATCTATGTATCTTTAACCCCTTTGTTCAAGTGAGATCCTGAGAAGCTTAATTTGATTCCAGCATCTCATTTAAACTATAAAGGCACATTTAAACATTAAAACAAAAACACGTCTTCAGATAATTACATCTGTAACTTACAATGCACATGTCGATAAGATGCAGCACAGAAGTGAACAGAATTTCTTGAATGTGCAGATATACAAAATCATAAATATGATAATAGCATGTTACTGCCTTCTCATATCACTTCAGCAATTAAAAAGTGCAAGCATGCAAAGTAAAAATAAGGGCTTCAACAAAACGTCCTGCTGACAAGGTCATATGTACACAAGACAGAAGCCAGTTTGACACGTAAGCAGTCAGTGATACTACAGTGCAAGTGTAAACAGGTACAGAGAGGTTGTCCAAAGCAAATGGACGGACACACACACACACACACACACACATTCCTTTATCTGTGTCTTATATTATGGCCCTGGGCAGCTTAACATACGCCAATCAGCCATAACATTAAGAACACAGACAGGTGACGTGAATAATTCTCATTACAGTGGTACCTGTCGAGGAGTGGGATATATTAGGCAGCAAGAGAACAGTCAGTTCTTGAAGTTGATGTATTGGAAACAAGGAAAATGGGCAAGTGTAAGGATCTATAGCACAAACTGCTGAAAAGGTGAATGATGACACCTTTCTGTTTTAGTCAGCATTAACTTTTTCAGCAGTTGCTACAGTAGCTCTTCTGTGGGATTGGACCATCTGGGCAAGCCTTCGTGACCCATGTGAATCAATGAGCCTTTGACACCCATGACCCTGTCACTGGTTGTCCTTCCTTGGACCACTTTTGTTCGGTACTAACCACTGCATACCAGGATCACCTCACAAGATGTGCCATTTTGGAGATGGTCAGACCCAGTCGTCTAACCATCACAATCTGGCCCTTGTCAAAGTCGTTAGGTGACGCCGGGCATACCTAACATACCACTGCGTATCGGTCTTGACCAATACAGGGTGTGTACTGTCTAGCCCTGTTGGGAGTTTTATTTTTCTCTGTTTAGTTGTACTTTGTCAGTTCATTTGTATGGTTGGTTTGTTTTCTTGGCTGTTTGCTGAGTGTTGGTACTTCAGCAGATTACACTGTTATTCTGTCACTTGTTCAGTTGGCACTAGAACTTTCTTGTCGAAGTTCTGCACTTCTTGTACCTGACTCTTGCACTTGTACATTGCTCTAGATAAGAGCATCTGCTAAATGCCTATAATGTACTTAATACCAGGCATACCCAACATACCATACCATTAGGTGACACTGGCCATACCAAACAACCTGTGTTTTCTCTCTCTCTCGTTACATGTTGATCCTCAGACACCAGTAAGATGCTGACCTCTTCTGCTCCTCGGACCTGCCTGATCCATCCTGATGCCCTACGTCTGGCTTGAGTCTCATCACATCACTCCTGTGGCGGACGGCCCCATATGGACAGTCAAAAGTCGCACTTGGAAGACGCTCTGGACACTTACAGTAATACATTTATGGCTGAGGACTACAGTTGACTTGTTAACTTTAGGACTGCGGGTGTCATGAACAGTTTTGCACTCAAGTTTCCATCAATGAACAGTTTATAACTTCAACAAAATAGACTTCATATTAAACTATAATGAATTTCCTGGTTTCACAGTTATACTTTGTGACTCTATAGGGCACAGTTATAGAAGCGAGTTATTTATAATCATGCTATCTGTTATCACCCAGATGAGGATGGGTTCCCTTTTGAGTCTGGTTCCTCTCAGGGTTTCTTCCTCATGTCATCTGAGGGAGTTTTTTCTTGCCACCGTCGCCACAGGCCTCATCATTGGGGATAAAATTAGCTCATGTTTAAAGCCTTTAAATTTTCTGTAAAGCTGCTTTGCAACAATGTCTGTTGTTAAAAGTGCTATACGAGTAAACTTGACTTGAAAGTCGCTCAGATCCTTACACTTGCCCATTTTTCCTGATTCCAACACATCAACTTTGAGAACTGACTGTTCTCTAGATGCCTAATATATCCCACCCCTTGACAGGTGCCACTGTAATGAGATAATCAATGATATTCACTTCACCTGTCAGTGGTTTTTAACATTATGGCTGATCGGCTAATGGGTGTCAACAGAACTGTTATGTCCTGAAGATGATTTTACATGAAAGCAAAATACAACAATGTACTGTTAAAGTAACCACTGCTTTACACAGTAAGCAAGAACCAGGGTCTTGGCGTTTAAGGACAGAGGTAGTGTCTGACACCCAGCAAACAAAAGACACTTCACAAGATGACTCCAGAAGCACACCTCTTACAAACATGACAAGCATACTGCAGTTAGTACATGTACCTAGGGGAAAATGCTTTTATTTCTCAGATCTCCCATGTTGGTGTTACTGGAAGAACTTTACAAACAACTCCAGAAATACATTCCTCATACTATCAGCATATTACAGTTAGATCATAACTTGGGGAAAAGAGTTATGTACAGTAGGCTATAATGGGAGCATTGCTCGCTGCTCATCTTCACATGGTACCTTTTATTTACGTCATCCTCTTATTTGTCAACGTCGTCCTCATCACTGCTCTATGCAGCAAACTGCCACAGGGCCTCCCTCTCAAACTCTTCCATCTCCTCCTCGAGCACATCATCGTCCATCAGAACATCTGCCAGGTCCTCCAAGATGTCAGCCACGTCTTCTGCAAACTTACTGAAGAGCATTCGGTCACGGCTGAAGACGCCACCGTGGAAAAACTGGGCAATTAGATGACGGAAAGCTTCTTTATTCTCCACACTGAGCCCTTGCAATTTGTATAGGTAGCTATCTAAGAGGCCCCAAAACTCAGAGAACTTAACATGAATAAGGCCCTCTGCTTCAGCACAGCTGGACACATCATGGCAGTGTTCAGGAGGATTTTGGTATTTCCTGAGCTTCTTCTCTTGAACTTTCCAGAAGTCGTTTGATTCATGGTGCTGGTGCACTTTATGATCATTCTTGTGCTTGTGGCCAGGCTTGGCCTGCCAAGACCTCTCCTGCTTCCTCCTCTCCCTCTCCAGCTTCCTTTCGGCCTTCTTATACTCCCACTCGTCACGGTACTTCTTTAAGAGTTCTTTGTGCTTTTGGACACTGTCACCCCACTCAGTTTTCCTGTTTTCCCTTCCTTTGTTCTTCCTCCTCCACTTGTCTTTCTTGCTTATGTGGTCCACCTGTTCTGATAACCTCTGCTGCATCTCCACCAGTCTTTCTTGTAACCATTTCTTGGGCCAGTCCTGTTTTTTCATTCCTTCCAAACGTATTTTACTTTGTTCCAAGAGAGTCTTTTGTCTCATGAGCTCCTCTTTTTTTCCCCACTGTCTCTCAGGCCCTGCTGCACTTTGACCTTCTCCAGCAAAACCAGGAGAAGGTTCTGAGGGTTCCTCACCTAAAAGGGGGGGGCACAAAATATGAAAAAAAAAAAAGTCACAACAGCAATAATTAATAAAACAAACAATACAACCACACACCACTGCATATTTCCTTCAAGTCATAAATTCCTCTATGGTATGTAAATCAGAGTCAGACATTACGTTGTGTATAATTTATTGCCACACAGTATAAACAAAAGCCAGGTTGATTATTTCTCACTGTTTATGCATATGTGTGAGTTTTAATGTTTTGATTTAGGCAACAATTTATTAGTCCTTCCTACTTTTAAGTTAACATCATTTAAATTAACTCTCAAAAAAAGATCTCATCCATGAGACCATCACGTCATATCAACTAATTCAAACGTCCATTTTACTCAAAATTCAAAACCATTATTTTAATCTTGGCTCTAAAGATCACCTTATCAAATATTAAAAGTTCATTCAGTAAAAAAAAGTCTAAAACAGTCATCTACTTTTTCAGGACACCATCATTCATAATACAAACACACCATCTTCACGATCATAGAAAATTTTCCTCCTGTGTTTATGCAGAGGGATATAAACTCAACACACCCCTGTTGAAAATGCAGGTTTTTGTAATGTACATTTGAAGCCAACTATTTCTTTAGACAGTATTTGGTTATTCACTTCCCAAAAGACAAAGGTTTATTGATTGATTTGTATTTTATGTAAAACCAATCAATGTATGTTTGATAGTTTTTGTTGTATACTTGCTTGTGATATCTTTTGATTTCTTGACCTATACCGTACAAGAGGTGGCACGGTGGTGTAGTGGTTAGCGCTGTCACCTCACAGCAAGAAGGTCCTGGGTTCGAGCCCAGCGGCCGCCAAGGGCCTTTCTATGTAGAGTTTGCATGTTCTCCCCGTGTCTGTGTGGGTTTCCTCTGGGTGCTCCAGTTTCCCCCACAGTCCAAAGACATGCA
>JAPFFA010000015.1:31902421-31913172 GCA_026153275.1 Sciades herzbergii
TGTGAGTGTGAATGGTTGTCTGTGTCTATGTGTCAGCCCTGTGATGACCTGGCGACTTGTTCAGGGTGTACCCCGCCCTTCGCCTGGGATAGGCTCCAGCTTGCCTGCGACCCTGTAGGACAGGATAAAGCGGTGAGAGATGAGATGAGATGAGATGAACTGGAGGGGGAGGAATGAGGGTAAAGTTGAGGAAATAAGAGGAGAGTCAGGAGATCATTTTCTTGGGGCAAATTTTGTTCAGGTACGACGCTTTAACAGGCGATGGGAGTGGTAAGATGACGGACAGACGGCTTGCCTCGCTCTCCGGGTTTTACATGGAGCTAGGGTCACGTGTCCAACAGAGCCTCACTGATTGGGGGAAGCTCCACCCCTTCAGTCCAGACATTAACACCAGAAACTGCTTTGCGCATGCGGGCTAGGTATCAACCAAAAAACTGGGTTATGAAGGGTGCTTGTGGATGTTTAAGGCTAACAGGGCATTTATTTAAAAACCACAGAGTTCAGTAACTCTAATGTTGACCAAAAGTGTCTTTATCCAGATAATGTTCTTAAAATCACACAAACAAACCCCACCCTTTACCAGTGTGTCCTTGAGCCCAAGTTACATGAATTTCCAGATATTAAAGCTGGGGTGTGTGATTAAGGAAGGGAAACCCAGTAGATGGATATAAACAGGTGCACAGAAGTCTTCTAGAAGCCAACATGACTTTTTATTCAGTTTTTCTGAGAGGTTTTTGACCGGAAGTGTGTGAGGATGAGCAGGCACAGGACTGAAGCTCACACTCCAACTGGACCGCTTTCTGCAGACTCCATCCCGGCCCATCCTCACACCACACCGCTCATCTTTGAATAAAGGGGAGCACAAGTTTACATAAGCATAGAGGTTAAACTTCTCATTTGTAGTTCATCAATCAGAAGGAGAGTCCATTTTAAAAGGGGAAAAAAAAAAAAAAAAAAAACCTTCTGGGTTATTGATCAAGTCTCAAATGAACAATGTCTTGATATAATTGATGCATGGAAGCCACACCACCAAAACAAAAAACAACACACTGAGGATTTAAATCAGATCACAATACAGGCAAAATGAAAATACATTAAAAAACTCCTCATTTACCATACATAAATTATTTCCCCCGCCGGTAGAGAAAAGGAACTGAGAATTGACCCTAAATTTTAACAAATATGCCTCTAATTCAAATGTGTCCAAGAGGTAGATCAATAGTGTAAGGGGTGGGGGAGCACAAAAAATCATTTGCACCCCTCCTGTGAAGGCAAGGCACGACACACTGAGCCAAAGCAGAACCAGAGCGCGCTCACAAGGGACTCAATGCATCATCAGAACAGATTCAACACTACAGCAAGAGGCACAAGCTTCAGTGCCACCCACCCTCAACGCAGCTGAGGTAGACATCATTACTTGTGTGGAAGTACTTTCACCAAAATCATATTTACATTCGCATGGGACAGAAAGCAAGAGAGAAAAAAAAGTTTTGGGGGGGGGGTTTCTTCTCTATTTCTTTTAAAAGATTCAGTTTTTCTTGCATTTCTAAATTTGAATTTAAAAAAAAAAAAACTTCACATCCATTTCTACATTATTGCTGGCTATAAAGACGCATCCGTTAGTATTGTAACATCAAAAGCATTTGAAACCACGTGACTCCCTCAACCTTCACCGTGGCGTGAAGGAGCCTCGACACAAAAAGCCTGGCGTGATGGAAGCCAGCCTACAAATAACATCGAAAATAAAGGCTGGGAAAAGAAAAATGCACGTGCCGTGATAATCTGATGAAGGCGCATCAGTGTGTTACAGCAGGACTTCGCACGATCCCTGAACGTTCAAGCTAATCCCTGAATACCAACTTAACGTTTGTGGGAAAATGTTCCTGCCAAAACTGTTAGTAAACTAAATGGCATTACTGCAGTGTTTCTTTATATAGAGTCAGAATTTTTAGGCATCTATATATTTATTTTTTTTTCCTTTTCTGGATGATTCCAGAAGATGGCAGCTCCTCAACACGGAGGTGCTTTACTCATCTGCAAACAGCAAGCCCTTTAAACCTCACCTACCTACAGTACACATGCAGACATGCACACTTATTAGCTGTCTGCATCATAAAAATGCAGCTCAAGGGGCTTGTGTTAACAGCAGACTTGTATTTTCTTAAAAAAATAAAAAAATGCTCACCAACTTATTAGGTTTTATAAAGTATACAAAATACCACAAAGCGAAATAAAAAAAAAAAAAGGAACATTTTCTTTCATATACATTTACTTTTTTTTTCTGAGGTACTCTAGCCTGAGGTAGATCAGTAAAAATGCATATTAAACTTTGTTTCCTGTCTAACACCAAATCAACACTTCCTGTAATCATTAGTGGCAGTGTTACTCCGCCACCATTCATATTTTTGTATCTATATAAATTTATTTAAAAAAAAAAAGCGCATTAGGATTTATTAAAAAAAAAAAAAATATCCACTAACAATACTGGGACAAAATATTTGACCACACCACTTCCAGTCCCATCCCATACCCAAAACTTGCAGGACCCCACCCCTAGCCTGGCTAGGAGAGCAAACACCAACTTGCATGAACTCAACCAATTAAAAAAAAATAATAAGTGGGGGAAAAAGAAAGATAGCATTGTGCAGTTACCATACTACGGCAGTGAAAGGGAGACTAGCTGTGTTCTCATGTTTAAAACAAAATAGATTCCTGTAGAAATGCTGGGAACTGGGTGGGGTGAAGTCCAGAGATGGGCATGTCCCACTGTCCTCTCCATCACCGCGTGCTGGGAGGATCATTTCCTCCGTGGTACTGGAGCCCCAGCAGGTGAGACTTTGGGTTGCTGCCGCCTCACCTGTGAGAGGATCTCCTGAATCTTTCGCTGAGCCAACTACGAAAAAGGAGGATGCACACCCATCAATAATCCAAAAACAAGCACTGGTGAAAAATCTAAGAAAACAGCAGCTTTTGTTACAGTTTGTGAAACTTTCTAAATACGGTAATTACTTCGTACCAGAACAGCAGACCTGAACTGAATTACCTGGCTTGCATAGAAGTGGCCTGTAATCTTCACTATCACTTGGTCATTTTCATCTGGCGTCTGATCACGGGGGACAACCACCTCTGCACTCGTCAAGTTCTGTAGTTCGTTTACCTATACAGGAGTGCAACAGTTTTGATCATGGATAGCAAAGTTTTTCAGCAAGCTTTACAACGAGCTGAAACACTGGTTTAGCTATTGTGCTTTAGGATCTCCAGTTATTGCTGTTCAAGCATCACCTCAGACGATTGCTTCAAGACTAAACAGGAGGCCCAGGTCACCAGTCTCTCTCTCACACACACACACACACACACACACACACACACACACACACACACACACACAGCCCTGAGAGCGCCAATACACCACTATTGAGCCCAGATGTCGGTCTGTCTGTGTACTCAGATTTAATGGGATGAACGAGGAAAGCTCATTAGACAATGGGCTTTCAACACACTGAGTCTTGCCTTGACAGCTTCACCAGTTCATGCCTTCTTTATAACTGGTGGACCTCTCAAAAGGGGCAGAACCTAATAAACCAGCTGTTCATCAGTAAATCAAGAATGAACATGACCAACAGTCACGCTCTCTTGGAGCCTGCTGTAATGGTACCATTTGTAAATATCTTGAATAAGCCAAGTATTTAAAAAAAAAAAAAGTTTTGACTTGCATTCATGTCGCTGCTTTTGGGGACAAAATGGGACTGGATTTCAGAAAAACATCTCACTTGTATTAGAAGACAAAGTTAACCACTACCAAGAGATCTTCTCTCAAAAGCTAAGGAGCAATAACGTGTCCTTTTATGCATCATAGCACATTAAAAATCAGCAGCATTTAATTTCAAGGTTCCTGTGAATGTGCAATGTTAGAACACACCGTCCACTTTAACAGAAACATTTGACTGAACAGAAGGGTTTGAGCTGACAGGAAGTGTATAGTAACTCAAAACTCTTTACAACTGCGGTGAGCAGAAAAGCATCAACACATTATACCTTGAGGTGGATGGGCTACAACAGGAGAAAACCTCAGCCAAGGACCCGAGGCCATCATGACTGGGGAAAATGACCAGGTCTAGCTCATCCACCTCGAGGTTCAGGGTTTTGTGCATGTGGAGATGCTTTTCTGCTCAACACTGTTGTAAAGAACAAAATTTGAGTTTCTACAGCCTTCCTGGCAGCACAAACCAATCTGGCCAATTTCTTCTGACATCAACTGCTGCTTACTGCCCCCCCCCATACAATTCTGTCCAAGCTCTAGAGACTTGTGTGAGAAAGTCACAGAAGCTCAGCAGTTTATGAACCTCAAACCAGCCCATATGTAATCATGGCATGGCTGGTTGTTCAAGCTGGAGAGATCACCCTTTCCCTCATTGACATTTTATGTAAATATGCTGCTGTTGATCTGTATCTGCAGGATTTTATACATTCTACTGCTGCCACACGATTGGCTGATTAGATAACTGCATGAATGAGCAGGCATAGTGTTCCTAATAAAGTGGACAGCATGCATGTAGGCACATACTTATACACACACATACGTTTGCGAATCCTACATTTCTGTATAAATATAACCCAAAACAGTCCTACAAGTGAGCAAGACAACCAAATGAAACAAACAAGACAAAAATATACTTGTTCATTTATTGAGAAACATGATCCAAAATGTTACATATCTGAGTGGCAAAAGTATGTGAACCTCTGCTTTCAGTATCTGGTGTGACCCCCCCCCCGTGCAGCAATAACTGCAACCAAGTGTTCGTGGTAACTGT
Organism: Sciades herzbergii; assembly: GCA_026153275.1. Lineage (NCBI taxonomy): Eukaryota > Metazoa > Chordata > Actinopteri > Siluriformes > Ariidae > Sciades > Sciades herzbergii. The sequence goes on from JAPFFA010000015.1 coordinate 31,907,233, forward strand.
TGATCAGATCCTACATATCAGCTTGGAGGAGGAGTTTTATCCCATTCCTCTGTACAGAACAGCTTCAACTCCGGGGTGTTGGTGTGTTTCCTCACAAACTGCTCACAACATTTCTACTGGCAGGAGGTCAGGACTCAGACCGTTCTAAAACATTAACTTCCTTCTTTAACCATTTTTGTTAGAACGACTTGTGCATTTTGGGTCACTTTCTTGCTGCATGACCCAATTTCTCTTAAGATTCAGTTCACAGACTGACGTCCTGACAATTTCCTTTAGAATTGGCTGGAATAGTTCCAAATTCATTGTTCCATCAATGGTAACCCGTCCTCCTGGCCTAGATGCAGCAAAACGAGCCCAAACCATGATACTACCACCACCACACATGAGACCAGTTCTTATACTGGAATACAGCATTTTTCCTTTTTCCAAACACTTCATTTAAACCAAAAAAACTCTCATTTTGGTCTCATGAAGCCACAAAAGTTTCCCCCAAATAGCCTTCTGGCTTGTCCATATGATCTTTAGCAAACTGTAGACAGGCAGCAATGTTCTGTTTGGAGAGCAGTAGCCTTCACCATTGTTCTGCATTTTCCTTGTGGTGGACTCAAGCATCAGGTCAGTCAATGTGAGAGAGGTCTTGAGTTATTTAGAAGACCCTAGGTTCCTCTCCACGACCTCAGACCATGCCTTGCTCTTGGAGTGATCCTTGTTGGTTAACCACTCTTGGAAAGGGTAACAGTGATCTTGAATTTCCTCCATCTGACTGGACTGGTGAAATCCAAACTCGATAGTTTTATAACCTTTTAAAGCCTGATGAGCATCAGCAACTCTGCCAGAGGTCCTCTCCTTTGGAGGAACTCTATGTTCATGACATGATGCGCTTCCATAAAACATGAATATCAGACTTGTTCAGAACTCAGACTTCAATTTCAGAGTTTAAAAAAAAAAACCCCACTTGGTCACCCCACTGACTGAAAAACACCCAACTAATTCACCTTCAAATAATTAACTGCTAATCCTAGAGGTTTACATACCTCTTACTGATCTGCAACACTGGATCATCCCTCAGTAAATAGATGACCAAGTATATTTGTCTTATTTGTTTAATTGGGTTCTCCATTTTTAGCACTAGTGTGAAAATCTTTGGTCATATTTATGCAGAAATACAGAAAATTCAAAAAAAAAAAGTTTACAAACTTTCATGCACCGTGTGTACACAGTACCAGTCAAAAGTTTAGATACACTCATTTCTGTATTTTGACCTTTTTTTACATTAGATACTGAAGACATCAAAACTCTGAAATAACAAACAAATGGAATTACAGTGAAGTGTTTAAAAGTTTGATATTTTAGAGTCTTCAAAGTATCCAGTGTTTACCTTGACGCTTTGCACACTGTCAGGTCAGTCAGTCAGTCTCTTAACCAGCTTCCTGAGGTCGTCACTTGGAATGCTTTTCAATTAACAACTGTGCCTCAAAGGATAATTAGTGGAAGAGTTTCTTGCCTTCTTAATGCATTTGAGATCAAAAGTCAACATGCTACAACCCCGCTATAATGAACTTGTGCAAGGCACTTCTTTAGGAAAGGAGAAAAAGAAAGCCCTGTGGCAATGGAGTAAATGCGATGGCAGCAGGTCTGAGAAGCTAGAAGTTGCTAGCTAGGATTAGGGTTAACTTTACACACCGGCAGCTCGCATTTGATGGTTGCAGCCACGCTGAAGCTTTGGGTAACCACAGGCTGAGGCAGCATTGCAAGTGTCCAGGCAGCCCTATTTAAGGAGCGCACTGCCTGTCCTGGAAAGGGAAGCCCCTAGAAAAAGTGGGGTAAAGAAAGCTTACCTAGTCCTAACGTGGCTGGCTCACCATGGCCAGCAGGGTCTCCATAATAGCAGTAGAAAGACTAATTGAACTTTGAATGCCCACACCACATTGGACAATAAGATACTAGAGTGTAGAACAGCTCTAATCACAAAGGAACTAGATTGCTACAGCATCACTGCACTCCAAGAGACAAGGCTTGAAGGCCAAGTGCAAGAGAACAAATACACCTTCTGGAGTGGGAACACAAAACAGCAGAAGGGGGAAAGGGAAGAGAAAAAAAGAAAGCGCACAGGAGTTGCTTTTGCCATTTCAAATAAGATGGCTGGCAAACTGCCATCACTAATCATAAGTTTATGTGCACCCACAGGAAATGATCATTACTTAAACCTGATCAGTGTGTACCATGACCTATCCTGATGAAAAAGAAGCCTTCTATCATGAATTAACTGATATGGTAGACAGGGTACCTCAAGCAGAGAAGCTTCTGCTCCTGGGAGATTTCAATGCAAGAGTAAGGAAGGATCACATAACATATGACAGTATTAGGAAATAGGCATGCAAATGGTGAACTCATGCTCAACTTTTGTACTCAACATGAACTATGCATCACAAATACCTACTTTCACCAACCAGACAAAAGTTACTTCACCTGGTGCCACCCAAGATCTAAAACACTTGCATCTTATGTTGTGACTCGCAGATCCAACATGGAGATAGTCAAAAGTAACGCGAGGAGCTGAATGCTCAACAGACCACTATAATGGTCCAATCAAAGCAGAGACTCAGACTTGCATTTCCTAGACACAAGAGAGCAGCCTCCACAACAAATAAGAAACCAGACAGACAAGTTGAACGATGAGACACAGCACAACTTCAAAATAGCTATTACAACTGCTCTACAGGAAAATGCCCCGATCAAGAGGACAGAAAACGTTGGACATGTGGCAGTGGCCAAAAGGTACTGGGGACACAACTGCAAGCTATATACTTGGACAGTAGAAGAAAAGTACACCAGACTGGTTTCAAAAACAGGCTGATTCTATCCAAGCTTTGTTAGAAGAAAAATGCAAAATTTATAAATCTACATCTAAAAAGAGAACTCCGTTAGAAGCATGAAGGCTTTCACAAGATAAAGTGAAATGAGAAATCAGAGCCATGAAAGAAAGATGGTGATGCAAGAAAGCTGAGGAACTACAGGAATTGACAGACGGGAAGGATAACCATGGATTATTCACCAGACTGAAGATTCTCTATGGACCAAGAAGCAACATAGTGGCACAAGTGAAGTGCTGATGGAAGTATACTCCACACAAATCTGAAAAGACATGAAGGTGGAAGGAGCATTTCTCCAATCTCCTAAACCAGCAAGGGTCAGCTGATCCTGAGGCATGTTGCTAGCTTGAGAGGAGACCAACAAGAGATGTGTGTACACCCATCACATCAGATGAGCTTGAGAAAGCACTCAAGGATACTAGATGTGGCAAAGCACCTAGCCAAGACAGCATCCCAGCTGCCATGTTGAAGCGAGACGGCCCCAGCCTAACAGCTGCACTCTTAAAACTGTACAATGCATGTTGGGAGAACATGCATCTTCCAAAGACACAACTGACCATCTACAAAAGGAAAGGAGAGAATGTGTTCTACTGTGGCATAGCTCTGCTTTCCATTGCAGGCAAGATTCTGGCCAAGAGAGTTATAAACCAAATTAAAAATCTTAGATGTCCTTCCAGAAAGTCAGTGTGGTTTCAGGGCTGGCAGATCTACCTCATATGATCTTTACCCTGAGACAACTAAGAGAAAGCCATCAAGCAACGTCAACCTCTGTTCGTAGTTTTTATAGACTTCTCAAAGGCCTTTGAGACTGTTGACCGAGAGACGCTTTGGAAGGTACTAGAAGCGTATGGATGCCTGGAAAGACTGACAGCTCATTAAGCTCTTCCATGAGAACATGTCTGGGAAGGTTTCAATCAGAGAAAACAGTGAAGCTTTTCCTGTCAATCATGGATGTGTTCTTGCCCAGATATTTACTCTACCTTACAGCAGTCCTAGAGACTATGGGCACTAATCGAGATAAAAGGAGTCTACATCAGAACTCGATCAGAAGGCAAACTCTTCAATCTTGCCAGACTCAAGTCTTCAACCAAAAGTTGGCAAATTTGCATGTGAGAACTGCTGTACGCAGATAACTCTGCATTTGTAGCAACAGATTTGGACAACATGCAGGAACTCCATCGCTTTGCCACAGCTGCAACCCTCTTTGGATTGAAAAATCAATACCACAAAAACAGAACTCTTGTACCAACCCTCACCTGAGCCACAGGCAAGGTCACACAGCGTTGTTTGGAATGCCTCTCAGGAGTTCTGGGAGTTGTGTCTACTTAGGCAGTGCAGTTATCAACACAAACTCCTCAGACTTGGAGGTAGACTGCCAGATTCAAGCTGCCACCAAAGCCTTCAGTGCATTACAAAAGCAACTATGGTCTTGCCATGACATCAAGAGAACCACCATGTTGAAAGCATACAATGCCACAGTCTTACCATTTCTGCTTTACGCCACCAAGTGTATGACACCCTACCATAAAACACTTCAAGAAACTGACCAGGCTACAACTCCAACACCTGTATCAAATCCTCAAAATAAGATGGCAGGGCAAGGTCCCCAGTGTAGGAGTCCTGAGGTGAGCCAATGCAGTAAGCATGGAAGCCCTAATCACAGCCTCCTAACTTTGTTGGGCTGGACACATCTGGCATATACCTGATACGTGACTACCCAAAGCTGTTTTCTACAATGAACTGAGCTGAGGAAAGAGGAGATAAGGAGGACAGAAACTGAGGTATAAAAGATGTCTTGAACATCATGAAGAATGCCGGAATCGTTGATCAGATGTGGGAAACTGATGCCTTGGATAGAGCAACATGGGGAAGTGTAGTTAAAAGCTCAGTGTCTGCAATTGAAGACAAGTGCCAGAGGGCGTATACGAGAGCTCACCAAACCAGACATTCCATAGCAGCTCAACCAGGCCATTTGTGCCACCGCTGTGGACGACTCTTGCGCCGGCCTCACAGCGCATCTCAATTTCTACACATCCTAATGAAGCAATCATTGCTAGCAACGGACAGCTGACGACACTGCAAAATTTTAGGCACATTCTCCTTCAGAGTCACTATTGCAGTTCATCGAGTTAAAGGATCACAAACGGAGGCAAGAATTTCTTTGTCTGTTATGGAAGTGATTGAGGTTACTGATGTCCACCTGCTGACTCACTACGTTTTCTAAATCTTCATTTCACTTCATTCCTGTGTTGCAAATCACTAATGTCGTTTGTTACACCGCAGGGCTGGGTGAGGCGTTTTTAAAAATAAAATGCCAGTGCACTTTAACTAGGTGTTAAGTTTAGCAGTATCAGCAGTCATTTAATCCTTTTATGGATCCTTTGATCACCGCTCTCAATAATTGTTAGTGATTGACACCTAAGCGAGACTCGTTAAGCCTTTGCTTTATGGCATTAACTTGTATTGTTAACTTGACCACCGACTTGATTACTTATCGTCTCTGGTGGGAAGAGGAGCATGTGGCTGTGTATTATATAAGCAGTTCAAAAACACAAGATAAAAAGGTAGGGATGTGAAATGGGCAACGGGCGCACACAGAATGGCGGAGTTCAAATACACAAAAAGGCAACAAAGAGATACAAGGCTTGGTAATGTGATAAACTTGGTACAGCGCATATACTTCAAGTCCGTGTGTTTAAAGAGTCCTTATAAGCGAATGCTGGGATTCCATGCTAATCCAGAACAGGTACATAGTACGGTAATTAGTCCTAATGGCACTGCGTACTACGAGCGCCAACATACACCAGCAAGTGATTCAAGACTCCAGCTCATTGGTCACTAAAGGCAGGAAACACGACCTTCGCTCATTGCATGCAAAAGTTGGTAGTAAGAGTGTGTTATAGCACAGTTGCAGAGTTATTACAGCAACAGCCCTATTCCACAACTGTAGTAATCCATGTGAAAAATCGTTGAATTAAGAGAAACATCCATCAGGCGGCACGGTGGTGTAGTGGTTAGCGCTGTCGCCTCACAGCAAGAAGGTCCGGGTTCGAGCCCCGTGGCCGGC
>JAPFFA010000015.1:31964959-31980158 GCA_026153275.1 Sciades herzbergii
AAAACTGTTAATGTTATAGTCATGTTGTCTGTTGTTGCCCAACTGAGGATGGGTTCCCTTTTGAGTCTGGTTCCTCTTGAGGTTTCTTCCTCATGTCATCTGTGGTGTCGGTTTCCTTGCCACCGTCACCACAGGCTTGCTCATTGGGGATAGATTAGGGATAAAATTAGCTCATGTCTCAAGTCATTCAAATTCTGTAAAGCTGCTTTGGGAGAATGCCTATTGTTAAAAGCGCTATACAAACAAACTTGACTTGACTCCCCCTCCGCCATCTGGGACCAAACAGCCCCCAGCCTTCTGCCCAATGTGTCAGTCTGCAAGACAAAAGGGAGAGAAAAATCAGATGAATGCAAAAGTGGGCATTCATCTGATGCCTCCACACAAAACTACCTTTAGTGACCCCTTTTCAGTGAGGTCAGTGAGCGAGTTGGTGACATTTGAAAAATTAGGTACAAACCTTCTATAATAGCCAGCCAGCCTGAGGAACTGCCTCACCCTCTTTTTGGTTTTGGATCACATGCAGGCTGCATTTGCTGCAGTCTTATTTTGGGGATGCACCTGATCATGAGTGGAAACAAGTGGGAACCTAAATACCATCGTTTCATCTGCCAAATTGCACACTTTGGGTTTGCTGTGGGTCTCACTTGCTGCAAAGATCTTAGGACAGACTTCAGATAATTTCAATCATGACCATAAATTATTATATTGTCTATGTAAGTAGTGGCATATGCACTGTATGGGCAGGGGATTCAGTCCATGAGACACTGAAACATCGCTGGGGCTCCAAACAACCCAAATGGAAGGGTGACAAACTGGTGTAACCCAAATGAAGTGGAAGAGGCTGTCTCTCCCCCCCCAGGACATTAGAGTCAAGGGAATCTGCCAATATCCCTTAGTCAAATCGAATGTTGAATAAAAGCAAGCCTCACCTAACCGATTGAGGAGTTCATCAATGCGAGTCATCAGATGTGTCAGATTTAGACACTGCGTCAACTTTTCTAAAGTCTACACAGCACTGGACCAACCTGCTGGTTTGGGGAACCAAAACCACCACACTATGCCAATTGCTGTGGGACTCCTTGATTATCCCCATGTCAAGCACAGCCTTGAGTTCATCCGAAACCACATTTTTCTTGTGTAAGCAGCTACGTACAACCCTGGAGGAGTCTCAGTGTTATGCTCTATGAGATTAGTGTGACCAAGAAGAGGCAAGAACACATTGGAAAATTCCTCCTGCAACCTGTGCTCTCTGGGACGGCAACAGGTAGTCTCCACAGGGGACTGGGATGAATTTTTGGACTTGCCTCCGGTTCAAGCTGTTCCCTCTTGGGAACCACCATTGCCAGAGCTACAGGGATCTCCTCTGTCCATGGTGTCAGGAGATGGAGGTGGCATTTGAAGTCCATCGCCTGCATTTTTTTCACCCAAACTTGTAGTCAACTTCTTCGACTCGCCATGTGACCTCAAAGGATCCTTGCCACTCTACGAGTAATTTAGAGCTTGGCGTCGATAATAAAGCAAGCACTTTATCTCCTGGTGCAAATTCCCATAGCTGAGCACCCCTCTTATACAGTTGGGATTGCTATTCTTGCACCTGTATCAAATTCTCCTGGGTTAGGTGGCTCAGTGTGTGGCATTTTGCTCTCAGGTCAGGAATGTACTAAATTTCAGTTTTACTTGCAACTCTCTAATGACGTCCAAGATGCCATGAGGCTTGCGACCATACAATAATTCAAATTATTCTAATTCTTCAAACCCCTGGAAGATTGAGAGACCCCTCGAACTATATATAATGAGCCAATAGGAGGGATTCCAGGCTGTCCCAATTTCTAGGGTCATCATAAATGAACTTACCAATCATGTCTTTAAGTGTTTGATTACATCATTTGACCAGCCCATCCACACACTGGTACAAATCATTAAATTACATTAATGGCATTTAGCAGATGATCTTATCCAGAGAGACATACAGCGTACCCAGAGCAGCCTGGGGAGCAGTTGGGGGTTAAGCACCTTGCTCAAGGGCACTTCAGCCTTCTGGCCCAGGGAATCAAACCGGCAACCTTTTGGTCCCAAAGCTGCTACTCTAACCATTAGGTCATGGCTTCCCCATTAAATTGATTTAATTCCCAGTAATTTGTACAGTTTGCAAAGTGTGTGAGAGAATAATGCTGTGCCTTGATCAGTCAGGATCTCTTTCGGGATCCTGACTCAGCAGATAACATGGAAGCATGCCTTGGCAACACTACATGCAGAAATGTTGCATAGAGGCACTGCTTCTGGGTATCGCATTGCATAATCCACGAAGACTAAAACAAACCAATATCCTCATGCAGTCCAATCTAATGACCTGATGAGATTCATACCAATTCTTTCAATGGTATCAATGGTAAAAGGACACAATGGTGCTTTTGGGGTGGCCAGTGGATTCACAACTGACATTTGCAACATGCTGTGCACCACCTGCGAACATTGCCATGAATGCCTGGCCAATAGAAATGGGTCATGAGATGGTTTGGTGTTTTGTACCATCCTAAACGCCCCGCCATGGAATTATCAGAATGCCTGTGCCATTTTAAGGTCTGTCAACAATGAAATTAGGAGTGCAACTCCATTCAGTGCAAATACAGCAAGACACAGGACATAGAATAAGAACAATAAGATAGTGTAAGACAGACATAAAACAAAACATACACAAAATCTAAGCATAAGAATAACTAAAGTGTTTTACAAATCATCTGGTAAAATGCAAAGTGGATAGAATAAACCAACAGTATTTCAGGACTGAAAAACAGCATGAATGAAAGGTAATGAGTCTGTTCATTATTTATTTGTGATTAGTGTGCGTATGGCCTTAGGAAAGAAACTGCCTAAATCTGGAGGTGTGTCTTGACTGATCTGTAGCACCTACCAGTACAAAGAGGTGGTGTCTAGGGTGAGTGGAATCTTTGATGATGGAGGCTCTGCTGAGGTAGCATGAGGTGGTGATATATTCAAGGGAGGGCAGTCAACAGCCAGTGATTTTTGTCTGCAGCTGAGCAGCCTACATACAACTCTGAGATGCAGTATATTAGAATACTTTCAATGGTTGCCCGGTAGAAGGCCACCAGCAGCCTCCTCTCCATGTTATTTCTCCTTAGCACTCTCAGGAATTGGAGTCTCTGTTGTGCTCTTTTTACAGTTGCAGTGGTATTGGCCGACCAGAAGAGGTCCAAGGAAATGAGGACTCCCAGAAATTTAAAAGGACTGCACCCTTTCCACATATGTTCCATTTATGCAGCATGGGGCTGGGTCTCAGTCACGTTTCCTCCTGAAGTCCAATCCAAGTTCTTTGGTCCTTGTGGTGTTCAGTGTTAGGCTATTTACTGAACAATCTCTGAACCTCATCTCTGTACGCTGACTTGTCCCCTTCTGAGATCAGCCTGATGACAGTCGCATCATCAGCAAACTTAATGATGAGCCGCATGGAACAAAAGTTCCCTGCAGCTCTTTGGGACTAGAAACTGGGTAATTTCCTCTTTAGTCAGAGTTTCCTGCATCACTCGATATAACCCATCTTTAATAATAGGAAAATATAGGTAGGAGAGGGCAACATTAAGCTGGAGGTTCCATTGATTATGCTCACTTGGTCAAAAGCGTGCCTCAGGGTTTCATCTCGCAACCGCTCCATCCCTACAGGAGAGTGGAGGGGCAGAGCCCTCCCCATCCTCCATGTCCCGACACAGATAGCCCTGGGACCATTTCCCCAGACAACACTGCACTGGAATCCTCCTGAGCTTCACTGCTGCAGAACCGATTCACAAATGCATGTTTTACCAATGCCTGAAATCCCAGCTAATTTCTTCTCAGAATTAGTGGCAGAGAGAGGGGAAGATTAACTATGCCTCCACACTGTTTTTCCTCCCCTGAATTGTATAGTGACTGGCACCAGCAGATACTCATGAATGTCCCTGTGGACACACCTCACCTTCACCAGCTGTGCGTTTCCCAATGCCCCATATTGAATCAGGCCTTAATGAACTGTGGTCTGATTACACCCCAAGTCCACCAAGGTCTGATGCATACTCTCTTGATTACTCACTGACACATTGTACGTTCCTGCTCAAATGAGGGAGGCCTGAGGTGTGTCAGGAATCCAAAAGTCAGGATTCCTGCTGCCAGAAAGGAACACTGATCTTGGAATGGCTTGGATTTCCCACTGCGCCTGCACACCTGCCCAGGCTTTGCCCTGATCCTGGTGGCCATGGACAAGTGCACCTGTACAGAGAGAAATGGAGTTAGTGAAGACCATGGAAAGGAGGTGATGAACAGTGGGGAGGAAGATGGGTTTAGGGAGCAGGGAAGAGAGAAAAACAGGATATGAGAGTGAGTGAGTGAGTGAGTGTGTGTAGAGGGACATGGTGCCAGCTTGTCTTGGGAATTGCCATCACATGGTCCTCAGCTAGCTGGATTGCCTTCTCTAGCAATGCTGGGTGGTGACACTGGACCCATTCTGCCATCCCCTCTGGCAGCAAAGTAACAAACTGCTCCAGTACCAGTGATGTCATCGGTGCCACTCTCCTCAGCCAACAGCTATCTTTGACAGGCGTCATGGAGCTGTTGGACAAAGGCAACCAGGCAGCCAAGCTCACTGAAGGTCAGTGAGTGGAAGCTGTGACAGTGTTGTTCCAGGGTGTGACCACCCCTAAAGCACCACTGCACCCACCACCTTTTGAAAGAATTGAAAATGGACCTCATCAAGCCATTAGATCAATCTGCACAAGGACATTGTTTTGTGCTAGTTGACTGATTTCACTAAATAGGGAGCATGAGATCTGGTCCTGTGGACAGAACTGTGCCAATAGGCATTCACTTGGGTAAAAGTCCACTATGTAGTGGACCACTCCTACACTCTCCTGATTGGGGTGGAAGAGGAGGCAGGGTCAAGTGCTGGGCTGTGAATGGAGAATGAAGTATCAGGAGGTGAGTGACTAAAAGCCCAAGTATACTTCAGCAAACGTGGTCCACACATGTAGTCCATTTTAAAACTGGACAGCACTCAGGTTTTGCACATGCACAGTCAATGCACACAGTCCCCAGATTTTGTATCAGTGCAGACTGTATATGTTTTTTGCACATGTGCAGACCTGAGTGAGATACAATAGGTGAGAGTAAAGTGTGAAATACAGAAGAACATTTTAAAAATAAAATTTTAGAACATTTTTCTCTCTCATCTTATTTTTCTTCTTCCAGCATCAACATTAAAAAAATCTTCTCTCGTTGCATACTGCCACGCATTCCTTTGGTGTTTTTGTTTTTATCTTAATCGGGGGATCATCTTACTTTCAGACCATGCTCTTTGCCACTCTTAGTAGGTGAGGCGGGTAAATCAATAAAGGCGTAATGTGCATGCGTTCAGAGACCCATATGCACGGAGAAAAAAAATAAATAAATTGAGTATACTTTGGAGACACCCATGCATATGTCTGTATGAGTGTTGCGTGAAGCAGTTTCTGCGGAAGTATACTTGGACATTGGTATATTCCTGTGGACAGAGCTTAACACAACTCAGACACGGGTGTCCACGTGACTCCAAAGTGTACTCAGTTTTCTGCAGAACCCTTACACTTCTCTAAATGCACGTGCACTATGCCTTTATTGAATACCCACCTCACCTACCGTGTATCCGCTTGTTAAGTCTGACATCAGTGGCCATTTTTCGTGGCCAAACACCCTTCATTATTGCCAACATAGAGACTTTGTCACTAGATTTCACCATTTGTTAGACCTGATTAGGAACTTTAATTTAAAAAGGAAGAAAAAAAAAAAGCACAGTGACAAATCTGGCGACTTTTCCAGCGCATGTTAGTGACTGTTTTGAACTTGAATTGGCACTCCAGCTCACATCACAGCTGCTGTTATGCGAGTTTAGAAAGCAGGTTTACTCATGCACAGTATAACACCTGACTTGTGCTTGCGCCTAATCACTGATAACCATGGTCTCTTTGTTCTTCTTTTTAAAAACTTTTTGGAATTAGTACACAAGTAATAAAATGCTGCTGGTGGAAGAAGAAGGAGGAGACAAGTGGAAGAAAATGTTCTTATGTATTTTTCACTCTGACTACTCTCACATACTGGACAGCACAGTTTCGTCAACGTGCATAGTTGGGCGCTGTGCAGAATGTTGTGCAAATTTCTGCTGAAGTACACTTGGACCTTAAACAGTCATTTAGCAGATGTTCTTATCCAGAGCGACATACAGCATACCCGGAGCAGCCTGGGGAGCAGTTGGAGGTTAGGTGCCTTGTTCAAGGGTACTTCAGCCATTCCTGCTGGTCCAGGGAATTGAACTGGCAACCTTCTGGTCTGAAAGTCACTTTGCTGACCATTAGGCTGTGAAAAGGAAGATCAAGATCCAACATGGAGCCATGTGTGTGTCTGTGTGGGTAGAGTGTGTCTCAGGGTGAGACCCGCAATAAACAGAACTCACAGTTGTAAGTGAAAATAAAAATAAATGCCCTCACGTTAACCTACCTTTCCATATCTCTTCAGTCTCCTGAGCATTAGCTATAGACTATATCGACATTGCTATTACAACAAATCAATAATAGGAACCAATTTCCGTGTCAGGAAACCTACTATCTTTTCCAAAGCAACTATACTTGAGACTCCTTCCATAAATGTTACATAAACATCTAAAATATCAACAATTATACACTTTTCTTTGTTTTAAAATCTCTTTAGTATCAAGTTTAGATTATGCGGAGCATCTGCCATACAAGTCCCAGTGAATAAACTGTGACTATAGAAATTATTACATATTAGAAAAAGTGCGTTTAATATAAATGCTAATCATTTATATCACTCCCCATCAGTTGTAGCTATGGTCAGAGCTGTGCTGTTATAGGAAATTAACCAACAACTTCTGATTAAAGCACTGAACCGCTCTCCCTTATCAATCTTGATGTATGGACAAAATGTGTGCAAGTGTTTTTTTTTTTTTTGCAGAAGCCAAACCAAAATTTCCACTGGATTTACAAACGTTTCGGAAACGCTCATTTTCTTTGTACACACATGCATATGTTGAGGAATGTCAATGGCCCATTAATCAGCAGGGGCGTACATGGCTACAGCTTATTGCATTTGGTGACGCACACAGCGCTGAACTAAATGTACACCAAATAAGACTCTCATAAGAAGCTGACGTTATTTTGAATCTTGAGTCAATACCATTAAAAATATACATTTACCATCCACTTTAATAGGAGCACCTGTTCATAGTGTCATCCAAATCAGCCAATCATGTGGCAGCAGGATGATGCATTAAATCAGGCAAGTACAGATCAAGAGCTTCAGCATCAAACATCAGAATGAAGAAAAAGTGTGATCTCTGTGACGTTCACCATAGCATGGCTGTTGGTGCCGGACGGTCTGGTTTGAATATCGCCACAGAATGGTTTACACAGAGGAGGAAAGGGGGAAAAAAAATCATGCTCTCACGTGATTGGTTGACTGGATAACTGCTTAAGGTGTACAGGTGTTCGTGTGGACTGAGAGTATATATATTATTTAACAGCACATGAAAAGTCTGGAGCCAAATTACAGAAAATGTGAATTATTTAAGGTTAAAAAAAAGATTTGATATGAAAATAGGAGGGAAAAAAAAAGTCCTGTCCAAAAGTACTGGAACAGCAAGGCCAATTCTTAATTTTTGCTATACGCTGAAGATTTCATTTTGAGATGAATATGAGACAACAGATCAGAATTTCAGCTTTCATTTGCTGATAATTACATCTAGATGTGTTAAACAACTTTGAACATGGCGCCTTTGGTGGCAGGCCACCTCGTTTTTATGCGAGTTAAAATCAGCGAGTTAGTATTTAAACCCAAATGTCTTAAGTGTATAACAAAAAGAAAATAACTTATCCTTGCCCTTCCAATACTTTCAAAGGCGACTGTAAAATCATTCCTCTTTTACAGCTATATCTTATACTATAGAGTCCAGTGGTCCTAATTGTGATGGAAAGATCTTCAGTATAAGCAACAGGGTGATTTTTTTTTAAAATTTCATTAGTGTTTTAGCATTAAGTCTACCAACTGTAAGTTATCACCTGTATAATGGAGTCTTGAGCATGGTTTTTGCACGTATACTTGCTTATACAACAGTACAAGGCTATAGATGGTATGCCTTTTGCCTCTTTAGCATCATCAATGCATTCAAAGTTAACAAATGGGAGTCCTTGTGACCGGTCTGTGTGTTGGTTTTACACCATGTTGGGAAATAGTTTCCGTTTTTGGAACGAGACTGTATGCAATCTTTCAGTGGGGTCTGGATTTGCCTGTTAACAGATTAGAGTCAGTTACACACACTGAAATGATGTAATTCTACAAGCCCATTTACTTCTCCTAAAGTTCAAGCTAGAAATATATTTCAGATCATACAGAGGAGTTTATCAGAAACAGAGCTTTTAAGCATCACAATGCTCCCTCTGGTGGACTCCTGTGTGAAATGGGATCATTTATATTCCTGTAGTTCCCAAGTGAAAACTAACAGCATTTGATACAAGAGTGCTCTAAGAGCACAGGATCCCCCACTGGCAACTAGACCATAACTCTGGTAAAATACGACTGAACTGAACGAAATTGCAAGTTGCGTATTACTGACATATAACAAGGCCTTTTGCCAAGCTTCGAGAAATTCGTCCAAAAATTGTGAGAGGAGTTGATGTCAGAAGGCAAGTACACCTTCATGAAATTGTCAAAGTATAATTTAGTTAATCAAGGGCTGTAACTTTGGTAAAATGTGAACCAATTTAACAAAATTACAATGTGTGTATTATTGACATAAAGAATCCTGCCAAGTTTCATGAAATTCGTCCAAAAATTGTGAGAGGAGTTGATTTCAGAAGGTGAGCACCCTTCCTGGGACGGACATCGCCACGACATAATCTCCCTTCGGGCTTTTCGGCCAGCGGGGGATAAAAACTGATCCAAGTTATTTCTCTTCAGTAACTGCTTCATCCTGGTCATCATCAGGGTCATGGGGACATTATAATACTAGAACTTAAGCATCATTACTGCACAGTCTTTCTATATTGCTTATTTATACAATGCAAGATTTATACGATGGGAAAAGCATGTGAAATGGTAACGCCCCCCATTTCAGGAAATATCTGATTCCTTATGAAACTTATACAGTAAATAACTGCAAAGCAGGCATACATTTTAAACTCTTCCTACCATTTTTGAAGGAACAGTGAATGGAAGGTTCTAAGTTCATATCCCATGACTGCAAGAAAGTGTTGGGTCCTCGAGTCAAAACCTGCTCAGCTTTGTACATGAATTAGACTCTGCTTCAACTGGATGTTAGTTTGGAGAAAACAAAACACTCACCTCACTCTGCTCACCTCACTAATCCCAGTAAGGGTTGCAGTGGATCTAGAGCCGATCCTGTGAACGCTGGGCATGAGGTGGGAACACACACAAACCCCCTCACGTGGACAGTAACCCGAGCTCAGGATGCAACCCGGGATGCTGTAGCTGTAACGCAGCAGCACCACCTGCTCCACCATCAGGCCTCCTTGGATAAAAGCATCTGACAAATATTTGTAAAATCTAGTAGTCACTTTGAAAATACTAGATTTGATTAAACAAAAGAGAACACATCAAGACTGATAATAGAACATGGTTTTTGCTTGTTTGGTTTTTTTTAATTACACTGACAGCCACATGGCATGAGGAGTGCTTCAGCACTGGGAAACCTGAAAGCTCCAAGCAGGACCGGTCAATATTTGGTCCCTCAAGAGGGAGGGAATTTGTGAATAGGATTAATTAAAGACTAAAAGTTTAACCACAAACTAGATCTAGATCCTGTTACATATTTTTCTGCCAATTTTTTAAAAAAGTCTGTAGACTCAGTTTTGTACTGTAGAAGTGACCCCTGCTGACGTGAGTGCATCAAGCCTTCATTCATCCAACATATCAAATTTACTTGATTTGCACTTCTGCTTTTATTACCGAATGCAAGTGCACAAATTCTATTAACAGTGTGTGCTTATTCCCACATCACATACAAATTCACCAGCCACTTTAATAGTAATAACTATGGCCCGAATCGTTTGTGCACTTATCCAACGAGCCAATCATGTGTCAGCATCACAAGCATTAAAATAACACAAAGCTCTTCCTGGAAACACTGAAAGGAAAAAAAAAAAAGAAGCACGCACACACCCACAGCTATTGGGAAAAAGAAGAAGTAATTTCACAAACTTCAATGACGAATCGCAATTTGAAGAACTTTATTCAACCCCTGAAGGACACACCCTGTAGAAGATTTCTACCTTCTATATAACAGGACTGAGTAAGCAAGCTAGCGGTTTCAAAGCAGCAAAGTCTTTCCTACATCAAGAAACTTATTTACATTTGAGAACAAAAGCCATTTAAAAATATATCAAATTTATTTCTGGTCCATTATATTAGTTTCATGTAAATGAGCGTTTATGCCCCAGCAGAAGGGTTATCAGGTTCCTTGTATAATATTGGTGTATTGCAAAACAGAAATGGGCATCACTGTTAACCTGCTTCCCATCAAAAGCCTGAGAAAAAGAACCCAAGTGTCTAACTTATCCTATGCCTGAACATTTTGCGCTAGTCGCAGTCCCAATGCATACACTGAGTCTGAAGCATTTTGGCAAGCTTTCTTCAAAACGAAACAAACAAAAATACTCTGGCTACTACTTGGATCTGTATACATATTTCATTTCGGGCACATTGTCTGTTCAAGCCAAATAATATATTCCAATTTTATACACACACACACACACACACACACACACACACACACACACACACACACACAGTCTTGGAGTCCCAGTGCAACCACTGTCAGCGATGCCACCCATAATCCTCTGGCTCCCAGTTTACATCAGTGGCTGTGGCTGGATCTGATTGTTGTTCGCGTTTGTGCCCGATTCGTTCTGTTTGGTGGTTCTGTGCAGGACCGTCCCCGTCATGTGAGAAGGGCTGTGCACTGATGTGTTCACTGTAGCATCCAGCCTGTTCTCCAGCTTCACCAAACGGTTCAAAATATCATCCAATAGCACGGCAATGGTCCTTTTCAGATCAGCTGGGGTAAGGGATCAAAGGATTGAATACAGAAATTAATATTTAAACTCTGGCTAGAAAGTCAATCAATCACATTATTGAATTTATGCATCTGTATTTTGATGCCCTCAGAACACAGAATGATTAATAAGTGCAGTTTCTCTCACAGCTGCTGGGTTCACGTTAAAACTCATCCCATAGGTTGGGTACCTCTTTGCCAAACAATCCAAGCACAAACCCACATCCCCCTAATAAACTAAACGTACAGGCTCACCATGATTCACTACACAACCATCTTACTACCAATGATCCCCAAGCTCTTTGCTTGGCTGCACTCTACTACTCTCAGCTCACGTCACAGACGTATCAGGTACAGCAGCAATGCTGGGGTTTTAAGTGCTTTAGACACATCTGCTCTGTAAGTGTACAGTTAGAAACCCTAGCTGAAAGTCAACCATCCTCTAGCCCTCCAGCAGTGAACAGTTTGAGACCATGAGACCCCTGTTGGCTGAAAGACCATCTCTCAAACCAGCCATGACAGTAAGTTGTTTAGAAATCCCAGTAATTATGCTAGAACTGTTAGACTCCTGTCACCACTACAATGTCATTTAGTGACCGTAGGTGCTAAAGAAGGCAACTGGACTTGCTTGAAATCCTTGAAGACGTTTCCCCTCTCATCCGAAAGGCTTCTTCAGTTCTGTCTGACTGGTAGGGAGTTCCAGGTATTTATCCTCTAGTGGACTAAAAGCAACCCTAAGGAGAGTCGTTGAGGTCACATGGGTTGTTGACTCTCTCAGTCATCCTGTAGGTGTTAGGGTCACTGGAGGCCGGGTGTGATCTGTGGGTCGTTGGCTCTCTCTATAATCATGTGAGTCACTGAAGTGAGCCAAGCCTTGGTGAGAAGAAAACAGCAACAAACGCAAGAACACTGTCATTTCCTACATTTCTGGACTATCTGAGAAACTCAGGAGGATCTTCTACAAAACGCAACATCCCTGCACACTTCAGACCCAGTAACACTCTGAGGCAGAAACTGGTCCACCCTAAGGACAGAATACCCACACAAACAGGACAATGTAGTGTACACAATTCAATGCAGTGAGGAATGCATGGACCTGTACATTGGGGAAATTAAACAACCGCTTCACAGGCATATGGCTCAACACAGGAGAGCCAGTTCCTCAGGCCAGGACTCTGCAGTTGGTCTTCACCTCAATAACAAAGGACACTTGTTTCAGGACTGCAATGTACGCATTCTAACCAGAAAAGACCGGTGGTTTGAAAGAGGAGTAAAAGAAACCATCTTCATCAACCTGGGACGGCCATCACTGAATAGAGGAGGTGGGCTGAGACACCACTTATCAGCCACCTACAGTGCAGTCCTTAGCACACTTCCCAGAAAACTGAATACACATCCACACCAAAACTCGACTGACTTCAACGACTCACATGATTGTAGAGAGAGCCAACGACCCACAGATCATCCTAACGGCCGGCCCTCCAGGCTGCCAACACCGTTCACACCTGGCTGCCAGTGACCCTAACACCTACAGGATGACAGAGGGTCAACGACCCAGGTGACCTCAACGACTCTCCTTAGGGTTGCTTTTGGTCCACTAGAGGATAAATACCTGGAACTCCCCACTAGTCAGACAGAACTGAAAAAGACTTTCGGATGAGAAATGAAACATCTTCAAGGATTTCAAGCAACTCCAGTTGCCTTCTTTAGCACCTACGATTTACGATGACCTGGATGACGGAGAACCTTCACAGTCATTTAGTGACATACCACTGCTGAGAATATAATCCACTACATCATACAAAATATTTGGTCAGTGTTGGTGCAGTGATGGTCTCTCTCCATTGAGTGCATTTACAGGTGCAGTAAATGAACACCATGTCCAACAGTCCTAACTCCAAAGAAGAGCTTCATTCTCATTCTTGACTCATATTCCACGGAATTGAGCTTCTGCCCTGAACGTCTCAGTCCCCTGAGCTGAACCCCAGTGAAACCCTGTGGGCGGAGCTGAAGAGGAGAGAGCACAAGAGAGGGTCGAGGCCCCTGGATGATCTGGAGAGATTGTGTAAAGAGGAATGGGCTCAATGCCCCGCTCTGGATCTCCAACCTTATAGAATGTTAGAGGAGAGAAAAAATGCTGTTTTACTGGCAAACGGGGTTGGACAGAGTATTAAATGCAGGGAGACCAATAATGTGTTTTTGTTGAAAATAATTTTCTTGATAAGGGATTTGTTTTCCTCTGAATAAATTTATTTCAATTAAAAGGTTCTCATTTTTTCAGTGTGAGATGAAGCGACTTCACCAAAAGGTGGATTTTTTCTAACCCTTTAAGCTAATCATTACAAGGGGGCCAATCATTGTGGAGGTGTACTCTCTGTTCACTTTATTAGGAACACCTGCATACCTGAACATTCATGCAGTTATCTGATCAGCCAGCCAATCACGTGGCAGCAGCACCATGGAGAAAATCATCCCGCTGTCCCTCACCTGTCGTTCACTCAGTGGTGTTTATCGCATCGGTCTGTGCAGACTCTACATGCTGCTGTGTGTGAAACTCTCAGGACACCAGCAAGATTCAGTACTTCTGAAATACTCAAACCAGCCCATCTGGTACCAACGTCCAGGTCACGGTTCAACTCACGGAGATCACACTACTTCATGCTGAAGTTTGATGTGAACATTAACTGGAGCTCTTGACCTCCATCTGCAGGATTTGTTGCTTTGTGCCGCTGCCACCTGATTGGCTGATTAGATAACCGCATGTATACATCGGTCATTCCACGTCAGTTCATCAAATGCTTAATCTATTCCAGAAGGAAGATGCATTTCCTAATAGGAAAAGCACATCATTTGAGGTCCCTGCGGTCATTAGTTTTCTCAAAACACTGTTTTATGGAAGACGGTGTTTTTAGGCCTTTTTCTAGCATAGTGCATTGAGGGAACGTTTTAAAACTGTAACATGTAGAAAACTACTTGAGCTCGGTCATTCAGCATGGTTGCTCACGTTTAATATGCTGTAGAATTGCTGTATGCTTGAATTTCCTAAAACAAACAAAAAAAAACAAAACCCACCACATACACACGACTGTGCAACTTCCAAAGCGGATTTGAAGACCTGTAGAAACCAGTTTTAAAATGTAGGGGCCTGATGTACTGGTTTCAGTGATATTCAAGCTTAAAAATGAATTCAGTGTGATAGTCCCCAGCAGTGTTGTGCAAGTTCACTTCACACAGACTAAAAGTTAACTCATTCACATTCATTTCTTCAATGAGCTGCTCTGAATGCAAAGTGAACATTTTGACAAGCAATTAAAATACAAAATTTCATCCATTATTAGAAAGTTTTATTGATGAGCAAATCAGGAGTTTTACAACCAGTGCATCGCCGGGTAAGACGACACCAGCCAAGACAACGAACGTGCGAGAAAATCGAGATGGTCACGTCGTTTTCCAAGGTGCAATCCTGAGACGCCGTATCACAATATGAAAGCTACATTTTTATCCCTACTTCTGGTGCCTGAGTGTTCACTTTCACCAGAGTAAACGACACTCGTTCATTAGCTGCAATCTGATTTGTTTAGTTCACGAAAAATATGAGCATGCTCACGCACAACGCTGTTCCTCAGGTAGGACATCTGCCCTACTGAATCCAGACTGACTTTTGTGGGAAGAGCATGGTTCAGTATCTCTGTAACTCATGTGATTGGAGCCATCTTTCACATTTTATTTTACTGAGCGTATACGCACACAGCTCTGTACAAAAGTCTTAGGCGCGTGTAAGGAAATGCCGTCGACCAAAAATGGCTTAAAAAATAATGAAATGTTTCAACATTTAAAAAATTTTAAAAAATACTATAAACAGTAATCAGCAAGCCATAAACAAAGTCAATATCCGGTGAGAGACGACCCTTTGCTTTATATAAAAAAAAAAAAAAATTAAAAATAAATAAAAATCTCCGTCTGAGGTCCAGTGAGGTCAGTTTTATGCGGAAATGATCTGTAGGTTTTACTGAGCATCTTCCAGAACCAGCCCCAGTTCTTCTGGACACTTTGTCACACTCACTTCTTCATTTTGCACCAAAACCCAGCAGCCTTCAT
>JAPFFA010000015.1:32323742-32333863 GCA_026153275.1 Sciades herzbergii
TGGGATAGGCTCCAGCTTGCCTGCGACCCTGTAGAACAGGATAAAGCGGCTAGAGATAATGAGATGAGATGAGAAGTGTTGAAGGCGGCGCAGACACAGGAAACAAAAGCACGGATGCCAATCGGGCCTACTTGCTAGGCTAAAGAAACAACTACACAAACCACCTCTTCCCAGAGTTTTCCTCACCAATGCCAGATCCATCACCAACAATATGAATGAGTTACATCTCCAGATTTTTATGAACAACCTCATAAAAGACTGCTGCATTCTACTAAAAACAGAGACATAGCTAAACCCGCACGTTCCCGACACTGCTACGGAGTTAGCAGGCCGCACAATGTTTCGCTGGGACAGAAACAAAGACTCCAGTAAAAACAAAGGTGGTGGGCTCTGCATTTATGTACACAACAACTGGTGCTCCAACACCATCATCGTAGGAAAGCATTGTTCTCCCAATCTGGAGTACCTGATGATTAAGTGCAGGCCTTTCTACCTTCCAAGAGAGTTTATCGCTGTAATCATTACAGCTGTTTACATTCCACCAGACGCTAATGCTAGCACAGCACAAGGCTACCTGCTAAATGCCATCAACTCCCAACTAGATACCAACCCCGAGGCTGTACACATCATATCCGGGGAGTTCAACCATGCGGATTTAAAAGCAGTTCTCCCAAAATTCCATCAACACATCAGGTGTGCAACCAGGGGGAAAAACACTTTGGACAAAGCCTAATCAAACATCAAGAATGGATACAAGACCAAACCACTACCTCACTTAGGACAGTCAGACCAACTATCCATACTCCTAACCCATGCATACACTCCACCCCCACCCCCCAGGAAGAAAGCTCCCCCACCACCAAAACTGTCAAAACATGGCCTGAAGGAGCAATCTCACAACTCCAGGACTGCTTTGAAAGAACGAACTGGGACATTTTTGAGGATCATGACCTAGAACAGTACACATCAGCAGTGCTCTGTTACATAAATAACTGTGTTGACAGCATCACTGTTGACAAACGTATCCGGATACACTCTAACCAGAAACCCTGGATGATTTAGGAGGTCAGAACTCTCCTGAAGGCTCGCAATGCTGCATTTAAATCTGAGGACAAAGCCCTACACAGCACAGCCAGAGCCAACCTCAAGAAAACCATCAAAGGTGCAAAAGCTGAGTATGGGAAAAAGATTGAGGACCATTTTGCCTACAACGACCCATGGAGACTATGGCAGGGGATCCAGCACATCACCAATTACAAAAACAGGAATCACAGGACTGTTGAGGTGAATGCCACATTAGCAGAGAAGCTTAACTGCTTCTTGCCCGCTTTGAAGTAAGAACGGCAGAGGCAGCAGACCTTACAACCACTCCCATCTACAACAGCCATATGCTCAGTGTACAGGAACATGAAGTGAGGCGTGTGCTCAGGGCTGTCAACCCCAGGAAGGCTGCAGGACCAGATGAAGTGAAAGGAAGGATACTGAGAGAATGCGCAGACCAGCTCTCAGCAGTCTTCACAAACATCTTCAACCTGTCCCTGTCCAAGGCCACCATCCCAGCCTGCCTAAAATCAGCAACGATTATCCCAGTCCCGAAGAAACCAGTGGCCTCAATGACTACCACCCAGTGGCACTCACCCCAATCATCATGAAGTGCTTTGAGAAGCTGGTCCAGCACCACATCAAATCCAACCTCCCAGCCACCTCTGACCCACACTAGTTTGCCTACAGATCAAACAGGTCTATTGAGGACGCGATAACCACTGCCCTACACACTGCACTTTGCCACCTCGAACAGCAGGACAGCTACGTGAGGATGCTCTTCATAGACTACAGCTCTGCATTCAATACAGTCATCCCAGACAGACTGATTCCCAAACTGTCTGACCTAGGACTCTCTCAAACCATCTGCCACTGGATCAAGGACTTCCTCACCAACCACTCCCAGATGGTAAGACTAGGCCCCCACACCTCATCCACCCTCATACTCAGCACTGGAGCCCCACAGGGCTGTGTGCTGAGCCCCCTCCTCTATGCCCTTTACACCCACGACTGCACTCCCACCCACCCTACCAGCACCATCATCAAGTTCACGGGCGACACAACTGTGGTTGGACTCATCTCAAGAGATGACAAGACAACCTACAGGGATGACATCCAAAAACTGAAAAGGTGGTGTGAAGAAAACAACCTAGCCATGAACCCATCAAAAACAAAAGAACTAATAATAGACTTCTGAAAACACAACAAGGACTACACTCCATTGCTAATCAGTGGGGTCAAAGTGGAAAGAGTGCCCACTTTCAAGTTCCTGGGCACACACATTGCAGAGGACCTCACCTATACCGCAAACTCCACAGTCGCAGTGAAAAACGCACAGCAGCGACTGTACTTCCTGAGGATCCTCAAGAAGAACAACCTCCACAAGTAGCTGATAGTGACCTTCTACCACTGCTCGATTGAGAGTGTGTTGACATACTGCATTGCTAACATGGTACACCAGCGGCTCTGTGGCAGACAAGAAAGCCCTTCAAAGTGTCACTGACTCTGCACAGAAGTTCATCGGCTGCCCACTGCCCTCTCTAGAGCAACTCTACACCACCCGTTGCCTCAGCAGAGCCACCAACATCTTAAAGGACCCTTCCCACCCTGGACACCAGCTTCTTGAACCACTGCCGTCTGGTAGACAGTTCAGGTCCATTGCATAATGGACAAATAGACTAAAGAACAGCTTTTACCCGAGTGTCATACATGAACTGAACAAAGCCAGTCACCTACACAGGTGCCAGTGGTATGGACAGAAACAGGACTGAACGGTAACACAAACTGTCTACACCTCTACATGCCTTCCTCTTACCTGAATAGTATTACAACCACATGCACCTTATTCTCTCAACCACCTTTATTTATTTATTTATGCTGTTCCTGCTCAACTGCACTCTGTCAACATAGACAAATGTGCAATTATCACGCCTAATTGTGCAATACATTCACTTATTACTGTGCAATAACTTGCTGTATCACTGGTCACACCCTAGATACATATAATTACTTTTTTTTAAGCAGTTCTTGAAAAGACATGTTTATCTTTTTTTATTGACTTATCTATCATGTATAAATTTGTTTATCTTTTTACTTGAATGCTTGTCTTGTACAGATCTGACTCCCCCCCCCCCCCCTCCAATACTAAGTGTTTGTTTTAATACACTGACTGGAATGCGTGCTTTAATTTCACTGTACTGGACAGTGCAGTGACAATAAAGGAATCTTGAATCAGGTTGTAATAACATAAAAAATACAAAACTAGATTTTAATGTTTAAAATTTGATTCAAAAAACTGATTTTTTGTCATGCTCCGCCCCGGACATCGGCTCCTGAGTTTGCAGATCTTCCATGTCAGTTCCGATCTGGATCCGGGATGGAAATTCCATCCTGCCTGCTTCCCCGTTCAGTGAGCGCTCACCTGCATTCACTTCCTGATTACCACTGCTACCTTTTTAAATGCCGTTCTCAGCCACAGACAGTGCCAGAACGTCTCGTATGTAGACTCTAGCCGTTTTTTTGCCCCGAGAGTTTTTCATGTTTTTTCCTCCAAGTGTTTTTTCATGTCTTTTGCCTGCCTCGTTTTTCCAAGTCAAGTTTCATGTTTTTTTTTTTTTTTTTTATACCTGGACTATTTCTGTTATTGTTTTCTTAATCAAGTTTGTTTACATTTTTGCCACGCCCCTTTCTGGATTAAACCTACTACACTTCTTGGATTACTGTCTGTATACGTGTTCTGCTTTTGGGTCCTAATTCACCACATTTCCAGCAACCCTAACAGTATGTTCTGGCCAACATGGATCCAGCAGAATTCGCCCATCTGAGAACGGCCATCCAACAACAAGGGACTCTCCTCGGGACCCATCAACAAGACCTACAAGTCAATCAGACCCTTGCCACCCTGTCCAACTCACTCAACCTCCTCACGACACAGATGCAGCGTTATCAAGCCGTGTCTACCCCTGCCCAGCCGTCTCCGACTCCAGCTCCTGCCACCGCCTTTCTCCGTGAGCCGAGACTCCCAGCACCTCAACCCTACGATGGAGAACCAGGTACTTGCAGATCATTCTTGTCTCAATGCTCATTAATCCTAGAGCTGCAACCTCTGGCCTTCCCCACAGAACGCTTCTGGGTAGTGTATACCATCACACTCCTCACCGGCAAGGCCAGGGAGTGGGGAACAGCAGTTAGGGACACCAATGCACATTTCTGTTCCAACTTCAAAGATTTCTCCGAGGAGATGAGGCGAACTTTCGATTGCTCTCTGTCCGGCCAAGAGGCGGCTAGAGAACTCATGGAGCTGCCACAGGGATCCTGGTCTACCTCAGACTACGCCATTGAGTTCCGGACGTTGGCGGCATCGTGCAGTTGGAATGAGAGCACCCAGGTCGGCGCGTTCCTGCACGGCTTGTCCGACACCATTAAGGACGAACTGGTATCGCGGGAACTGCCGTCGGACCTCTCCAGCCTCATGGACCTCGCCAACTGTATTGACGCCCGTATGCAGCAACGGAGGAGAGAGAAGACTCACCCCAGCTTCACCTCCTCTCTATTTCCCGCCTCATCCGTCTAACCCATGCAGGTAGACCAGGTTTGGGTGTTAGCTGAAGAACGACAGCGCCGGCAGAGCACAGGGGCCTGCTTCTACTACAGTCAGCTGGGACACATCATCTGAGCCTGCCCGTTAAAAGGACGAGCCCACCAGTGAATCGAGGGGCCCTGGTGGGCAACACTCGAAACCAGCCCCCCGCTGATCAATCGTTACTCCCTGTCATCATCCTCCTTGACAACCAGCATCACCACCTCCAGACCCTCGTTGACTCGGGGCAGACAGGAACCTGATCTGCTCCGCCACCGCCAAGCATCTGGGAATCTTGCTACTCGCTCTTGACGTTCCTCTCACCGTCCTGACACTCAATGGCACTGGCTTGACCACCATCACCCACCTCACCGCCCCGCTCACCCTGAGGATTTCCAGTAATCATTCTGAAGCCATCCAACTTCACGTCATGAACGACCCCCACGTACCCATCGTTCTAGGATTACCTTGGTTAATGCAGCACAACCCCCACCTAAACTGGGCCAACAACACCATCTTAGGCTGGAGCCAGTCCTGCCTAGCTTCCTGTCTGCACTCCGCTCTGCCTCCCGCCAAGCCACCGCAGCCTTCAGCCAGCGAGTTTCCCAACCTCTCTCACGTGCCTCCGGAATACCTGGATCTAAAGCTTGTCTTCCCAAGCAGACCCAAGCAGTGTCCCTCCCTCCTCACAGACCCGATGACTGTGGAATTGACCTCCTGCCCGGGACGGCGCCACCCAAAGGATGACTCTACTCTCTCCCATTGAAAGGCAAGCCATGGAGAAGTACATTTCTGAGTCCTTGGCAGCTGGGACAATCCGCCCGTCCTCCTCCCCAGCAGCCCAGCAGGGGTGGGATTCTTCTTCGTGGAGAAAAAAGACAAGTCGCCCCTGCATTGATTATCGAGGTCTCAATGCCATCACAGTCAAGAACCGCTACCCACTACCACTCATGACCATGGCTTTTGAACTACTCCAGGGAGACAAGGTATTTACCAAGCCTGATCTATGTAATGCCTACTATCTCATCAGGATCAGGGAGGGAGATGAGTGGAAGACGGCCTTTAACACCACCACGGGTCACTACGAGTACCTCATAGTCCCCTTCGGCCTGAATAACGTTCCCGCAGTCTTCCAGGCACTTGTGAATGATGTCTGAAGGGACTATATCAACATCTTTGTTTTCGTGTACCTGGATGACATCCTGATCTTCTCCCGCTCCCTGCAGGAACAGCGGGGTCACGTCCGTCAGGTCCTCCAGCGCCTGCTAGAGAATAAGCTGTTTGTCAAGGCGGAAAAAAGTGAGTTCCACCAGAGCTCTGTCTCATTTCTGGGGTTCATCATCTCCCCAGCGAGGATCCAGATGGACCCCCTCAAGCTTGAGGCAGTCGTTGGCTGGTCCACCCCATCCTCGCGGTGGGAGCTCCAGCATTTCCTGGGGTTCACTAATTTCTACAGGCGCTTCATCTGCGACTTCAGCATGGTGGCCGGACCTCTCATGGCGTTGACCTCAATCAAGAGCCCGTTCAAGTGGGGGGAGGAAGCAGAGAAAGCCTTCTCCATGCTCAAACGCAAATTCACTACAAGCACCCATCCTCACCCTACCCGACCCGGCCAAACAGTTCATTGTGGAGGTTGATGCTTCCGAGTCCGGGGTCGGAGCCGTTCTCTCCCAGAGGGCCAATGATAACAAGGTCCACCCCTGCTCCTTCTTCTCTCGCCGGCTGCCCCCTGCTGAGCAGAACTACCACATTGTTGACAGAGAGCTGTTGGCTGTCAAGCTGGCCTTGGAGGAGTGGAGACACTGGCTTGAGGGGTCGGATCTCCCCTTCATTGTCTGGACCGACCACAGCAATCTAGAATACCTCAAATCCACTAAACATCTCAACTCACATCAAGCCTGATGGTCTCCCTTCTTCTCCCGATTCTGGTTCATGCTCTCCTACCGCCCAAGCTCCAAGAACGGCAAATCTGATGCCCTGTCCAGGATATTCTCTTCCCACCAGGAGGAGTCTAGTATGCCCAAAACCATCCTGCCCACATGCTATCTGGTGGGGACCGCCCTACTTGAGGTAGAGACGTTAGTGTAGAAGGCCCTGGAGCAGGACCCCGGGGCTGGTAACTCTAGCAATATACCATGTAACCATCTGTTTGTTCCCTGTTCTGTGCAAACCCAGGTGCTGCAGTGGGGTCATGGCTCCAAGTTGGCTTGTCACCCAGGAGCTGCTTGAACCCCGGCACTCATTCAACAATGCTTCTGGTGGCCATCGATCAAGGGAGACGTCCAGGAGTTCATGGCAGCCTGCGACACGTGTGCCCGGAACAAGACAGCCAATCAACCCCCTGCCAGCTTGCTGAGACCCCTCCCGACTCCTCATCGACCCTGGACTTCATCACAGGACTCCCCAACTCAGGTGACAACACATGCATTCTCACAGTCATTGACCGTTTCTCTAAGTCAGTCCACTTCATCCCTCTGCCCAAGCTTCCCACAGCTAAAGAAACTGCCGAACTACTCATCCTCCACATCTTCCGCATACACAGACTCCCCTCTGACATCGTCTCTGACCAGGGTCCTCAATTCACTGCGCAGTTCTGGAGGGCCTTCTGCAAACTCATTGGGGCCTCCTGTAGTCTCTCATCAGGATTCGACCCTCAAAACAACGGCCAAGTGGAATGGGCAAATCAAGACTTGGAAGTAGCACTCAGGTGCATGGGGTCCAGGGATGCCGGTTCTTGGAGTAAGTACCTACCTTGGGTTGAATATGCTAACAACACTCTGCCTTCATCTGCCACAGGTCTCTCACCCTTCCAGTGCTCCCTAGGCTACCCACCACCACTCTTCCCCAACCAAGAGGAGGAGGTCGCCGTACCCTCAGCCCAGATCTTCATATGCTGCTGCAGGAGGACATGGGCATTGGCCCGGAGAAGACTCATTCACTCTGCCCTAGCATCCAAGAGGCAGGCCGACAAATGCCGCTCTAAGGCGCCCACCTACTGGGTGGGGCAACGAGTCATGATCTCCACTCGCCACCTGCCACTCAGAACCGTCTCCTGCAAGCTGGCTCCCAGGTACCTAGGACCCTTCCTCATCAGTAAGGTAATCAATCCATGTTCCGTCAGACTGGCACTACCACTCACCATGCGATGCAGCCACCCCATGTTCCACGTGTCACAGCTTAAACCTTTGGTCTCTAGCTCTTTATCCCCATCCTCCAAACCCCCTCCTCCTTCCAGGCTCATTGATGGCGGCGAAGCCTACATGGTCAAAAAGCTGCTGAAGGTGCGGCGGCGAGGCAGAGGACTCCAGTACCTGGTGGACTGGGAAGGTTACGGTCCTGAGGAGAGAAGTTGGGTCCCTGCCAGATTCATCTTGGACCCAACCCTCATCTCTGACTTCCACCGGCAACACCCCGATGCTCTTCCTAAAGCGCCTGGAGGCACTCCTTGAAGGGGGGGGGGGGTATACTGTCATGTACATCCACTCTGGAGATTACGGATCTCCCACGCCAGCACCGATCCGGATCCGGGACAGAAATTCCATCCCACCTGAACTCACTACCTGATTTTCACCGCTGCTTATTTAAAGGCCGTTCTCAGGCTCTGATTTTGCCAGAACATCTCATTTGTTTTCTCTAGTCGTTTCTATGCCGTCAGAAGCAGGCCCCCGTGCTCTGCTGGCACAGTCGTTTCTCCGCTGACACCCATACCCGATCTACCTGAATGGGTTAGATGGACAAGGCAGAAGGTGGAGAGGTGGTGAAGCTTGGGCGGTTCTTCTCTCTCCTCCGTTGTTGAATCCGAGCATTGATGTGATTGGCAAGGTCCAGGAGGCTGGAGAGGTCCGATGGCAGTTCCCAAGAGACTAGTTCATCCTTAATGGTGTTGGGCAGGCCACGTAGGAATGCGTCAACCTTGGCACTCTCTTTCCAACCACATGATGCCACCAACGTCCGGAACTCGATGGCATAATCCAAGGTAGATCGGAACCCCTGCCGTGGCTCCATGAGCTCCCTAGCTGCCTCCTGGCTGGACAGATAGCAATCGAATGCTTGCTTCATTTCCTTGAAGCTGGAACAAAAGGATGCATCGGCGTCCCAGACCGCTGTTCCTCATTTCCTGACCTTGCCGGTGAGGAGCGTGATGGTATAGGCTACCCGGGAACGTTCTGTGGGGAAGGCCAGAGGTTGGAGCTCCAAGATCAGTGAACACTGAGATAGAAAAGATCTGCAGGTACCTGGTTCTCCACTGTAGGGCTGAGGCAAAGGGAGTCTCGATTCGTGGAGAGCGGCGGTGGCAGGAGGTGAAGAAGGAGGCGGCTGGGCATGGCTTGGGAGTGCTGGAGTTGCGTGGCTAGAAGGTTGAGTGAATTGGACAGGGTGGAGAGGTTCTGGGTAATCTGTTGTAGCTCTTGTTGGTGGGTCCCGAGGAGAGCTCCTTGCTGCTGTATAGCTGCTCTCAGATGAGCCAGTTCTGCTGGATCCACGTTGGCCAGAACGTACTGCTGGGGTGGTGGGGGTGTGGTGAGATTAGGATTCAGAAGCAGAACACACAGACAGTAATCCAATAAATAATGTGACTTAATCCAGGGAAAGGGCATGGCAAAAAGGTAAACAAACAGTATAAAAAAAAAATAGCAAAAATAGTCCAGGAAAAAAGAGACAAAAAACTTGACAAAAAAACGAGGTGGGCAAGGACAAAAATGCTAGTGCAAAAGACATGAAAAATAGTCCAGACAAAAAAAAACAACTTTGAGACAAAAAACAAGGCAGGCAAGGACAAAAAACACTAGCACAAAAAAACATGAAAAAGACAAAACATTAGTGCAAAAACTGTGACAAGAACAAGCAAGCTAGAGAGCAAAAAAAAAAACCAAGAAGCATAAAAGGGCACAGAAACGGCAAGAAAGAAAAACTGACGAGACGTTCTGGTGAAGTCTCTGTCTGAGAACGGTGTTTTTATAGACAGCAGAGAAAACCAGGAAGTGAATGCAGGCAAGATGGAATTATTATCCTGGATCCGGATTAGCGCTGACCTGGGAGATAAGTAATCTCCAGCGTGGAAGGCCGGGGCGGAGCATGACACTTAAGTAAATATTAACTTGGCACAGGGTAATAAAAAGACATTCTTTTCTTCACAGGCAACATTCTGCCAATCCAGTTTCACAAAGATTAGTACCCAGATAAACAAAAAGTGCAAAGTAACAATGTATTGCAAGCTGTCATTTGGATAAAAGTAACAACAATTAGAACGAGATAACATGCAGGCAAGGGCGTAGGTTTGGTATTAACATTGGTTGGGACATAAACCCAATGCCAACCCCCAGTGGTGCCAACTTCGGGTCAACATTAAAGGGTCACAATATTTTGCTCTGTTGTGTTCCACCAAAAGAGTCTCCATCTCTCCAAAGTCCAGACTTTTAAAATGTCAAGTCAAGTTTATTTGTATAGCGCTTTTAACAATAACCACTGTCGCAAAGCAGCTTCACATAATCTGAACGAC
>JAPFFA010000015.1:32448823-32462987 GCA_026153275.1 Sciades herzbergii
GAGATAAAATCTGCAAATTCAGAAAGAAACTCAGAATATGGCCCCGGGGGCCTGTAAATAATAAGTAATGGAATTAAATTCCAATAGCTGTGTGACTCCTCAATTGAACATAACCTGGAGTTCATCCCAAACCACATTTTTCTTGTGCTCAGGGAGTCCATACAAGTGGCTGCGCATCACCACCCCTGGGGGAGACCACCTCTTACTGTCCCAGAAAGCACAGGTTATTAGATTGCAGAAGGAATTCTGTGATGTGTTCTCACCCCTCCCTGGTCACACGGAGCTCATAGAATGTGATGTTCTCTCAATGTGATGTTCTATTAGCTCCATGTGACCAGGGAGGGGTGAGAACACATTGCAGAATTCCTTCTGCAATCTAATAACCTGTGCTTTCTGGGACGGTGAGAGGTGGTCTCCACAGGGGATCAGGGTGAATTGGGCCGCAACTTTTAGACTTACCTTCAGTCCCAGCTCTGCCCTCTCTGGAACTACCATTGCCAGAGCCAGAGAAACTTCCTCTCTTCATGGTTTCAGGAGCTTAGGTGCTAAATCTGACATGTCGCATCTATCTGTATGTTTGACCTCATAGTTGGCTCCCCCCAATTCACCATGTGACCTCAAAGGGCCCTTGCCACATAGCAAGTAATTTGGAGCTTGAGGTGGGCAGTAAAATGAAGACTTTATCTCCCAGTGCAAATTCCCTTAGCTGTGCCCCTCTGCAGTACAGGTGAGATTGACATTCTTGGGCCTGTAGCAAATTCTCCTGGGTTATGTTTTCAGTGCATGGGGTTTTGCTCTCAGGTCAAGAACATATTGAATTTCATTTTTGCTTTGAGAAGACCCCTCCTCCCAATTTTCTCTACAGATGCCTAAGACACCACGGGGCTTGTGCCCATACAACAATTCAAACAGGGAAAACCCCGGGGGGGCTTGCAGGACCACGTGCAGTGCAAACAACAGGGTGTCAAGCCACCTGTCCCAGTTTTTACCATCCCTGTAAACAAACTCATGTATCATGTTTTTAAGTGTTTGGTTAAATTGTTTGACCAGCCCATCCATTTGCAGATGATAAACACTAGTACAAATTGATTTAATCCCCAACAGTTTGTACAATTTTGAGGACCCTTCTGTAAATCACTCTGTGATGTTGGCATCCTCAATAAATATTAAATTAAAAAAAAATTCATGTAGTGTGCATGACATACAATTAGTACCTTGATCTGTCAGGATTTCTTTCAGAATCCCAACTCAGGAGATAATGCGGAAGAGTGCATCTGCAATATTGCATGTTGAAATATTGTAGAGAGGCACTCCTTACGGATATTGTGTTGCATAATCCACTATGACTAACATGAAGCGATTCCTGTGTGCAGATCAATCTAGTGGCCCGATGAGATCCATGCCAATTCTTTCAAAGGGGATCTCAATTAGTGGCAATGGGCCCAATGGCACTTTTGGTGTGGCTGCTGGATTTACCACCTGGCATTTGCGACAAGCCGCACACCAGGTACAGACATTGGCATGAATCCCCGGCCAATAGAAATGGGCCATGAGATGATTTAATGTTTTATCCTGTCCCAAGTGCCCAGCCATAGGACTATGATGAGCCACATGGAATAAAAGTTCCCTACAGCACTTCGGGACCAACAAATGTGTCATCTCTTCCTTAGTTTGAGTGTCCTGCATCACTCAGTATAGCCTATCCTTTATAAAACAAAAATACAGGAAGGAGAGCACAATTTTAGGCTGGAGGATTTGGTCATCAATTACTTTCACTTGGTCAGAAGCGTGTCTCAGAAACTTGTGACATGCCTGCTCCAATGGGAAATCCCCAAAGGGATTTCCCAGAGAGAGAGGAGAGCTCTCCCCCCTCTCTGTGTCATCATGGCACGGAGCTGATGCAACGGCCCTGGGACCACCTCCCCAGCTAACATTGCAGTGGGATTCCCCTGTGATGTGCTATTGCAGGACCTACCCACTCATAACTGTTTCATTGTTTTAAACCCTGGCCAATTTGTTCCCAGGATTAGTGTGTGGGTGAGACCCGGACTAACCATCACCTCCACACTATGTTTTTCTCCCTGGAAGTGGATAGTGATGGGCATCAGTGGATATTTGTGAATGTCCCCATGCACACATTTGACCTTCACCAATTGTGCATTTCCCAGTGCTCCACTTTCAATCATGCTTTGATGCATGGAGGTCTGATTGCAACCCAAAGCCCCCAAAGCCTGATATGTACCCCCTTGAATACTCAATGATTCTGTATGCTCCCACTTGATCAGGAACATGAATCAGTAGCCCCACTTCCTTGTGGAACTGCTGATTTCCCGCCTTCCCTCTGTGCCGATAGACTTGCCTGGGGTTGCTCCCAGTTCTGGTGAGCATGGATGAGTCCACCTGTGGAGAGAGAGAGAGGGGTTTAACAGTGGCACAGACACAGAAGGAGAAGGGAAAGAAGAAACGCGAAGACAGACACATGTGCAGGGAGCGGGTTTCGGAGTAATTGGCCCCCGTTTCCATGGGGCTGGGGTAGGGGAGGAGCAAGGAGAGAGGTAGAGGGAGGAGGAGAAATTGAAAGTGATGGAGAGATCTAAGATCTGATCGAAGATGGCGACACGTTGGTAACATGCATGCAGCAGCCTCTCCAGATCCAAAATGGTGCTTTTTTTGTATGTGTGTTATTTTGTTCCTCTGCTCAACCCTGGATAGCAGATGGACACCAGATCAAATGGTGTTCATGTCTACCATCGCCAGACACTCCTACAATACAGATACCATGCAGAAAACTTCAGAAAAGATAATCTGCTGGAGAAGCTACGCAACCTGTGCTTGCTGCAAGGAACAGGCCTCCAGTCCTCGGCCTCACTTGAGGCCCATGACACAGGGAGGAATCATCAAAAGCAGTGTGCAAGGAGGCGGAAAAGTGGCAAGCCTGGGGGTGTCCATGCTAGACTAACAGGTAACCCTAGCCGGCCGGCTCTCCCATCCATTCTTCTCTCCAATGTCTGCTCTCTGGAAAATAAACTAGACTATATCCGACTCCAGTGAACTACCCAGCATGAGTTTAGAGACTGCTGAGTCCTTGTTTTCACAGAGATGTGGCCCAGCGACCAAGTTCCGGACACCGCCATTCAGCTGGATGGGCTAGCTTGGTTCTAAGCCAACAGAGATGCAACTCTGTGTGGTAAGACTCATGGAGGTGGCTTGTGTATTTACATCAACACAGACTGGTGCAGGAATTCGGTGCTAGTCTCCGGTTATTGCTCATCGCTAGCAGAGTTTGTGACTGTTAGATGTAGACCATTTTATTTACCATGGGAATTCACTTCTATATTCATAACTGGAGTTTTCATTCCCCCCCGACACTAATGCTAAGGAAGTGCTCTGTGTACTGTATAGTGCTGTCAGCAAACTGCAGAATACACACCCTGATGGACTGTTTATCATCACTGGAGATTTTAATCATGTGAATCTCAAGTCAGTGCTCCCTAAATTCCATCAGTAAGTGGACTTTGCAACAAGAGGGGTGAACATGCTGGATTGTGTTTACACAAACCTTCCCAGCGCATACCAGGCAGAGCCCTGCCCCCACCTCAGCTACTCAGACCACATTTCTGTTATGCTAATTCCAGCATACAGACTGCTCATCAGATGCTCTAAACCAGTTCTAAGATGGGTGAAATCCTGGCCAGAAGGAGCCATCTCTGCTCTCCAGGACTGTTTTGAGAGAACTGACTGGGACATGTTTAGAGAGGCTGCAACCAATGGTGACTGCACTAACCTAGAGAAGTACACAGCATCAGTGACCAGCTACAGCAACAAGTGCATTGATGATGATATTGTCTCTAAGACCATCTCCTTTCAGCCCAACCAGAAGCCATGGATTACTGCAGAGGTGCATGTACTACTGATGACCTAAGATGCTGCCTTCAGAGCAGGCGACAGAGCAGCCCTGAGAGCAGCTAGGGCCAACCTGTCTCAGGCCATCAGAGCAGCAAAGCGTGCATGCACCCAGAGAATTCACAGCTATTTACAGAACAGTAGTGATGGACGGTGCATGTGGCAGGGCATCCAGGCCATCATGAACTATAAGACAACACCACCTGCTTGTGACAGTGATGCCTCCCTTCCAGATGCTCTGAACAGCTTCTATGCATGGTTTGAAGCACAGAATAGCATGGCAATGAGGAAGTTCCTCCCTCTTCCCAATGACCAGGTGCTGTGTCTGACCACAGCCGACGTGAGAAACTCTATGTAGAGTCAACCCATGGAAGGCTGCTGGACCGGGCAATATCTCTGGCAAAGTGCTCAGAGGATGTGCGGGCCAGCTGGCAGATATTCTTACTGACCTCTTCAACATCTCCCTGAGCAAAGCCATCGTTCCAAAGTGCTTCAAGACCACTACCATCGTTCATGTACCAAAGAAGTCTTCAATGTCCTGCCTCAATGACTACCATCCCATTGCACTCACACCCACCATCATGAAGTGCTTCGAGAGGCTCGTCATGAGGCACATAAAGACCCTGCTGCCTCCCTCACTGCAGTTCGCGTATTGCCTTAAACGGTCCACATATGATGCCATAGCCACCACCCTTCATCCGGCCCTTAGCCACCTGGACAACAAGGACACATACATTCAAATGCTGTTCATAGACTTAAGCATTCAACATGATCATCCCTCAGCAGCTAATTGGGAAGCTGAGCCTGCTGGGCCTGAACACCTCCCTCTGCAACTGGATCCTGGACTTCCTAACTGAGAGACCTCAGTCAGTCTGGATTGGGAGCAGAACTTCTAGCACCATCATACTGAGCACTGGGGTCCCCCAGGGCTGTGTGCTCAGTCCACTGCTGTTCACTCTGCTGACTCACGACTGTGCACCAACTCACAGCTTGAACCACATCAAGTTTGCTGATGACATGACCTGTGGTGGGTTTCATCAGTAAAAATGATGAGTCAGCATACAGAGAGGAGGTGCAATGGCTATCAGACTGGTGTAGAGTCAACAACCTGTCCCTGAACATGGACAAAACAAAAGAGATGGTTGTTGACTTCAGAAGAACACAGAGTAACCACTTTCCACTGTACATCGATGGCTCACTCATGGAGAACATCAAGAGCACCAAATTCTTCAGTGTTCATCTGGTGGAGGACCTCACCTGGTCCCTCAACACCAGCTCCATTGTCAAAAAAGCCCAGCATCGCCTCTACTTCCTACAGAGGCTGAGGAAAACCCATCTCCCATCACCCATCCTCACAATATTCTACCGAGGGACTATTGAGAGCATTCTGAGCAGCTGCATCACGGTCTGGTTTGGGAATTGCACCGTCTTGGATTGCAAGACCCTACAGCAGATAGTGAGGATAGCTGAGAAGATTATTGGAGTCTCTCTTCCCTCCATTACGGACATTTACACCACACATCACATCTGGAAAGCCAGGAGCATCGTGGCCAACCCCACACACCCCTCACACAATCTCTTCACCCCCCTGCCGTCTGGAAAAAGGTACCTAAGCATTCAGGTCTTCACAGCCAGACTCTGTAACAGTTTCTTCCCATATGCCATCAGACTCCTCAATTAAACTCCTCAACTATAAAAAGAAAAATAATGGGTTTTTTCTGTGCCTCTGTTTTCTGATTTTTCAACAACTCTGCCTTTTCCTCATTTGTCACTGCACTCTCATTTCCATCTGCCAGAACTGGATAGTCCCATCCCCTCCTGTCCCCTCCCATCTTTCTTATTACCCCCCCCCCCCATCTGAGTTGTGTTTCCAAGTGTATGACAGTACTTTTTCCAATGCATCCTTTTTGCCTGTCTTATCTTCCTTACTACCACCTGAGCTTGTTTGTATTGAATCATGTGTTAAGTATGAGTTCTTTCAAGATGCTTAAATGCCTTGTTTCTATTCCTCCCTATTTCTTTACACTGGTCATTCCACCATGGCACTGCTTTCTTCTTTATTCCACCTTTACTTTTAGGAATGGATTCTAATGCAGCCAATATTATACCTTGCTTTATTTTACAGTCAAGTGTATCAATGTTCATTCCTTTGTTAACTTGTTTTAGATATCTATCATATTTTTTTCCAGAAATTTCTCCCAATTAACTTTTTCAAGGATCCAGTTTCCACCTGCTCTCTCTGTAGTCAGTGAGGTAGTCATATTTATTTTGCACCAGATTGGGTAATTGTTACTAGTTCTTTTGTGATATACTTTCCAATCACATATTGCAGCAATGGAGCTTGATACTAATGTAAGATCAAGAACTGACTCTTTTCCTGTATTAATATCTATTCTAAGTTTCTGCCATCATTTAAGCACACTAAACTCTTCTCATCTAATAACTCTTCTATTACTTGACCATTAGTGTCTGTCCTATCACTCCCCCAGAATGTGTTGTGTCCATTAAAATCACTGCACCAAACAATATTATCATCATTTTGTCCTTCTATTTCCTGAAGTTTACTTAATTCTAGTTTTTTGCATGGATTATAATAATTCACAATCACCAATTCTTTCCTATCAGCCCACACTTTCACTACTACATAATCTTGTACAATTCCTATTCCCAGAACTCTATAAGAAATGCCTTGCTTTACAAAGGTGGCATATCCTCCTCCTCCTCCTCTCTCGCCTCACTGCTAGATAACTATATAAAACAAAATGCCATTTTGATTTTAACCAGGTCTCTTGAATTTGTTGTGGCCTAAAGGCCACAGAAACAGATAGGACCCAATAAGTAACTACAGAAAATGAACTGAAGCGTACCTGATGAATAGGCTCGTGAGGAGAACAGGAAGGAAGCAGGCACAGCAGCACAGTCCACAACT
Organism: Sciades herzbergii; assembly: GCA_026153275.1. Classification (NCBI taxonomy): domain Eukaryota; kingdom Metazoa; phylum Chordata; class Actinopteri; order Siluriformes; family Ariidae; genus Sciades; species Sciades herzbergii. Next base: position 32,455,656 of record JAPFFA010000015.1, read on the forward strand.
CACTTAGCAAAATCCAGGAAGACCTAGCGAAGGCAGACTGACAGATAATAATAATCCCAGGGAAAAAATGGAAAAATAAGAGTCCTGAGTCAAAGTCCCAGTAACAAAACCCAAAAATCAGCAGGCAAAAAACTGTAGTCCACAAACATAATCCAAGAGCCGGAAAAAATAACAAAGTCCCAGCAGCAAGCCCCAAAATCCGGCACACAAAAACCATAGTCCAAAAACGTAATCAAAGTCAGGCAGCAGAGAGTGAGCATGAACGTGAACGAAACAAAACTAACAGCAAATATATATCCGCATTGTGTAATTCTCCTCTGTGTGCTTATATAGTGTGGCTAATGGTAAATGTGTAGCAGGAGTCCTAATGTAGCATGGGGAAAATGGGGAAAATGCTGAGTGGAGCACAAAAGCACAGGTCAAGATTGGAAGTTCCGGGCTGGATCATGACAGTACCCTACCTTACAGATGCCTCTGGGCATCCCAGACAGTGCTCCCGGGTTCTTGTGGTGGAAATCTCTGATGAGCGCAGGGTCGAGGATGAAACATGCTGGCACCCAAAATCTCTCCTCCAAAATCTCTCCTCCAGTCGACCAGATACTGTGACCCCTGACCTTGTCGATGGACCTTTAGTAGTTTCCTGACTGTGTAGGCCTCCCCTCCATTGATGATCCTGGGAGGGGGAGGAGCCTTGGAAGAGGGGGAGAAGGGACTGGAATCCAAAGGTCTCAGTTGGGAGACATGAAAGAATGGGTGGAGGCACCACATAGACTTGGGCAATGCCAACCTCACAGTCATGGGGTTAATGACCTTAGAGAGGGGCCAACAAACCTGGGGACCAGCTTCTGTGAGGGAACCATGAGAAGGAAATTGGCTGTGGACAACATGACCTTTTGTCCCAGGTGGTAGACAGGAGCCAGTCTGCGATGTCAATCCGCCTTCCTCTTGTACACCTGACTGGTACATAACAGGTAACATCTGGCACATGCCCAAACTTTGCAATAGTGTCGGACAAAGGAACCAATGCCTTCTCCTCCTGTTTGTGGAAAAGTGGGGGCTGGTAACGGAGGTAACACTGGAAGGAAGTCAGTCCAGTGGACAACTCTGGGCGGTTGTTGTGGGCGTATTCAATCCAGGGAAGCACCTGGCTCCAGGAGGAAGAAAGTCATGCATCGTAGATCACCGGATGTGCGGCATTATAGAGTGACTACTAGCTTCTGATTGGTATGGTCCATCTGTCCATTAGTCTGGGGGTGCTAACCTGAGTAGAGGCTAGGGGTGGCCCCACTGAGCTTGCAGAACTCTTTCCAGAACTGAGCAGAGAACTGGGGACCTCTGTCAGACACAATGTCTGTAGGCAGACCATGAATCAGGAACACATGGTTGATAAACAATTCTACCATCTCTTTAGCTGAAGTTAGCCTGGGGAGGGGAATGAAGTGAGCAGCCTTAGAGAAGCAATTATTGAGCATCATGATGCAAGTATTACCAGTGGAGCTGGAGAGGCCAGTGACAAAATCCACTGCAATGTGGGACCAAGGATTGTGAGGTATAGGTAAAGGTCCTAATAGTCCAGCAGCAGGTTGGTTGCTTGTCTTATTTCTGAAGCAGACATCACAGGCCACCACAAAGGTCCTAATGTCTTGCCACATGGTCAGCCACCAGAAGCATTGCCTGAGGATGGCAAGGGCTCGGGCTGCCCCAGGGTGACCGGCTAGGAGGGAGCTGTGCCCCCACTGAAGCACCTGGGAGTGCACACAAGAAGGCACATGCAGACAGTTAGGTGGCCCATTACCTGGTCCTGGATCACTGGGCAGGGCATTTTGGATAGCAGTTTCTATGTTGAGCTGGGCAGCAGCCACGAGACAGTGGGCAGGGAGGATGGGCTAGGCAGTGCCTTGCTGGGAGTCCAGAGAAAACTGCCTGGAAAGAACATCTAGCTTGATGTTCTTGGAGCCTGGTCTAAAGGAGAGCACAAAGTTGAAGCAGGAGAAGAACAATGACCACCTGGCTTGATGTGTATTGTGGCATTTAGCAGACCTGAGGTACACAAGGTTCTTATGATCAATCCATGTGATGAATGGAATCTCAGTCCCCTCTAACCAATGCCTCCACTCTTCCAAGGGCAGCTTGATAGCTAAGAGTTATTGATCAACAATGCCATAGTTGCGTTCTGCTGGAGTCATGCGATGAAAGAAAAATGTGCAGGGGTGCACCTGGTTATCCTTGGGACAGGACAGCCCCAAGACCCATGTCTGAGGCTTCCACTTCGAGGATAAACTGAATGGCAGGATCTGGGATGATGAGAACTGGCACCATGGTGAATCTGCTCTTAAGAGAGGAGAAGGTACTCTTAGCATGGTCAGTCCAGGAGAAGGGGTGCTTGGAGGATGCGAGATTGGTCAGGGGAGCAACAATGCTACTATAGTTTCTGATAAACCTCTGATAAAAGTTAGCAAAACCCAAAAAGCGCTGCAGTTCCTGATGGGAAGAGGGAACAGGCCACTCAGAGACGGTCTTGTCCTTGTCGGAGTCCATTTGGACCACCCCAGGGGAAATCACAAAGCCCAAGAAGGACCCAGTGCACTTGTGAGACTCGCACTTCTCTGCTTTGGCAAAGAGCTGGTTCTCAAGGAGTCATTGCAGGACTTGTCTGATGTGAAGCCAATGGACCTCTAATGTGGGGGATATGAGGATGTCGTCAAGGTAAAAAAGGCAAACTGGTTAAAGAAATCTCATAAGACATTGTTGATCAGGATTTGAAAGACTGCAAGGGCATTAGTGAGCCCAAATCAAAGAACCAGATATTTGTTGTGGTCCATTAGAGTGTTAAATGCTGTCTTCCACTCCTCTCCTTCTCTTCCACAAAAAAGAACCCTGCTCCAGCTGGAGAGGATGATGGACAAATAATGCCAGCAGCTAGAGACTCAGAGATGTATTTGTCCATGACCTCCCCCTCTAAGGGGGAAAGAAAAAAATACAACCCCTGGGAGATGTCGTTCCAGGTAACAGCTCTATGGCACAATCAAAGGGCCAATGTGGAGGAAGAGAGGTGGCACGAGCCTTACTGAACACCAACTGAAGGTCCAGATATTCAGGAGGCACATTGGAAATATATATTGTCTCATCAGGACTGGTGACTGCTCAGACTGTCAGAGGAGTCTGAGCAGAAGATAGGCAGGAGGCCAAGCAGTGAGTACTCCAAGAGATAATGGTTCCATTGCTCCAGTTAACATGGGGGTTATGGAGGTGTAACCGGGGAAGGCCAAAGATAATAAACTCAAGGGAGTTGTTCATGGCCTAGAATGAAATTGATTGATTTTCAATGTGCCCCCTGAATATCTGGACCTTTGGTTGGTGTTCAGTAAGGCTCATGCCACCTCTCTTCCTCCACATTGGCTCTATGATTGTGCCATAGAGCTGTTACCTGGAACCAGGGAAGGCCAAAGACAATAAACTCAAGGGAGTTGTTCATGGCCTAGAATGAAATTGATTGATTTTCAACGTGCCCCCTGAATATCTGGACCTTTGGTTGGTGTTCAGTAAGGCTCATGCCACCTCTCTTCCTCCACATTGGCCCTATGATTGTGCCATAGAGCTGTTACCTGGAACCAGGGAAGGCCAAAGACAATAAACTCAAGTGAGTTGTTCATGGCCTAGAATGAAATTGAGTTGATGTGATTACCTGAAGCCTTCAACATAACTGGGTCAGAGATATGGAAAATAGGACTGAATTCAGCTCTGTTCAGAGCTCTGGTCACAAGGGGGCAATCTAGCTGATGCAAGGGGATGGGCCCAATTCTTCCTCTCGCTCTTTTACATATAGGAACACAAAGAGCATCACTGCAGCTGCCTTATTAGATACACTGGAATCTTATTAGATACACTAGAATCTAACCTTAGTACTGAGCCACTAACCTAATCTCCAGATGATTTAGTATTACTGTACAATACTCATCTGGCCACATGATTCTCTAAATCATCTTGCCCCCCTGAAGACACGCACCATCTCCTTCTCTCACTCTGCCCTATGGTTCACATCTGAGCTTCACAAAATGAAGGTTTCTGGCCATCAGCTGGAGCAACTTAGCCAGAAGACTGGCCTAACAGTCCATGCCCTGGCATATAATGACCATGTTTTAGCTTACAAGGACTCTCTAAATGAACTTAAGTCCAAGTATTACACCACTATTATCGCCAAAGGACAAAGCAACCTCAGAGCCCTCTTTTCCACCATTAACAGGCTACTCCAACCTGCCAAACCTTTCTCACTTACCCTGTCAACTGATCTCTGCTGTGACTTTCTTGAATTTTTCCACAACAAAATTGGATCTATTTAGAATCAGCTCCAATCTACCCCTACCACCTTTAATGATGTCCCATCTCCCCTCACAGCTCCTGCTGGATCTTTCTCTGTCTTTTCCCCATTCAGTGACTGCATTGTCCTTGACCTTGTTACAAAGGCTAAGCCTACCACTTACCTTCTTGATCTGATGCCCACCCCACTGATCAAGACTTGCCTGCCACTTCTCTGCCCCCTGTTGGTCCAAATAATAAATTTGTCTCTCCTCACTGGCACTGTTCCTCCCTCTCTAAAAAACAGCCATCACTCCTGTTTAAAAAACAAAACCAAAACCTGGAGCAGCCATTGATGACTTTAAAAACTATCAACCCATTTCCAACATCCCTTTCATTGGAAAACTCCTTGAGCAAACCATAGCTAATCAGTTCCAAGGGCACTTAAACCAATACAACTTATGGGAAGAGTTTCAGTCTGGGTTTCAGGCAAACCACAGTACTGGGACTGCCCAAGTAAAGGACACAAATGCCCTTCTCCTAGCTGCTGACACAGGCTATGTAAGCATTCTCATCCTACTTGACCTCACAGCTGCCTTCAATACTGTCTGTCACAGCTGCCTCTTAACCTGTTTGGAAACATTACTTGGCATCATTGGCACACCATTTTCCTGGTTTAAATCATACCTGACAGCAAGAGAACAGTTTGTTTCTATTGGTAATTTGAGGTCCCCTAATTCATCCTTCTCCATGGTATCTTCCAGGGCTCTGTCCTAGGACCTTTACTTTTCATTATTTACATCCTCCCCTTTGGCAGCACATTACACCAACATGGCCTAGACTTTCACTGCTATGCTGACGATGCTCAAATTTGCATACATACTAAGCCCTCTCACACCTTACCACCCTCCAACCTGGTTGATTGTCTCAATACCATCAAAGGTTGAATGAACCATAACTTTCTCAAGTTTAACCAAGATCAGACCAAAGCCATTCTCATTCACCCCACATATCCTACATAAACTGGCACATTTACAATTATCCATCCCTAGTTACTTCACCACTACCTCTGCTGAAGTAAAAAAAAAAAAAAAAACAGGAAAATGCACGGGAAAGCCAGTTCAGTTCAAATATCCTCAAATATCCGTATCCACTTCCTCTAGTACCCTCTGCTCTAGAGCAACTTAGGTCTGCCAGAGTGTTCACAAAGCTTGACCTCCACAGTGCATATAACTTTGTCAGAATCTGTGAAGGCAGCAAGTGGAAGACTGCCTTTAGCACAATGTCAGGTCACTTTGAGTATTGTGTCATGCCTTATGGCCTCTCTTGCTCTCCAAGCATCTTCCAATGCCTGATCAAAGACATCCTAAGAGACATGTTGGGTATATTTACCCAACAGATTTCTTTTCTTGGGTATGTAATCAGTACAGAAGGTGTCAGCATGGACAATAACAAGGTATCTGCAGTCATTTCCTGGCCAACTCCCACAATGGTCAAAGAACTACAATGTTTTCTGGGCTTCACAAATTTCTACCATCAATTTATCAGAAACTTCAGCTCCATAGCATCACCCCTCACAACCCTGCTAAAGAAAAGTCCCAAATGTCTGCAATGGAACCAGGCTACCGAGGAAGCCTTTAAGTGTCACAAGACTGTCTTCACTTCAGTCCCTATCCTGCAATGTCCAGACCCAAGCTTTCTGTTTGTGGTGGAGGTTGATGCATCAGAGACAGGGGTATGAGGAGTGTTATTGCAACACTCTGGAGAAAAACCCAAACTACATCCTGTTGCCTTTTTTCTAAGAAACTGAACTCAGCGGAACAAAATTATGATATCTGCAACTGGGAACTCCTCACCATCAAGCTGGCATTGGAGGAATGGAGGCACTGGTTGGAAGGGTCAAAACATTTGTTTATCATCCTAACTGACCATAAGAACCTGGAGTACCTGAAGACAGCCAAGAGACTCAATTCTCATCAGGCTACATGGGTACTGTTTTTCATGCACATCTGATTCATGATCTCATACCATTCCGGCTCCAAGAATACCAAAGTCGATGCTCTGTCTCGAATTCACAGCACCTCTAACCCCAGTACTGAACCCACTCCGATCCTATCACCTGACTGCTTTATCCAGGCCATTACATGTGATGTAGACAAAGAAACGTCAAGCCCAATCATGCAACTCCCCGAGAACCTGTCCCCCTGGTCTTACATATGTTCCGGCTCAACTATGAGGCAAGCTTATCACCTGGACACATGCTTCTCCAGCCACAGGACATCCCAGCAGGCAACGCACCTACTAGCTACTCAAGAACAAGTACTGGTGGGAGATCAATGACATTGGAGATCAATGACATTTGTGTCCTCCTGCTCGACCTGCACCCAGGCCATGGTGCCCTGGGCCCCCCCCCCCCCAGCAAGCAAACTTTGTCCACTTCCCATACGTCAGAGAACCTGGTCCTATCTAGCCATCGACTTTATCACAGATCTCCCCAAGTCAGAAGGAAACACCATTATTCTGGTCATTATCAATAGGTTCTCTAAAGCATTAAACTCACTCCCCTGCCAGGCCTAGCCACTGCTTTCAAGACAGCAGAACTCCTGCTCATGCACGTGTTCCATTACTTTGGCCTTCCAAAGGACATCATTAGTGACCGAGGCCCACAATTCATCTCCAGAGTTTGGGCAAAATTCATGGACAAGCTGGGGGTCTCAGTCAGCCTAACATCTTAGTAACCTCAGTCCAACAGCAAAGTGGAACGTGCCATCCAAGAGATCGGGTGTTTCCTCCTGGTCTATTGCATGGAAAACCCAAGAAATTTGGTGAGTGCCTTGGAGGGGTGTGTCTGTCAGTAACAGTGCAGAGAATCAATGTTTGAAGCTGCATTCAAACATGGCCACTCTGGAATGCATTTCCCAAATGCCACAGTGCCCCACCTCACCAGAATTCTAGAAGCACACTGTAACAATCCCTGATGTGGGTGGAGCACAGAAAGACGGCAGGCCAGAATTGAGTTCCACAAAAACTCTTTAT
>JAPFFA010000015.1:32618181-32630834 GCA_026153275.1 Sciades herzbergii
GGCCCTCGCCGGCCACGGGGCTCGAACCTGGACCTTCTTGCTGTGAGGCGACAGCGCTAACCACTACACCACCGTGCTGCCCCAAAAATATATATATATAATTTAATCAAATACTGGTTTATTTTGATGAAAAGATTGTGTCATCTTATAACTTTGCTGCTTCTCCCATTTCTCCACAGCGCTGCTGTATCAGTGGGTGTGTCCATGACCACACAGGTGTGTATGAAAGCAGGTACACTTCTAAGACAGCTCTGAACTCTGATGCGCACACACCAGACACTCAGCTTCAGCCTCCAGTCTTGATCTACAGCTCTGAGTTTTACATTAACTTGAACCCTGAACCCTAAAATTTACCCCTGACCGTTAAGCCCTACCCGAACTTAAATGCACAAAACTAAAAGGCTCTGGTGTGAAACAGGTCTCACAAACAATGAACTCATAAATTCTTCATTGTGTCTTCAGGGTGCAATTAAAGTGTGCTTCTGCTTTAAGCTAGTTCATGAAATCAGCACTACATGCAGGCTGTAGTGTTTGTGCTCTACCTGACTGTTATAACGGTGCTAAAATTCATGTTTCTTATCCAAAAAAACCCTACAACTGTTTTTTTTTTTTTTTTGTCTTTCAGTAAAACACACTTGAAATTCACTGCTGTGCAAAAGCTGAACAATTCAATAAAAATGGGTAATGCACCATCAGAAAGTAACATGGGTGACCGGCTGAGATGCTGTAAGTGTAATAAAGTCCTGCCTCCATGCACATCCTTCTCAAATTTCTACAAAGACACCATTCATGGGCGGTATGTCTACGTTTACAATGGAGGAGAATACTACAGACCAGTCGGCTACGATAATGCCTACGAGTGTGAATACTGTTTTTATAAACCAATCAGAGATCAAGAAAAGAGGAGAGAAGAGGAGAGGAGGAGAGAGGAGGAGAGGAGGAGAGAAGAGTCGAGGAAGAGAGAAGAGGAGAGGAAGAGAGAAGAGGAGAGGAGGAGAGAAGAGGAGAGGAAGAGAGAAGAAGAGAGGAAGAGAGAAGAAGAGAGGAGGAAGAAAGAAGAAGAACAAAAGGCAAAAGAGGCTGAAGAGAAGAAGAGACAAGAAGAACTGGATCAACGACTTGAAGAATCACAGCAACAAGCTCAAGAGCAGTGTGAGAATCAGCTGAGTGGTGACATTTCAGAGCAACAAAAGGCCAAGCAACATGTTGCAATAGGCCATCTGAATGAGTTTGAGCCAAACCCTGAATCAGACTATGATGAGCTTCTAGAAATCCTCTCGTCAAAATGCAGCATCCCTGTTCCAAACCTCAGTCTTGGTCAGTTGACCACTGATCAGCTGGGGAGCATCCTGTCGGCCCTGGACGAACTCCTGTTTGATGAATGGATCAGTGCTCCTCCATCCCTCAGCACTCTGCAGCATGCACAGGTCTTCATCACAGAGCTGTGCCCCCTGTCTCTGGAGATATCTGACAAACTTTCTCTGCAAGGCATCTGCAATCATGTGCAGTCCCTGGTGGAGCGCATCAGCCAATCAGCGTCCAATATTTCTGAGAGTTTCCTGCTGACTCAAGCCCTGCACCTCACCCTGATGCACTTCTTCACTGACCATGGCAGCTGTGATCCTGATGCAGCTCTTATTGCCAAACAATGGACTGAGGGGGACCTTTCCACTGATGAACTCTTTCTTATAGAATTCCTTGGCACCCTCACATCATCGCTACAAAGTGTGGTTGATACAGCCTCCGTCTTTATTTTAAAGATGGAAATCCAGTGCTTCAAGCTTCTCCTGTTCACACTCACACATTTAAATTGCAAAGAAATCCACTCAGAATCCACTGAAATGCTCCTCAGGCTTGTGCAAACAAATCAATGGAGACCAACAGAGGCAGTGACTCTGCTCAAAGTGCTGGCGGAGAAATATGCAGTGGATGCGCCAATAACTGAAGTGCTCACATTGGTACAAGTGTATGACATATCACCAGAGTGGGCAAATGACTCCGGACACTCTCTCATCCAGGCTCTGGACCTCGTGGAGCCTGAAAGATTCCAAATTGATTTCCAAAACACCCTCAGAAAGCAAGATGAGAACAATCTAGATTCAGCTCTAGCAGAAATAAAAACCTTCAGGAATTTAGAGGATTCTGTCGTCAGCATGATAAAGAACATTGTCACTGGCGTCCTACGATATTCAGAAAATGCCCCAAAAGATGAACCATTTCTGAAAGATTCCTTTAAATGTGCCAACCTAACTGCAGATGACCTCCAGTTCTGTCTGTCTCAGCTCTGCAAAGCACTTTCTGACACAAAAGGCTGGTGGCCCACAGTGCGGCAGATGCTGAGGTGGTGTGCATTGGTGCTGACTGAGAAGAGTATAGCACCAGGATTGGTTGGTGTGGAAGACGACCCATGTGTCACAGCCATGTTTGCAGCCACACAAGTCTGCATGGGAAACAAACTGGACATTGTGCTGAGCTCTGATGAGCAAATTGAAGAGTGGTCTGACTTCTACAAGCATCTTGGAATTTCTCTCAACACAAACCAGAAGAAAGCTAACGCATCACTGAGGGATGTCTATGAAGCAGACATTGTGTATGGTACCATGGATGACTTTGTCTCTGACTACTTTCATTTTGGCTTAGAGGTGATGGAAACAGGGAACCCTCACCTTAGCCGAGGATTTATCATCGAAGAGATAAGTCTCAGTGCCTCCCACAATCTGGATCTCCCAGGGCTCAAAGAAAATGATGCCTTGGTGTTTGCTGCAGAAATCCTGCAAAGCCTCATGGGTAATTTAGATAGTGAGGATATGGAACAGAGATGCAGGTTTATTAAGGCTCTTTTTCAGGTACTCCACACTAACCTAAACAAACGCACAGATGCTGACAGCAAAATCACTACTATCTCACAAAAATGTAGTGGAAAAGAATTGTCTTCCACTGAGGTCTACATTCTGACCATTCTTGAGAAGCTCCTGGAAGAATTTACTGGAGAAACAGAAAGTGAGAAAACCAGTTCATTCCTACTAGGCAAATTGTGTCTGGACAGTTTATTTGCCTGTGTGGTGCATTTTCAAGACTCAAAAGAACAAACCAAAGAACTCTTCCAGATGGTGTTGGGTCTTGTAGCACAACAACTTTGGTCACCAGTCAAAGCTTTAAACCTTCTTGAAGCATTAACTGACCACCATCACAATGCAGACTGTATTTCCATCATGAAGATTTTACATCTGACAGAAACATATCAGGTATCTTCTGAGTGGACTGATGAGAAAAAACAGTCTCTCCTTGACCTCTTGAATTCATCTCAAACTGAGAATCTGATCCAGCATTTGGAAACAAGCTTCAGAAATGAGAAAGAAAAAAACATTGGCCAACTTTTTGATGAATTACGGCAGATGAAGAACATTGATGACCAAACACTGGACAAATCATATTCCATAGTAAAAGCTGTTCAAAATCTGATTGAATCTGGCGGAATCAAAAGCCACACAGATGTAAAGAAAGCAAAGAGTTTGAGTCGTAGGACAGACACTGAAGCCCTTCAGGAGATCCTGGCAGTCTTATGCAATGCTGTACACAAGTTCATTTCCAAAGGAAAGTGGTGGCCCAGAGCCACTCAAATGATAAGCTGGAGCCTCTTGGCCTTGTCTAACACTGGAAAGCTCCTGGAGATGGGAACTGGAGAAGGGAAGTCTTGTGTTATAGCAATGTTTGCAGTGCTGCGTGCACTTCGGGGTGAAAAAATAGATGTGGTATCCAGCTCTTCTGTGCTATGTGAAAGAGATGCAGAAGAATGGGCTGACTTCTACCAATACTTTGGCATCACAGTTGACACAAACACAAACAAAACCAAAGATAAAGCTAGAAAGGAATGCTACCAGAAGGATGTGGTCTATGGAACAATCGAGGCCTTTGCTGCAGATCACCTTCGTCAGATATTTGACATGAAGGATGTGAGGACTGACCGCAGCTATCAGTGCATCATAATTGATGAAGTGGACTCACTGCTGCTGGATCAGGGAGTGCAGCTGACCTACCTCTCCAGTCCCATGGTCTCCATGCAGCACCTGAACATTCTTCTGGCCATGATCTGGGGCCATGTCCATCAGTACGGCTTCCTGTCAACAGGACACTATACTTTCATACAGAGTCCCCCAGCTTCATTCTTCAGGGCCATATATGATGCAATTGATACAGAAGAAATTGCTGACCCCATGGATATCTTACGTATTGCTGAAGAATCAAAGATTGTGCCAGAAGGATTTACAGAGGATATCTTCAAAAGTGAAAAAGATGAACTTCTCAGTAAACTGAAAAAGGTGAGTCAAGATGCTATGATAGATTTCTTCCAAGAACTGGAGTACTATGTCCCCTATACTTTCACTGTCTACACTTTAGACGAGAATGGACTGCTCCAACTTAGAAAGGCCAGTGAATACAACAACCAGGAGATTCAAGACCTTACATTTCTTGTTTTGAATGAAGGACTGTGTTGTCCTCTCTATCATTCTGAAGAAATTCTTGTACAGGCCATTGCAGAACTCATCTCTGGAAAAATTCAGTACACCCCATGTAAAAACAATACAGACAAAGTCAGCATCCCTGGATTCCTGAAAAACCTGATAGAGAAGAAATTGCCAGTGTGGATTCAGAATGCCTTTCTGGCAATGAGATTGAAGCAAGGACGGGAGTATGTTGTAGAAAATGACAGCATCTGTCCAGTGGACTTCAGATCCACTGGTCTTGTAGAACTGAGTAAGAAATGGGGCGATGGTTTGCAGCAGTTCATTGAGATTAAACACCAAGTCAAACTGAGCACAATTTCAACAGTGACAAACTACATTTCTAACATTTCTTTTTTTCAAAAATACCAAGGGAAAATATATGGAACAACAGGGACACTCGGCAGTGAAACAGACATGCTGTTTCTGCAGGACCTATATCCAAGTCTCTCAGCCTGCCAAATGCCAACTTTCAACCGGAAGAAATTGTTTGAGGTCAAAGGTACTCTGAAGACTTCAACTGAAGAGTGGAAATCTGAAATAAAAAATGTAGTTATGGCTCAAATTTCCCCAAATTCATACAGAGGGGGAAGAGCAGCCTTGGTGATCTGTGAAACTATCAACAAGGCCAACCAGCTGCATGAGGAGCTGAAAAGGATCATCCCAGGTCAAATCATTCTCTATATCCGCAGTGACAGAGACAGTTTGAGCAAAATAAGTAAGACACTGGATCCTGGTGATGTCATTGTCGCCACAAACCTTGCTGGACGTGGCACAGACATAAAAGTCTCCAAAGAGGTGAACAACAATGGAGGATTATTTGTTATCCTGTCCTTCCTGTCTGAGAACACAAGAGTGGAACTCCAGGCTTTTGGCCGAACTGCACGCAAAGGTAAACCTGGATCTGCACAGATAATCATGACGACTGATCATCTGAAGGAGTCCCTCGGGACAGTGTCTTCACTGGATGAGGCAAAGAAAACAAGGGACAGACTTGCAGCACAAAGGATAAATGACATGATGAACGATGTCACTGAGATGAAACTGCGGGAGGACCTGTTTTCAGAATACTGTGAGACTCTTCAGGATATTTACAGGAACACAGATGGAGATGAAGAAAGAGCTGTTGTCGCCACCATGAATGAATTCTGGGGGATTTGGTTGCAGACTAAAACAGAGGAAATTGAACAGTTGAAAAGAAATGAATTGCAAATGAGCTTGAAAACTGATTTATCTCTGGCAAAAAGTCAGTCTCGTAGTCATATTTCACCATGTTCAAGCATTTACCACTACATCAACTTTGGGAATATTGCACTGGGTGAAAAACGATGGGATGTTAGCTCGAGGCTGTTTGAGAAAGCAATGGAAGAAGATGAAACTTGGGCAGCCATAGCATTTTACAGTCATGCATACTGCACTATAAAGCAGAAGAAAGATGATTACCTCACTAAGGCCAGAGATGATCTCAGGAAAGCACAGGAGTCTTTGAAGTACCTCAGTGAGGAATGCATGGTCTGTCTGCAGTTTGTAAAAATGTCCTCTGCTGACTCAGACAAAAGCAACCCAAACAGCCTTGAAAAACATTTCACAACCAAGTGCAACATGCTCAGTCAGTTTGATAAAAACATCAACGAGGCCATCAAGAAGCTGGAGGAGATAAAAGACAGGGGGAGGGATGCACTGGCCAATAAATCACCCATGTTCTCCCTGGTGTCAAATGCTGATGAAGATCTCCAATTGGAGGCCTACAATCTGTACAGTCGAGGTCTGATGTATGTCTTTGCTGTGGAAGAGGAGCCTCGTTTCTCATGGGAAGGTCTGCTGATCTTCTGTCTTGGAGTTTTGCAGATTATTGGAGGGGCACTGCTCACTGTATTCACATGTGGAACACTAGCTCAAGTTGGCATGGGACTGATCACTGAAGGAATGTCAGACTGCATCTACGGCATCGAGGCCATGGTGACAGGAGAATTCAGTTGGACATCATGGGCTACAGAAAAAGCTATTTCTATTGGTATAGCTCTCATTGGGTGTGGAGTGGGAAAGCTGATTGCAAAGGGTTTCAAAGCTTCTGTACGGCTGATAAAGGGATTTGGAAAACAACTGAAGGCACTGCCAAAGTTTCTCTCCAGAGAGACTAAAGATGGCCTTACTGTTGTTGCACGGACAAATATGAAGAATACTGTGAAATTCACTACAAAAACAATGGTAGAAAAGGTCATTAGCTATGGATTTGGGAAGGCAGAAGAGGCATTACTGAAAAAAATACTAAATGGCATTAAGTATGAGGTGAAAAAGGGAATTGTAAATGATCTGAAATCCAACATGGAAAAAGATCCCCTGGCTGCATTAGTAGACTCCATTATTCTGTCACATGTTGAAGATAAACAACAATTTTCTGATCTCCTGCAGGACAAGGAAAGAAAGAGCAAACTTCTGGCCATTTTTGAAAAATTCAGCAAAAATGCATTACAGCCATTCTACACCAACCTCAGCTGGCAGCAGAAGCTTAACTCCTCCATCTCCAAAGTGATTGACAGAGCTAAATCAGAGACCAGCGGCAAAGCACATGCAATTCTGACAGCCATCAAAGTCATTCACATGGGATCACTGGCTGGAGATGCCATCAGCACAGTGCACAGCCTGTTACCCAAGTTTTTGTCAAACCTTGAGGAAGAGATGAATACATTTAAAAGGGAAAAATGTTTCTCAGAGAAAGTGAAGCACAATCAGCTGTCTGCTTCACAAACTGAAACTCTGAAGGAATTTAAGCAGGATATAGCCGACACCATCAGTGCTTTAGTAGCCGATGCTTTGGTCGAAGTGTTCCACCAAAAGTTCACCACTCACACTGTGTCTGAATTCCAAGCTCATGTAAATGGATTCATAAGCCGTCATGTGAGAACTGGCTTAAAAAGTGACAGAACAGAGGGAAAACTCAGAGCTGGACAAAACAACAGATACATTACATATATGCCAGGAGACCTGAATTCAACATATAATGCTGCAAGAAAGTCAGGCAAACTCTCTCAGTCACATGCTGAAAAGATCAGGAGCCACGAGATGCCAGGTACTATCCTCGATATCAGAGTCCTGTCAGAGACCACTGGCACTAAGGTTGTCATCCTAACACAGAACAGCCATGGCAAGCTCGCCAAAATGCAGGAGCTGAACCCAAGCACTAAACCTGCCAGTCAAACTGTGACACTGATCTACAGACCAAAGAGTTCCCAGCACCCAGATGGCCATTACGATGTGCTCATTAATAATCAGACAGTGACTGTGACCAGTGAAGGCAAGAGCTGCCTGTTTCACGCTTTGGCACGAGGCATGAAACCAGAGGCCACTGAAGAAGAGATCACCTTGGAAGCAGGCCGCCTCCGATCTCTGGAGGGTGAAACTCTCCTGAGACACTCGGACCAATGGGAACCTTTCATCAAGCGCAAAGAGTGGACAGACTCAATCAGAGGAGGAGACTGGTACATGGCAGAGGGAGCAGGCAAAGCAAACAAGGTCATAAAAGAAACCAAGATGAGGCTCAAAACAGAGGTTGGGAAAGTACAGAAGTACAAACAATGGAAACAATATAGCAAGAAAAATCCTGGCGTTGGACAGTTCATCAATGCAGACCATCAACCACCAGTGAGTAGTATACAGGACGCTGTAAACATGAACCAGAATAGCAGATTAGCTGAAGCCATGCTTGAAGTGGCAACAAACTCATGTCCTCTGAATCGAATTCTGATTCCTAACGTGAAAAAAAATCACGGAGAGGAACTTCCTACTGTTAATGTGCCAACAGACGTACATCATGAGTTTCCCAGTACAAGAAAAAAGGCATTCAGGAATTTACTGGCTCAGACAATTAGCCAGGATGATGTTGTGGGCACCTTCAAACTCACCATTCTGGGTGCAATGCCCAGATTCAAGTTAAACAGTGCCAAGGGCTTCAACAACTTCACGAACAACCAAATGAGTCAAACCAGGCTCAGCATTTTTGAACAAAGTTTTCAGCGACATTCTGACAAAATGGTTCAAGAATGGTACAAAGAGCTTAATCCTAAGGGTGTCATGACACAAGCTGACCTCAGCATCATTACTACATGGATCAGGAATCAATGCTACAACAACCAAAATGATGCGTACAGGAACCAAGTCTCCAATCTGCTGTAATGCAAAGGTAGCGTAAGATTTAATATAAACAGCAGTGTGTGTAGTATAAGAATAGGGTGGGCAGTAAATGAAGCAGAGCCACATGTTCATAGAGCAGCTTCACCTCCCATGTTCTAGCCATACCTGGGGCATGAGGCCCAAACTGGCTGGGTTCACCATTGCCAGCTAAAAATACAGGCTGAGCTGACTGAAGTCATCAGCTCACAACTCATAACCCTCTTGAGTGGCAACCTCTCACTTCCCTTAAACAGCACTAGCAACATGTTACTGCTGCCCTGTGAGCACTGCACAAAGTCCTGATGGTTAGTTGCCATGTGACTTAGAGGAGTAGTGTGCAGCTATTTCCTCCTGAGTCTGTAGAAGTTTGCAGTGGGTAGGGTTAATAATGAAGTTCGACTGAAGTGGCAGAAAGGACAGTTTTAGAGTGTGTACAGTATATTCACTATAATAAAACACAGTCTGCATTGTTTCATTGCAGCAGTGGATCAATTCTTGCTTTCTGTTTGCAGTGGGATATTGAAACCTGACATTATGATGGTGGGTAAAGAAGAAAACCTTCAGAGATCTACACCCCCTTCCCTGATGTTCCTGTGGACACCTGTCTGGACATTTGTAATGAGCAGAGGTCTCAAAAGTAGCCGGTCAGCGGCGGCAAATCGCCATCTGTAGTAGGATTTGCTGCTGTCTATTTTTCACGGAGTAACAAACAAACAAAAAAAAATTGTTTACATATCTGGACAAAACTGAGCAGTGTGCGATATGAAACTAAGATTTATTCAACTAAATAATGGCTAAATATGAACACAACCGTAGGAAATGGAGGCAGCCATTATGCTGCCGTGTGCTGTAACTAAGATGTAATTTGATTGGCTGACAAGGTGTTGACAATGTTTCGTGTACTGTGATTGAGCCACGCTACCACATGGCTAGAAATGGTTCCCCGAAACCTCTGACTAAGCCTTTATTAATGATTATTTTGTTCTCTTTTTTTTTTTTTTTACAGATATTATTTTATTTTGTGTATCTTATTGTATTTTTCATTCTTTTCACCCAAGCTCTTTTCTATAAGTTACTGTATCACTGTACTGTCCCTTTGTACTTTTTGATGTGCTGTTACACATAAATGTATACCTTGTTGGTTTTGTAAAATTTGTTCAGTAAAATAAGGTAAAAAAACAAAAAACAAAACCATGGCTAGAAATGGTGACTAGGAAGTGGAATGGCAAATTAAATACCTGGTTTTTAAAAAGGCCTTGAACCACGGGTAAGTCTGTAATTTTAGCTGTCACTATGATTACCGAGTGAAATACATCTGTGTACGGGTCTGTCTATAAAAGCTGGTTGGCTCAATATTAAATTATAAATATCAATCACTATCCAATTATTGTATATGACCTGTTTTGAGTCAAACTCACCCACTCGGTATGGCGCATTCACATTGTGTACATTTTGGCTTGCGATGGAATGCAATGTATCCTTGCAGGGGAGTCACATATCTATACTTGACATCTGTTATGCAGTTAATGTTAATGGTAATCATTAAAATTATAAATATATAAAACATTATACATATTTGTTTCTGTACAGTTGCTGTTGCAAGAACTGTCACTTGTTAGATGAATATAGATTCACTTATTATAAATTGTATAGTGCAGTGCCAAATGAAAATAATGTGAAAAATCAATTCATATATTTTTTCAAAACATCTGAGAAATCTTTTGAACTCTGAACCTCCTTAATATAAAGAGGATATCACATGCTTATACACACACACACGCACACACTGTGTCGTTTATTGTCTATTGTGTCATTACTGTCTGCATTATTGCACTCTTGCAGTTTATGTGCAGATTGTAGTCTTGTGATGTTTAATGTAGCATTGTGGTCTTGGAGAAATGTAGTTTCATTTTAACTGTGTACTGCAACAACTGTATGTGGTTGAAATGACAAATAAAAAGGACCTTGACCTAAATAATATTGTGTGTGTGTGTGTGTGTGTATTGGTTGCTAGCAGCTTAACTGTTACTTGATTTTGTAAACATCAAAACTATATAAAGGTTTGTATTGTCATTTCTTTGATTCATTACTATACATCAGTTCTATTGAAATGTTTAGTATTGATTACCATCACTTGAAACTTGAGTTTGCTGTTTACAATAAACTGGAAATTCCTCCCCAAATGCTTTGAAACTGTATCTCTGATAAACCAAGTTTTCCATTTTTCTCACCTGTGGTTCACAGTGAAGGGTTTCAGCCTTTTTAATTGTACCCTCCTATTCTCTGCTTCAGACCCTTTTATTCCTTAAACTTTGAGAACACTGCATGAGGATGGCTGTTTTGTTCACTTCAAAATAATAAAATTTTTAACATAAATGACTTGTACCAGAAGTCATGCTAACGCTGCATAGGACATGCTCGGTTTTATGATATTAGTTTCAATGCATTTAATCAAACAACAATGTGAGCACTGTTTGGCTTTGTTGTGTGTATATATACACACATACAGTGGATATAAAAAGTGTACACACCCAGTTAAAATGATCAGTGTGGCAGTGGGGGCATGGCCAAGCAGCAGTTGTGTGAGAGAGAGCTGATAAGCTCTCTCTCTCTCTCTCTCTCATGTATAACCCAGCTGATAAATAGATTAAGAAAGGAAGCAATAAATAGTTACAGATTATCATTTTGATTAGATTAGATAAAACTTCATTGATCCCTTTGGGAGGGTTCCCTCAGGGAACTTAAGAAAGTTCATAAGAATTTAGTTGTCATTGTTAGAAACATAACCTTAAAAGGTTATAACCTGGTTGTGAATGCAGGTCAAGTTTTTGTTGGATTTGAAAGTCCTGGAAGAAGATTCATTGATTTCAATAGATGGCAAGCCAACCCAGTCTGTTTTCTGTACATTGAATCCTGTCCACTGAAGGAGCCGGATGCCCTATCTGCTTTGTGGTAGGATTGTACCAGTCGCACCACTGGTCATCACTCTTCAGATATCCACACACTGACTATTTGACTTGACTAACTTGACTTTACACTTAAATCAAGCATTGGAAAAGGAACTTTCATTTAAATCCAAGGGAACACAACAAGTCAACTTAAAGGACAATTTATTTATATTTTATTTTCAAAGGGCCCATTTTATTTTCTTACATGTGTAAATGTATTTACATCTTGTTCAATCATTCATTTGGTTACTAAACTCAAAGTAACTTTAACCCTGGTGTGTCTCTGCTCATTGCACTGAAACTCCCTGTTATATCACTGTAATGTTGGTTTGTCTCAAAACACACTTGGCTCCTGGACTCGGACTCTTTAGCTGACTCGTGCGTTTCTTTATTAATTTCCCAGCAGGCAATACAATCGTTACGTCACTCTAAAGGGCACATTACACCTAAAACACTCACTGCACATCCCCCTTTCTAAGTACATTACCAATGTAATTGTTAATGTCATTGCAGTGTAACTTGTATTTAAACACATCTGTAACAATTATGTCTTTCTTATTCTGTACAACCAGTCTCAGAAATTATTCAAAAATTATTACAGTCTGTAAGTCAAACTTTTTCTATCTGCAATAAAATCAAACCAGCTCTATTTCTCCAAACATTTTACTTAACATTTAAATTCTGTTTGCTTGAACTCTTCCTTTCCACAATTATTTATTTATTTAACAATTAACTTTTGTGTAGTTGAACTCTTCTCTTTTCCATTTATTTATCTTTTTAACTAGGAAGGTGGGGTAGACTGCTCATTCCTTCCGCTGAGTGAGGGGATTTATTCTGCCCCATGCTGTTCACTCAGACATCCGAGCACCTTGTATCTATTTCATTTCATAGTCTTTAAGGTAACCCGGGAGGTGCCTCTCTCTAGTGGGATATCTCTTCGGAGGTGTAGAAGCTTATGGAACTGGAACATCGGCTTGTGTAGTGTCCTCTGGTAGGATAGTGTTTTGTGAGTCCACCTGTTCAGCTCCTTCTT
>JAPFFA010000016.1:608004-621502 GCA_026153275.1 Sciades herzbergii
CCGCCTTCACCATCACCATCACACCGCCTTCGCCATCACACCGCCTTCACCATCACCATCAGACCGCCTTCACCATCACACCGCTTTCGCCATCACACCGCCTTCACCATCACCATCAGACCGCCTTCGCCATCAGACCGCTTTCGCCATCACACCGCCTTCACCATCACCATCAGGCCGCCTTCGCCATCACACCGCCTTCACCATCACACCGCCTTCACCTTCGCCATCAGACCGCCTTCGCCATCAGACCGCTTTCGCCATCACACCGCCTTCACCATCATCATCAGGCCGCCTTCACCATCACACCGCCTTCACCATCACACCGCCTTCACCATCACACCGCCTTCACCTTCGCCATCACACCGCCTTCGCCATCACACCGCTTTCGCCATCACACCGCCTTCACCATCACCATCAGACCGCCTTCGCCATCAGACCGCTTTCGCCATCACACCGCCTTCACCATCACCATCAGGCCGCCTTCGCCATCACACCGCTTTCGCCATCACACCGCCTTCACTATCACCATCACACCGCTTTCGCCATCACACCGCTTTCGCCATCACACCGCTTTCGCCATCACACCGCCTTCACCATCACACCGCCTTCGCCATCACACCGCTTTCGCCATCACACCGCCTTCACCATCACCATCAGGCCGCCTTCGCCATCAGACCGCTTTCGCCATCACACCGCCTTCACCATCACCATCACACCGCCTTCGCCATCACACCGCCTTCACCATCACCATCAGACCGCCTTCACCATCGCCATCAGACCGCCTTCGCCATCAGACCGCCTTCACCATCACACCGCTTTCGCCATCACACCGCCTTCGCCTTCACCATCACACCACCTTCACCATCACCTCATCATCACGCCTTTGCCTTTATCACACCTTCACCTTCATCACTATACCTGAGAGCAGATCAGTACACACTCAGTGGTTCACTGGCTCCCTCTGCTGGTGCAGAGCTCCATATGATTAACGGTTCTTTCACTGATTGTAGCTTTATTATTATTATTATTATTACTTTTAAATTTAAAAGTAATGCTGGACTAAGAGAAAAGTACCAGAGAAAAAAGAAATAAGGTATATCTTTTTAAAGTTATTTACAGAAATCGAGTCGATGAGGTTGGGATGGAGGTCCGGATGTGGACACTTAAGAAATGAGCCGTAGAAACGAGTCCAGGTTATGAAATGTATCCCGTGTTACATGTTAGTAAAGATTGTGTTATATTCTGTGGCAGAATTGTATTTCTACACTTTTTTTTCTTCAGTATAAAGTCACGCCAGGAAGCGCGCACTCTTTCCCACAAACAAAAACAACAGCAGCTTTAAATGTGTTTTTAAAAACAAATATTAAAAAGTGAAATTCCATTTAATGACCCATCAGTGTTTAGTTTAATCAGCACAAAGGCTCTGTTAGAAAAGGCAGCTCATGTGTTTCTCACAAAGCTCATTAATATGCCGTGCAAAAGATGAAGGTTAGGTTATTATTTTTTTCCTCCGTGTTTTATTTCACGTTTTCGACTGGTGCTGGATGAATTTGCTCATCTCGAGTCCTTTTAGTCTAACAGTCTCACTGAAAAACCAAACAAAGTTGTTAATTAAGAGCATTAATTAATCTCACCAGCCGAAGCCCTGGATCAGAAGTTTAACTTGATTTAGTTTATTCACATTTTGATTAAATGCACTGAAAAACCACCCCGCTTTGTGCTGTTCCCGTTTGACGCAGAATTTTTTTTTCTGGAAAATGTTTTGCAAATTGGGTGCCTTTTTTCCCCCACATGTGACCCTGAAATAAGGAGAAAATTTAAGCCTTTGTTGTTTTTTTTCCTTTTTGCTTCATATTTATCTTTATGCGTCCTTTCCAAGGCCACGTGCGGAACGCTTTTAAAGATGCCCAGAAAAGCGCGAGGATGATTTGAATAGCAAATTTCACAAAATAATTTACCGCCAAAGTGTGAACTGATGTTAGTGTGTGTACAGTTATTTTATACAGAGCTGTACAGGTGCTGAGAGGAATTAATTAAGTGTGTGTGTGTGTGTGTGTGTGTGTCTCTCTCTCTCTCTCTCTCTCTCTCTCTCTCTCTCTCTCTCTTTTTCTCTCTGTTAGTGATGGGAAGTTAGGATTTTTTTTACTGACTCGGTTCTTTGAATATTTTTCCAAATCTTTAGTTCACTGAAGTGGGTGTGGTTCTGTAACCTCCCTGTACGGTTCTCAGACACGAAGATCCTCACGGTTTGCTTCACTTGGTAAAGTTTAACGTTAGTCAGCTCTTCTCTCGTCTCCAGTCATAGCATTGCTCACGTGACTGCTGTAAACACGTGAACAATGAACGACTGGCCAAAACCCAAAATACCCGTAATTATGATTCCTGAACAAATGACTCACTGTAATTATTAGTGTGTGTGTGTGTTGTGAGCCTCTCCTCTCCTGAATCAGCTCAAAGTCAACACTTTGCTCCTTTATTGAAACAGGACTGTATTTGGCAAAGTATCATCACAAAATAATCTGATATAAGTTTAGGATGTGTTTATTTATAGAACCAGAATGTCCTATAAACAGTGTACGTCTCTGAAGGTCAGACGGAAATTTGGAGGAAAATAAAGTTAATTAAAAATCGCGCTGTTTATCCACACATGAAGACGTGTCGTAGTGATTCATGAATGAATCGGTCGTCCTGACACTGAGAATACGATCTGGTCAGGTGGCGAGTGAATGAGAGACTCGAACCTAAAAGACCTGTGTGTGAATGAAGCTGAGCCTGAGTGTCATGTGTGCACGTCCCAGGGAAAAACAAATTATTATTATTATTATTATTATTATTATAAGTTCACTTTCTATAACATCTTTCACAATCCCAAGGTCACTTTATAGGAGGGAGGAAGGGGGGGGGGAGACTAAGCAGTCAGAGAGGAAGAGAAAAGTTCCTGGAAGAGAAAAGTCTTCAACGGAGATTTGAAAGTAGAGAAAGAGAAGAAGAGCCGTCACGGAGAGACAGAGGAAGAGTGTTTTAGAGTTTGGGGCTGTGGCACTAAAGCCCCCCCCCAATGGTGTTAAGTCTGGTGTGTGGGACAGGAAGTAGGTTGTTGCTAGAAGACCTGAGTGAGTGAGAGGAGGTGGAGGGGGTCAGTAGTTCCTTCAGGTAGATCAGAGAAAAGATTTTAAATGTGATCTGGGACAGAACCTGTATCCAGTGTATCTGAGAGAGAGAGAGAGAGAGAGAGAGGATGGAGTGATGTGAGCAGAGCGTTTAGTACGAGTTTGAACTCTGGCTGCAGAGTTCTGAATATTCTGAAGCTTCTGTAAAGACCTTGCAGGAAGGCCTGTGAAGTACAGGAATCTAAACGAGACGTGATGAAAGCATGAATCAGAGTTTGTACCTCATTGCGAGTCAGAAGTGAAAGGAGACGAGCAACATTACAGAGGTGAAAGAAAGCAAGTCTGGTGAGTGGCTTAATATGAAAATCAAAACTGAGTGATTGATCAACTGGTTCTCCAAGATTTGTGACGACAGGAGCAGGCTGAACAATCACGCCATCAATACTGACAGAAAACTGGCATGAGTCAGACAGTAGGGATTTGGGACCAACCAGTAGAACTAGTTTTCTCAGTGTTTCACTTGAGAAGGTTTTCCTGCAGCTAAAGCTTTAAATCTGAGATGCAGTCAGTCAGTGTACTGGGAGGAGAGTCTGAGGGTGAGTCTGTACTGAGATTGAGCTCCGTATCCTCTCCACAGCAGTCAGAGTTAACGCCATGGATGGGAATAACATGACCAAGGGTTAGGATGTGGATTAAAAAGAGAAGAGGGCTGAGAACTGATCCCCGAGGGACTTCGCACTGAAGAGGAGCGGTGGTGGACGTGTGTGAAACGAGTCTGATAAACTGCTGTCTGTTTGTGAGATAGGACCTGAACCACTGAAGAGCTGTGACAGTGATACCGATAGAGGAGAGACGGGGAATAAATACATCGCTGTTAACAGTCAAAAACAGCATTTAAGTCAAGAAGGAGGAGAAAGTTGAGGGAAGAGCGGCGGAGATCATGAACACCACGCAGAAGAGCTGTTTCAGTGATGTGACGGAAACCAGACTGAAAAAGCTCATAGTGTGTTTTTGTGAAGAGAGGGAAATAGCTGCATCACTACCACTCTTTCCATCACTTTAGCCAGAAAGAGAAGATTTGAGACGAGTCTGTAACTGGAAAGGAGTAACGAGTCGAATCGCTCACTGAGACAACTCGTGATTCCTAAGTCATTACAGAAGATTAGTTCAAATTCACGAATGTTGTGTGTAAACAGATATGCAGGTATTCATGAGTTCAGTCTGTAGAATTATAACAATTTGTCCCAGAATCATCTTCACATCGTTCATAATCACGTCATTAATTAATTCACCAAAAAATCCTACATAAGAACACAGAGGGATTTTAAACAATGTGCTTAATTCAGCTGATTGCACGTAGTCACTCTGGATAAAAACATTAATTAGCAACGGATGACACTCAGTTAAGTCTATTTGGGTTTTTTGGGGGGGTTGTTTGTTTTTGTCTGATATCAAGTTAAATTAATAACAAAAGGTACTTTTAGGACTCTAACTTGATTTAGATTTATTACAGAGGTGCCAACATTTATGGCTGAGACACAGCATTTATAATATTTAATAGAATTATTAAAGACCTCACTTTTTACCTTCACTTTGCGGTATTTTTCTGTCTGATAGACGAGTGCTGATTTGTGACTCTCGGCTTTGGGAGTCAATAGAAAACGAGTGGGCGGGACTTTGGTTTCTTTGAGTGGTTAATAATAGGAGGAGCTGCTTATTATTAATTTCATATTTAACATCACACTGAATGTTGATTATATTTTATTACTGCTGATTGCTGCACATCAGAAACAGAAAGGAAGAACTGCTCCATCTTCGCTGACGGGTGTAAAATGAGTAATGTGACCCTGCAGCCTCGCGGACCTCAGAGGCACACAGACGAGGGCAGCGAGACAGGAAGTGCTCTGTTTAGGACGAGGTCCATTTTTCTCTGGCGTCTGTTTACCTCATACGGCTCTGAACCTGTCGTTACTGTGAAGAAAACCTCGCTGTCTTTATCCGCCTCAGATCTTCCAGTGAGGATCACACCATAGCTGGTGGTCAGGTTGCTGGTTTTGGGTCAGATAGGGCTGAAACCGGTCTTCCTCCTCCATCGTCCATCTCATCCTCGTCTGTAAATTACCTGCTGCCACTCTTCCTCACATATTATTCCCTCCTGCCTGAGTAAAGAGGAGACGAATAAAAACACGCCTCCATTGTGGCCCTGAAATGAGCCGAGGCTAGTGCAAGAGAGCTGGTGAAATTGCATTTCTCCTTGAAGGCCAGGGCGTTTTCTGTTTTATTTCTTTTCCCTCCTCGTGCTGTTGTTGTATTATTATTCTCTCCTTTTGGTCACAAAAGAGCTCTGGTGAGAATTTTTTTTCCTCTCCCAAATCCATAATAGTTGAGAATAACAACAGCGGCAGAGAAGAAAGAAAATCCATTAACCGCTCTCTCTGTCAGCATGGAGACCTTCAGCTCGAGTACCTGAGGCCCCCTGTGAGGAGACTTGACCTCCCCGAGACAGACTTTACCTTTCAAACACAGCTGGCCCGCTTTTGTTTGAGCAAATTAAAATCTTTCTTTTCTTTATTCTTGTCCTCAATGAGCACCAGAGACGCGTCACACCGCCGCTTTAGCCGCTGTTCAGCTTCACACAGCTCTGAGGAGGAGGAGGATAGTGATGATGGTTTATATTTGACGTGTGTGTAGTGTGTTCTTGCTTTAACAGGAATGTGTAGAGCACGAGTGACACTTTGAGGGAGACAAATCTCGCACTAATCCATCTCGGGTTGCCGTGGAGATGAACTTGTTGTGTGTGAAGCCATGCAACAGGCCTAGAACCACAGAATAGATAGATAGATAGATAGATAGATAGATAGATAGATAGATAGATAGATAGATAGATGAATAGATGCAGAAATTCTGTTGCACATGTGCATTATTTGAATACGGTTACATTACGAATTATTCCTGAGATTGGCAACCCTAGAAATCATTTGTAATGAACCCTAACCCTAGTTTTTCTCTACTCACAGTATATGAGCTGATATCCTAGTAATAGAGTAGCCAATCAGTGTGTGATTGCTCATATCCAGTGAATGTGGAGAGAATCATCTAGAATATATCCTTCTTATCTTTTGTGTATCTAATTGTGCTATAATACATATAAAATCTACAGTACCAGTCAAAAGTTTGGACACCCCTACTAATTCAGTGTTTTTTCTTTATTTTTATGAATTAAAAGTCACTTCATATCTTAAAGTAATGATGTCGTTTCCCTTTATTTAGTTGTTTGGTTGTTCATAAAATATGGATTACTGCAGTTATGGAATTGGGCTGTTTACTGTATTTATTATTTATTGTTTGATCTCAAGCACATTAAGGTAAGAAACTCGTCCACTAATGACCTTTTGACGAGACACAGCTGTTAACTGAAAAGTATTCCAGGTGACTCCCTCATGAAGCTGGTTAAGAGAATGACAGTAGTGTGTAAAGCATCATCAAGGGATGATGCTTTATCATCATCCATTCTTCATATCATATCCATTCTTTGTCATCCATTCTTTATCATATCTATTCTTCAGCTGGATACACTGAAGAATCTAAAATATCAAACTTTTTTTTCATGCTTTTTTGTTTAGCACATAATTCCAGATATGTTCCAGATATTATTTCATAGATTTGATGTCTTCAGTTTTGTTCTACAGTGTAGAGAAAAGTCACAGTGCAGGGAAAAAAAAAACCAAAAACGTATGAATGAGTAGAGTAGGGGTGTACAAACTTTTGTCTGGTGTGGAATATAGTTAGACTAGAAATGTTGATTACTATTGTTATTAATGTTACAATTTTATTTCTAATTTCCTGCAGATTTTTTCAGAAATTAAACAAACATAATATAAAAACTTTTTTTTTTAAATCCTGTTTTCTAAGATCACATCTTTCGTTTCCACCAGGTCAGATGAGACTAAACTTTTGGCGTGTGTGTGTGTGTGTGTGTGTGTGTGTGTGTGTGTGTGTGTGTGTGTGTGTGTGTGTGTGTGTGTGTAGATGAACAAGTGCTCTGACTGTGACACCATGTGCACGCTGCTGCTGCTTCACTGATTTCTAGGACAACATGGACTGAGGAAGAGTGTGTGTGTGTGTGTGTGTGTGTGTGTGTGTGTGTGTGTGTGTGTGTGTGTGTGTGTGGTGAAGATGTTGGCCTCAGATGGCAGTGTTGAGGGTGTTTTTATGCCTCATGGTCACAGTGTTGTAATAATGAAGACATTTGGTGTTGCTCGTCTTTCCTCCTGAGCTCCTGCTCTCTGTTCAGCATCACAGCACAAATCATCAACGCAGATTAGAAATAAACACTGATTTATACTCGTGCTGATTTTTTTTTTTTTTCTTCTCGCAATCAGTGCGGATTTGATAATGAACTGGTTTAGAGCTGTGGAATGTTTTTTGACTGGATCAGTTAATCAGAGCGAGGGCTGTGTGTTTCTGTGCTCGTGATGAAATCGCGTCTGATTTATGATGAGCAGCTTCACATCCTGTAGAAGGTCAGGAACATAAAGTCCACTCCTGGAGATGGGTGACGGTTCGGTGTGGTCCCGGGGCGAGTGCTGTGTCCATGAGCTCATATTTGGTGTTCTGGGTGGAGGAGGGTCAGGTGGTGGAGCCGAGTGCTGCAGGGACAGAAAAACACCGAGGAACAATCTGCTTTTCCATATGCCTCTGTCTCAGACAGATGGCCGCTTCAGCGCTGTTTAACTTCACTAACGTGTCCACAGGCGTCTCTCTCTCTCTCTCTCTCTCTCTCTCTCTCTCTCTCGGCCCAGTTCAGCTTCAGACCTGTGTGAATAATAAACCCGTCATAATATCACTATGGTAACAGTGTCGCATAATAAACCCTCGTAATACTGATACGTAAATATTACAGTCGTTATAAATAAATCCGTTCTAGAGCACAATTATTCTGCATTCTTATCGTTTTTCATGAAATTCTGTCGCAGCTTTGAGCAGGAACACTAAGTGCCTGAGGAAATTCAGCCATTAAACAGTTTTGAAATCCCGATCTCCTCTGTTTCTGTAAAGCTTTGAAAATAAGGCCTCATGGAAAGTGGAACACAGTCTCATTACTACTGAAGGATTTTATTCAGAGAGCCATCACATCGGTAGAAAGTTTCTAATTCTCACACAGTCATTTGATCTTTCAGTAAAATTCTTCACCTTCCTTCAGAAGGTTCTTCATGAGCAGCATGGAAACCTCCAATACCCCTTTTCCACCACCAGGGAATCGGTTCTGCTCTGGTTCATGCACCAAATTCTGACCTGTTCAGAGCATTTTGACCAAAAATAAATTGGTTTGGAACCTGAAGAGTTGGGTCCCAGCTGGAACCAAAATATAGCTGGTTTTTCCAGAACAAACTGTGATGACATCAGTGGGCGTGTCATTAGTTTGGAGAGGAAGCAGAGCACAGCAACGGAAAAGGAAACATCTTCAGAAAAAAATGGACCAAAAACAAATATCTGTAATAACAAAACAAAAGCTCGCTGGTAATCAGTGTGCTCTGTCATCTCGTTACTACTGTCTGCTTCCTGTTGCGCCACGCCCTCCGTCCATAACGCATCCTTGATTACAGTTGTTCCATTTGAAACCAGTGAAAATGTGGGCCGGTTCACTACCTGGAACCAAAGTTCAAAGAATCTTGAGCAGAACCGGTTCAAGAACCCATTCCCTATTGGTCGAAAACTGGTATGAGCGAAGTTCCACATGTTCATGCAGCTCTCTGAAGGCCGGAGTAATAATTCACCACTAGATGGAGCTGTTTCAGTTGTAGCCTGAAGGACAGAGAGCAAGCAGATCATCCCACTAGAACCGTTTCAAAAAACCGCAAAGATAAAAAATGCATAAAGTGGTACAGCATTAACTTTGCTAATTATTCTAAAGGAATAACTCAGCGAAAAAAATCTATATTTATGAAGCAGTTCTGTAAATGTGTCTGGATAAAGAACGTCTGCTAAATGTAAACGTATAAAAGGACATCTTTAAGGTTTCTGCTGGAGCTACAAGGCGAACGTCACACGAACAGCTAACGAGTGTCTGTGTCACCCAGAAACAACAAACATACAGCCGTGAAAATTTAATATACTTGTTTCACTGATCAAGTTGAAACACCATAGCAGCCACCAGATGTTCCATAGCAACCTCCTAATGTACCATAGTAACCTCCTGGCAATCTCTGAGCAACAGCTTAGCGACAGCAGGTGTGAGAGCGAGCGGTTCTTACTCTCAGATCTGAAGCTCACGGGATAAAAGAGATTCATTTCAAATAAATTTCAGTACAATTCTACTGAACATCTTCAGAACCTTCATTTCTGTTTTCAGTCACTTGTTAAATATTAATGTGTAAATATGTGGAGTGAAGGTTAATAATCTGTGAATCAGATTAATATAAACAAGCTGTGATCACACAGAGTTTATTAATCCCATGAGAGTTTCACTCCTGCGCTGTAACTCTCGAACCTTCCTCAAGTTTGGATTCGAACTGCAGTCGGGATGAAGCCCTGAGCCCGTTATCTGCGGACTCGACCTGATATGACGTTTACTTACTGTTTCTTACAGTAGCATTTATTTGTTTGTTTGTTTGTTTCATATGCAGAGACACACACACACACACACATATATGACCTTGCGTGGGTTTTTTTCCCCCTCAGTCTCTCGGTTCTCCTGGCCCATGTCTCCTCAGAGTCTCGTGTGTCCTCTGTGTTTTTTGTATCTCTGTTTATAAACAGATGGTGTCTCTCCCACATGACCGTACAGCATTAGACAAACTTCCAGATGTTTACGAGTTCCAGATGCTTTTGTCTCTTTGTCAGCAGGATAAATATAAAAGAAAAAAAAAGGATTATTATTATTATTATTATTATTATTATGTATAGTTTTTATATAATAAGAACTGGTTTATTAACACTCATTTATACATTTTGTGTGTGTGTGTGTGTGTGTGTGAGAGAGAGAGAGAGAGATTAGAGAACAGAAAAGAATAAATCTGCCTCAGGAAATAATAAACAAATTTGAACACAAGGCTGTAATTTGAATGCAAAGTGATTTTCATAAATATTTTATAATCAGTGTGTTTAATATAAACATTTGTTTCTGTAGAAAGGTGCCAATATTTTTGGAGCTGACTTGTAAATACACAGACAGTATAATGAAATAAATGTCTATAAGACTATTAACTCATTAACAGAACGATTACAGTCTGTTATTACGGCATGTTCTTCCGCAGTGTGATTAGTGTGTCGTGTTCTGGAGCCTGGTAACGGTGTGAGATAATGGTGCGTTATTACAACATGTTAATGCCACAGGTTTATCTTTAGAGCCTTGATATGGTGCATTATTAACATGTTATAACAGTGTACTATTATGATGTCTTTAGGGCAGTGTTATTACAGTGTTATTACAGCACTGTGCTCGGATCTGGACACTGAGGAGCTCAGAATAAAACCTTTAGAGAAATCTTTACTGTTGATTTTCGCTTTGCTTTGCAGTTTTATATCTAACTTCCTGGAGTTCTTTTCAGAATTAAGCTTTTATTTTATTCCTGCTTCCTGTTTATGAGTTATACTGCTCTCTCTGTCAGCATGGAGACCTTCAGCTCGAGTACCTGAGGCCCCCTGTGAGGAGACTTGACCTCCCCGAAACAGACTTTACCTTTCAAACACAGCTGGCCTGCCTTTGTTTGAGTAAATTAAAATCTTTCTTTTCTTTATTCTTGCCCTCAGTGAGCACCAGAGATGCGTCACACCGCCGCTTTAGCCGCTGTTCAGCGTCACACAGCTCTGAGGAGGATAGTGATGGTGCATTTGTCGTGTAATCACTTAAGCAGGAATGTGTAGAGCCCGAGTGGCACTTCTCAAAAGAGATATCTCAAACTTAGGCCTCTGTGGAGAAGAACTCGAGCTGCGTGGTTTAATGATTTAATACGGACGTGAAAGAAAACAGAACTCGCTGCATTCAGCCAAAAACATAAACATCGACATTTCTGTGAACAGTGAGGCATTTCTCGCTTGTGCTGTGTTAAACCCACTGAACTTTATTTCATTCATATTCATATTTAGACAATAATACCAAACTAATCTCCTTTTTTTTTTCAAAAGATTAATTATGGTTAGATTTAAAAAAAGTTTCACAAAGCTCTGTAAGGTGTATTATTCTGTAAATTAGCCCCTAATGCTACTCTCCAAATGTGACAGAATTTATTTCAGAAGTTTAAAAACATGCTCTCTGAATGAAATGCAGGAGATTTCTGTCCTTGTGAGGGGTGCCAATAATTATAGACTTGAATATATACATTTTGAATGTTAACAGCATGCATAAAAATCGCAGTCTGCTTTGGGGAAAGTTTTTGCGAGGGATTTATTCACCAGTGGAGACTCGACCTTGGGACGAGCTAAAAGTGAGCTGCATGTAGAGAAAAGAGGAAGCAGATGAAAAACACTTCACTTTCTTTCACATCTCCATGAGTTTACACAAACCCACTCGCATCATTTAGCAGAGATGGCACTCACCTGACGCAGTGCTCTTTTAGGTATTTAACAAATCTACACATTTCACTGTTGAGCTGATTTTATTCTGAAAGTTGCTCTGAACGTTTTAAAGGATCTTTGTAGAGACGAGGTGAACTTCAGGATGAACTGTGTTAAACATCTTTCAGCGCACCAGCCTGAGGTTTTTAATCTCCTCCATCATGAGGTTCTGGAGCGATACAGCACTCGGAGAAAAATTATTCCTTTTCCTCAAGCAATAATAACTTCCAGCCTCAGAGAGCTGAGTTTCAAACCTGAGCTTCTTGGACTGAAATTTTATTGTATTATTTAACCCCCAGGCTCAAATTATATCAAGCGTGCTAAACTTAGGGCCACAACGTCCAGGGTTCAACGCGCGCACACACACACCCACAACACTGAAAAATAAACATCCCGGCGTGCGCACACGTCTTTTTATATCGGACGTGAACCAGAGACATTTTTATTTAGTGCGTGTCTGAGAGTAAAATCAGTGACTAACAGCAGCAGTGAGATTCTGAGGAAACGATCACTGGGTCAACATTTCCACAAAAACCTGAGATACTGTGTGTCTGAACACCAACAACATTAACGCTGATTGTTAAACAGTGCAAACATCTGCAACCTGCCACACACACTGTGATAGAGTGTAACTTATTTGGACATTTATATTTTTATTGTGTTACCAGCAAATGAAAATGATTGAAAAGTTATAAACGTAACTTTAGGAAATCTGTAGATGCTCTGATTTAGCCGAGTTCTGTTTATAAGGAAAAGAGGCAGCATTTAAACTTTAAAACATATCAGTGTGCAGTGATAAAATATGATTAGTGTGTGTGTGTGTTAGTAACAGGACACACACGCGCTCCCTCTCAGTGTTGGTGCACAGGTTGTCAGTGTCTCTTGAGCCTTAAACTCACCAGATTTTCTGTGTTTTTTCTGGTTTGTCCTGATAATTCCTGTGTGTGTGTGTGTGTGTGTTTGTGTAGCTGTGGGTCACAGCTGCGTCTCAGTCCACACTCTGAGTTAGTGCACTTCATCCAGCTGTCATGTGCACTCTGTCCAGCTGCTCACACACACACTAAAAGAACAACACAGGGAAATGAAGTAAACAGCGAGCTGAGTGCTGGGACCAGACCCGACTCACATGACGCTGTTATCCAGTGCACTTCCTGTCCTTATCAACTTCACTGCAGACTGACAGCAGCTCAAGACGAGATCTGATGAAAACTATTAAAAGCATTTCAACACAATGTGTGTGTTTTAGTAACTCCTGGCACGTGGAAATGTTAGTGTGGTGTGAAAAGTTTGGTCTAAAAAGTTGTTCTGTGTCTCACAGCCTCATGCTATTCAAACCCCACCAAAATTACTCACATGAATAGTTTTTTAGATTTCAGAAAACCAAAGGCGGGAGGCATTGTGTGAAAGCTGGAGGTCTTCACATTCAAATTCAGCTGACGCTACAAAAAATCTTTAAGCAGAGAAGGGTAACCAGATACACACATTTAATTTTTTTTTCTCCAAAAACTCTTCAGTTATGCTGAGTGTTATTCATTTAATATCATTAGAGGTGAAATTTTAAAAAGAACTGTGGTGAATAGAAGTTTTTATCAAAAAGCTGCACAAAAAAGGACAGGTTTAGAACGCACCGTACTACTCTCAACCAATCAGAATGCACCGTACTGCTCTCGGCCAATCAGAGCTCACCGTACTGCTCTCGGCCAATCAGAGCGCACCGTACCAATCAGAACGCACCGTACTGCTCTCAGCCACTCAGAGCGCACCGTACTGCTCTCAACCAATCAGAACGCACCGTACTGCTCTCAACCAATCAGAACGCACCGTACTGC
>JAPFFA010000016.1:785154-797322 GCA_026153275.1 Sciades herzbergii
TGGTCATCCAGCACTTAATGTCCTCAGGACAATCCAATAGTGGCTGTATGGAATCCCTAGATTTAAAGGAACGTGATAGACTGCATTTTATTATTTTTTTGAGAGAATTAAGAGCGGCTGGTGACGGAGCGAGTGTTCTTGAAAAATCTCTCATTCAAAAGAGTTTTTCTGTCTATTTTTCCTTTCCAAATACTTTTCATCTCGCTAAGTTCAGAGGTTTAGCCGGTTTCAGCGTTTTATTCTCTCAGGAACATGAATGGATCTGTTTTTATATTTCACCCCCTCACACTGCACCGCACACGAGCTGCTGATCAGTTCATCCTGATTATTATGCAGTGGGAAAATAAGTATTCAACATGTTTAATATTTCTCTATTAAACTGATTTCCAATGCAGCTTTTCACCTGAAATGTTAATCAGACATTGCTATTAACTCTATTAAGCATGACTAGCTGTCCTGCAAGAAACATCTCATGATGTTTGGAGGCAAAGAGCTCTCCCAAGACCTTCACAACAAGATTGTAGAGCAGCACAGCAGTGGCACTGGATACTGACGGATTCCTCAACTCATGAATGTTCCTATAAACACCATCATGACCGTTAATCTGCAAGTGGAAGGAACATCACTCAACCATCAACAGGCCACAAACAGGAGCTCCTGGTCTTTCAGAAGAGAAGCCCAAGAACTAAGGAGCACTCAACAAGAGCTCTAGAAAGATCTGGAAGCAGTGGATACAGTTATCATAGAGAAAACAAAAGGCAGTGCAGTCCACAGCCACGGTCTCCATTCTCTCTACATCACCCTAGAAGAGTCCGTTATTGAAGAAAAGCCATGTCGAAGTTTGCTACAGAACATTTGGATCTACAGAAGTCTGTAGATTACTGGGAGAATGCAGCGTGATCAGACGAGACAAAAAAAATCTAACTTTTCATCAACAATACAACCGTAAAAATAAAATATCACCTAACAGTAAAGTTCTGAGGTGGAGCATCATGGTATGGGGCTGGTTCTCTTCTCATGGTACCATCAGAACCCAAATTATTGAAGCTAAGATGAGGATGAGACGTGGGTGGACTTTCCAGCAGCACAACGATCCAAACACACTGCAAAGGAAACTCTCGATTGGTTCCACAGGAAGAAGATAAAGGTGTTGGAACGACCCGGTTACTCAGCACACTGAAACCCAACAGAATTTGTGTAAAATGAACTGAAGATTTTATTTAAAGATTGTTGGTGTAGCAGAATGAGTTAAAATCCCACCTGAACTCTGAGAGATTAGTCTCTTCATACAGGAAGCATCTTAAAGCCGTCACTGAAAAAAAACAAAAAAACTTCTCCACCAAGCATTAAACACGGTTCAGTTGGCGTGTTCAGTACTTTTTGTCCCGCATTGCTCCACAGAACATTTTCATGGATTGGAATCTGATCATTTCTTTTTGTGTGCCATTTTATTGAGTTAATATTAATGAAGACAATCTGCTGAAGTGTTTGTGTGAAACCTGCGCCGGAGACGTGCTGAATGGAAAATCAGCTGAAGTGCTGGATATTAATTTCCCTCATTGTGGTTACAGGAACAAACTCAGGTGCAGTAATGTTGGTTCCTGCAGTGACACAACACCGCAACGCTGCAGACAGACACACCGTCCACTGTTGCCATGGAGACAGCACGTTAGGTTCCCTACCTGCATCTCAAACACACAACCACTTAAGAAGAACAGCCGGGGGGGTTGAAGATCTTCAAGGTTTCTTCAGGGTTCTGTAAGGGTACTTCAAGGGCTTTTAAGTATCTTTAAGGATTTTTTAATGGTTCCTTAAGGGTTTTTAGTTTCCCAAAAGAAGGTTCTACTTGGGAAAAATCACTGATGCACTTTGTTTTAGGGTTCTACATAGAACCTTTAATGGTTCCCTGTATGAGGGACAACCAAATAACCCTAAAGTGTTCTGAAGGCAGCATGAGGAGAGCTGGGTTCTAGAGTTTTAATGTAATTCAGTTTAATTTGTTTATTTATTTTAAATTTTAAGAAAATTAGACTTTATTCTGTTCCCCAGTTGAGCTTTGGTGAAGTTTTAGCACTGTTTTAGTAACACACTCTTTTTATTTATTTTAATATGTTTAATTTCTTTCTTTCTTTTTCTACAAAATGAATCCTTCATGCCTTATGATTTATCTCTGATGCGCTCCATGTCGTAATTACATCGAGTGAATTCAGGAGTCCATAAATAAATAAAAATAAACATTGTACCTGACTTATATTATGTGGCTAAAGGTCTGAACATTCATTTGGATTTTATTTATTTTAAAGCTGGTTTTGTAAATATTGCATGAATTTGAATCAGAATATTTTCACAGTGAGATTTGTTCAGACAAGAAAAAATAAAAAGCCATTAATTCTGTTGTTTTTCATGAATTTTTAAAATTGGATGTTAAAAGCAGCAAGTGTTCACGCTGAAAATAATCCTGACGTAGAAAATAGAGGAGGAAAAAAAATCAAAGGAGATGGTCTCCGTGTGAATGAAACTGAAACGCTGAGGGGCTGGGAGATATTCACCCCGGAGTCACAGGCACATTAATGTTTATTTTATACCCTGATGTGATAAGAAGAAATCATTCGCACACAGAATTTACATCTCTCACACACACGTGTGCACACTGAGTCTCAATTTTCAGTGTTTTTTTTTTTTTTGTTCTCTTGTTCAGCGCTGAAATAGGAAGTGGAGATGTTTTGGATAACATCTGAATGGAAATAAAATCGGTGTTCAGACTCGTCCTCTTTTATACGCTTCATCAGAAGCGCTGTGCGAGCCTGGGCATGACTCAGACGCTGTAATGAAGCAGGAGGTTAATCAGCGCGGGATATGAGGTTAACAGGGCAACCCAACGTCTTTAGAGTCTGACTGGACGTGTGACGGTCAGAGGGAATTAACTCAATTAAAATACGCCTCATTTCCTGTTTCACTGTGTGCCCAACGACTGGATGACTGAAATAATCGAGAGAGCAAAAACAGGCATGTTCTCTGCGTGGGAGGGGCCTACACTCTGTCCCCTGTCAATCACAGTGACGCTAGCTTCCGTGAGCTCATGTATGCGGAAGAGGGTAGATAGTGCTTTTCTCCTGTCGTATGATTGGCAAGAGCTGAGTGGTGGGCGGAGACTGTCCAAGACTAAATTGGGGATGAGCCAAATCCAGAAGTTCCGGGTGATGATGAACTGGAGAAATTCAGCGGAGTTTGAGGAACTGAACAAGTTCAGGATTTGTATAAAGCTGTGTTCAGAGAATTGAAATTTGTTGTTATAATTTTGAATGACAAAAAAAAAAAACTTCTTGTTTGTTGTTTCTTGGTGTTTCCATGGGAATAGTAGATTCTTGTTTCTGGTGTAGACCACGCCCACTTCCAGTTCAAATACAGATACGGTGGTATTGTGTTACACCTCGGTGTAATTCTATATCTTTCCAGATATTTTTCCGACATCATTACACTTTGGTTTTTCTTTTCTTTTGGCTTTGTTACCGTCAGCGGTGTGTTTACAGCCACACAGGGAGTGTGTGAGAGCCGGCAGTCTGTAGATATCGCACAGGATTATTGGCGCATGTATGCAGCTTTTACTGTGACTCAGAAAGTAAATGGCTTCTGGTGTGTGTGTGTGTTTTCTCAGATTCGCCATTTTAGAGACTCAAAGAAGAACACAGTAGAGGAGGATGAAGAAGTGCAAGAGGTCAGACACACACACACACTTAGGACTGAAAAATTTAACAGCTGTTCTGAGTGTGTAAATGATCCAGATGTTCACACTGTGGCGGTGTTTAGGCGATTAACCGGGCGAGAGCTCACAGAGACCGCGCCGATCCTGTAGGAGACGACGATTTCAACCAGTTAGACGAACCAGCTGATGTTGCCATGGATTCCGATGAGGACGACGCCCCTGTGCGGCCGGTTCGTGGAAGAGGGCGGGGCTCCAGAGCAAGAGGAGGGAGGGGCCAAAGCAGTGCAGCAAGAGGAAGAGCACGAGGTAAACACACCTCCACGTGCACACACTCCGCCCGGAGTCCATCACGTCCTGACATTCAGTCCCACTAACGCGGCTCCAGCACTCTGTCCTCCATGTTTGTCTTTCTGAGCTGTGATCTGATTGGTCGAGATGTAAAAACATGTTTCACTCTTCTGAAACATTTTTCACGTCATGCTCTTCTGCAGCATCTGCACATAGATACAAACCACTTGGAGTAACATCACTGTTGCTTAGCAACCAATGAAAAACTTGTGCTGTTATCAGATATGACATTATGACTTCTCAGCGAATCAGAATGAACCGTTGTGTAATATTCCAGACTGTTGTTATGCTGTGCCGGTGCGTCCTGATCCTGATGGGATTCCGATCTCTCGTTGTTCCCAAACTTCCCGATTTACACGTTAATGATCGTGTTAATGATCCTTGATTGAGCTGACTGACTCGGCATCTTAAATACTACGCTTACACGCAGAAAATATTCCGCATTTTGTTTTTGACGTTATTCTGAAAAAAGACAGCATACCTAGGAAGCTGTTTCCATGGCTAATGGAAATGAATATTCCACTAATATTCCTGTTTCCATGCAGCTGTGTGGACTCTGAGTGTAAAACACCCTGTGTTATGGGTTTTTTTTTTTAGACACACAGAGCTGAGTGTAAACAGGCGAGAGGTCGTGTGTTATAAACTGCCGTTAAAAACCCCAACTGAGACCCAGAGAGCGCTCCGAAATCCCAAATAATATCAGCATATCCCATGTCTTAATCCGCAAATGCTAAGTTCGGAATAAGGCCAGATCCGAATGGAATCTGCTGTTTTTAATTAAATTCAGAAAATTGGGATATTTGGAATAACAGTGCTGATTAGAGCTGAAACACCGTAAATGTCAGGACTTTTAATTTTCCGATGTCTAATTGCAGCTAATTAACATCAGGATAATTAATTTCTTCACGCTGCAGAGAACAAACAGCCGAGAAACGACCGAAAACTTACCTGCTTCTTCTCAAAGGCACTTTTTAAATCTTGTGTGTAAATTCAGTTCAGATTTGACGTCTCACACACGGGCTGAACGTACGATGTGATCGTTAACGATCCGCGATCGGAGACAGAAATCCGACTGGATAATTTAATCTTCTTGTGTTCTGCGGAACGTTAGATGTTTGTGCCACTAGGATTTGGATTTTGTAGATCTGAATTTTTGTGATTTTGTTATAAATTCTATGTCAGCTTTTAAAGTTGAATTCACTGAAATGAATTTTGATGTAAAAGTGAATTAAATTTTTAAATATTCTGTTGTGCAAAAACTCACAAGCTCGTATCTCTGACTCTGAGCCTAACACATTCAGTTCTTTTACATCAGATTTGCATTAAAATCGAAACAATGCTGCGTTCGAGCACGTCAACAAGAAAATCAACAATTTCAGCCAATCAGCAGTCAGGAATCAAGACCCTGATTAATCTGAGTTTAAAATGTAATTTTCGATTTTTTTTCCTTTTCTTTTTAGAGTCAAATATAAAATTCTTATGTCAGAATTTGATGCATCATTTCTAAATACATAAAAATGCACATTTCAGATTGAAATCATGGCACGATATAGACGTGAGCTTCAGGACTGATGCGTCCTTTAAATTATTAATTTGTTTTTTATATTTTGAGGGAAAAGTAGCAGCTAAATTCATGAGGAAATGTTGTATGAGTGAACGAACACCTGCAGTTTCTTCTGTCCCTCTTTTATAACGTTCTTTTGTGTTTTATTATTTATTACAGAATCATTTTCAGCAGTGGATTTGATCTTAAGTTTTTGAAAAGAAATTAAAATGTTTTTATTTCTAAGAGGATTCTTACATTTTCTTTTTCAGTACTAAATAGTTTTTTTTTTTTCCCTCTGACATTAAATAAAAGTATGTACTGTTTTTGAGGAATTTTCCTCACAGTGTGCAGCTCTACATGGGTATTTTTCTCAGGTTGCTCATTCTCTCCTATTTATTTATTTTTTTCTCTAACGTGGTCTGATGATTAAATTCATTTGAAGATAAATAAAGAACTCTCTTTGATGTTAAATCTGTGATGAAGTGAAACCCATCAGCGAGTTCACCAAACGTTCACGTCTCTCCCGCGTCTGAAGTTAACGTCTTCGTTTCTATTCACTGAGTGGAGTTAAAAGGTTAAAAATGTTTTTAACGCGTCTCAGCGCTCCACTCACTCGCTCTCACGACACAAACACCATTTCCTTCAGTCGCTCACTTCTAAGAAAAAAATCAAACAAGTCCACACTGAGCGTAGAGATGACGTGTTCAGTGCGAGTCACAGGATGTGTTTTAATCCCAGAGAATCTCAGCAGAGATGGAAAGGTCACGCCGAGGCCCTTAATGGTGGTGGAAAATAAACCAGCGTGAGAACGAGAGCTGTGTCACGAAGCTGCAGAAAGGGCTGTATAACTCTGCGTTATAACCTGTTTATTATTAACCCTTTCCTGAACTGTGTGTGTTTCTGATCCAGCTGTTGGTAGGAAAAGATAAAATCGTAAATCGCTGTCGAATCACTTTAGGGCGTGAACTTCGTTTGACACGGATCCTGATCTCTGTGGCTCTTTATGATATTTACCTTCTCTGTGTTTCACCTTGAACTTTATAAACAAAATCCCAAATTAAACAACTACTAAATAAAAACACTGACATTTTTGTTGATGGGGATGAAGCTCGTTTTAACTGAAATTCTGTTTTGTTTTATTTTTGTGTTGCAGTGTTGTAATGGAAATTTCTAATAAACACTTCAGAACGCTTAGCAGTTGTCTTTTCAGTTATTTATTATAGTAGATCATATAAAGATATATAAAATAGGAAAGGAAAGAGAAGAATAGAAGAAGACACCACTTCAGTGATGTGAGAGTACGCGTGCGCTCTGAGTTGTGTTTTAGTGGCTGTTATCTGTTATACTCTAAAGGCATTCGCTCACCGCTTGTGTCTTCACGTGATTGGCTCAAGATTTTCTATGAAGCTTTGTTAAAGCGTGCACCTGGCGTGCTGTGCTATGTGCAGGAACTCGGACACTCTTCTTATCACCTAGCCAAGGCCACAGAAAGGCCATTACAGCGTGTGGAAAACATCTCTTCTCAGTACACTAAGCCACTTGAGCTCAACACACACAAACACAGAGAATAATAAGCTTCATTCACTAAATTTCCCTAACAGTGTTCATTGTAGTTTTTATTTAGTTTTATGGAAAATGTCATTTTTTTCTGTTAGCAAAATTATTTTTTTCACTGCTAGTTTTAATTTTAGTCTTTTGTTTTCATTAACTGTATTAACCCTGATCCCAGTGACCACCTTCACTTTTTAAAGCTATTATTATTATTATTATTATTATTATTATTATAGATTTTTCACACCTGAAATCAGCTATGTTTACTAAACTGAGTCCTTCTCCATGTCAGGGTCTGTTGCTTTGTTTGGTTCACAGAGAACTTTTTTTTTTTGCTAATTTGATCATCAGGATGAAATATTTTAGCCCCCAAACCTCCTCCCCATGAAACATCTTCCAGGTTTTATGGTTATATTTAATAAAGATCAAAGTT
This sequence comes from Sciades herzbergii, assembly GCA_026153275.1. Lineage (NCBI taxonomy): Eukaryota > Metazoa > Chordata > Actinopteri > Siluriformes > Ariidae > Sciades > Sciades herzbergii. The sequence continues at coordinate 792,736 of JAPFFA010000016.1, forward strand.
TGTAGAACATTTTAAGTTATTACAAAACATCACCAGAAAACAGTTCTCAATAATTATAAGATTGAAACATATATTTTAAATAGTGTATGTGTGAAAAAATAGAATAATTAAAAATGTAAAACAAATTCCACAATTACTTCATTTTTATATTTTCTGATTTTTTTAAACCTTCATCACTCAGTTGAAATAAAGTGGGCAGTTTTTTCTTATTTTATTAAAAATTGTTTTTAAATTTTTAAAATAATTAACAATAATTTAATAATAGTAACAAAGTTATTTTCCTATAAAAGCACGTGGCCATGTGTTTCATTCCACTTATACTACAACAATTTACCCAAGATCAAAATTTATTTTTGTTTATTAATTTTTATTTATGTATTAAAGAACATCACACTGTACTTTTGATCTTATTAAACTCCCATTTAATGTTTTTAACGTTCTGTGAAAGTCAGTTCCTGATCTCACTTACAGCAGCGATAAACACTCGCTCCCTCACCAGCCTCTTTATCTCTCATTAAGAAAACGCAGCTCGTCGTGTTTCCTTCTGACCAGTCAGAGTGCAGAGTTGGCCGCCGCTCTTTCGCTTCTCTTTGAGTGTCAAAGGGGACGAGCTGCAGGATGAAGACGGAACAAAGATTAATGATCGTCTCCTCCTCCAGGTTCATATCCTCATTTCTGCTGTGTGTGTGTGTGTGTGTGTGTGTGTGTGTGTGTGTGTGTGTGTGTGTGTGTGTGTTGTATTTCACGTTGTAGGAGCTGGATCACAGGCAAGTCGAAGTGGGCGGGGCCAGAAAACTGCTTCTTCAAGTCCTGTTAAAAGCAAGTCTATAATGGATGGTGAGACACACACACACACACACACACACACCTCCAAACCTACTGTATATTTCAGGCTATAAGTCCAAAGTTAAATGGAGAAAGTTTTAATACTTGATTTGTGCAGCTCTTTATTTGTCTCCGATATCGATATAAACAAACGGCTTATTATTATTATTATTATTATTATCTGAAATATCTGATATTTTATATATTTTAAATTCTATATTATTTGTGTTTTTAATTTTAATTTGACATTATAAATGTCAAAATCAACAGAAAAGGAAAAATATAATCTCATCTCATCTCGTTATCTCTAGCCGCTTTATTTGTAAGAGTTTTAATCGTCAGCTCAGATTAAAGAAACAAACATTTGTTTCCTCTTCCTGTGGTCTGTATTGTGGAGATTTCACTCGTAAACAAGGCTACACGCTCCAGTGTGGGTTTACTGAGAGGCCATTACTTTTAAGCAGTGGGATGAGACGAGACGTGGAAGTTTATGGGCTCGACATGCAGATCAAACCCTGTGTTTACCGGGAGACCCTGAGGGCCCCAAGGGCCCTCAGCTCACATCTGTGTTGTGGAAGTGATTCTTCCTGATGGAGGAGTTTATTCCCGACTCCAGTTTCTGCAGTAAACCTTCCTGAGATCTGAGGCTTTTTCCTGCTGAATCTCGGTCCATCAAATATGAATAAAACACTTTAAAGTATAAGATGCTCAGGCGGGGCGGGGAGATCAGAAGTGATCTGAAGTGTTGGAGAATTTTTCTGCTCTTTAATTTAATTTAAATTTTTATTCCTTTGTTTTTGTGTCTCTGCACCGGAGACGGCTGCGTCCTCAGACGTTTACAGGTCACGTGTTCGTGCAGCCGGGTTCTCTCGAACCTGACAGTGTGTTTGTGAAATGAACGGAAAAAAATGAAGGGTAAAAGGACAGAAAGTGAAAATTGCCGATCTGTTTTGTGTTCGTTTCTCACTCAGGAGCCTTTACACCAGGTTCGATTTGCGTCTCTGTATGTCGTTTTTTTTTATCTGCACGGATTTCACAGGAACTTTTTTCCTTCACAGCATTCCAGGCTCCGAGAGGATCCAGAGGTTCTACAAAATCCTATGAGGAGGTACACACACACACACACTTCAGCAATCAGCAGTCTGGTTTGTATTCACACTGGGATTGTCACCCTGGAGTGCAGGTGATTTAAAATATTCCCCCATTGTGTTATTAATATTCAGTTGTAAACATCCTGCTGAGACACCGTGGACACACACACACACACATTTTAATCGGTGAGTTTCCACACGCAGATGCTCGCAGTAACAACTTGTTTTACTTTTCAGGGATTAGTTTGAGTGCAGCAGTGTGGTGAGGAAATCATTCAGGAACATCATCACTAATCCGGCCCTCGTTAGTAAAGTTCAGGCTTTAGAGAGGATTAACTAATTTAACACACATGCACAGATCACAGGTGATTGATTATGTGAAGGTGAGCACGTGTGAGCGGTTGTGTGTGATCAGGGATGATGAGTCTCAGAGGGGAAAAGCTCAGAGGGCGGAGCATCAGGACCTTTAACTTCACTAAACCTGAAAAAATACACTGATCTGCATTTTCAGATAAAACAGCAGTCAGAATAAACAAATAAAATTCAGCGCAAAGTCGATTCACTGAAGGGGAAAGGACACGGGCGGGGCGGGGCGATTTTATTTCTGTACATGTTCCTTCCATGAGCTTGTGAGCCAATAGAAAACAAGAAGGCGGGACTGTGTTCTGTTTGGTCAGGAAAACATGACCGAGCAACTGATTATTAATGAACATTAAACTGAACCTTTAAATCAACGTTTTCTTAATTTTAGTTTGTGCACAAAAAAATAAACCAAGAAGAAAAAAACTGTAAAAACTGAAAGGAAGGAAGTGAGGATATAAAAAAGGGGAAAAACAAACAAACGAAAGAAAGAAAGAAAGCACAGACAGAAAGATTGAAGAGAGTTTCATCATCAGTACGCACGTACAAGTAAGCGGTGCAGTGAAGGTGATTCCCCCAGACTCCCCGTGGTGCATTTATAGAGAAAATAGAAGATTACAAATCAAGGCATATAAATTACTCTATCCATCACTCTCTAAGTAAACATTTAGTGATCTAAATCCAGTAAACACCATAGATGACGAGATACAGATGAGTGCAAAGTGAGCAGTGTGTGTGTGTAAACGGATGAGAGGAGGGCAATAAACTGTAGTTTCAGTGAGAACTGTTAGTTCTGTGGGGTAACAGTGAGCTGAGGAGGAGAAACTGTTAGTGTGTGATGGTGATGTTTCAGATGCGACTGTAAGAACAAGAGAGAAAAGAAAGACATGAACAAAGAAAGAAAAAAGCACATACCGTATAGCAAAAAAATGAAAGTAAGAAAGACATGTATTAAAAAGAAAGAAAGGGAAGAATTTGTGATGTGTGGTCTGAAAGAGACAGACAGACGTCTCCTGCACATAAACTGGAATCCAAACCATCAGGAATCCTGAGATTTTAAATTGGCTCACAGGAGAACCTGAGAGAGCTCGGTTCCTCGGAGGTTCCTCAGAGGAGATGGGTGTGAGGGTTCAGGATTAAACACTGGAGATCTGGACAATTTAAACAAAACACAGGGACATTTTCTCCTCCAATCACGGCATCTCAGAGTGATGTTTTAATAACACTGTGTTATTGTGATAAACCTGGACGTGATCGTGATCGAGAGGAGTCAGAGATCTTTGTCCCAGATCAAGTCTGGATTCGGACAAAATTAATATTCCAACAAAGTTAACACAGAAAATGGACATGCGATGTTGTCCATGAGGTAACCGTAAATAAAAACATTTTCTCCGGATGTTTAAGCGCCGTCACTCTTACAGGTGTGAACATGAGGAATATCAACTATAAAATCAACACTACTGCGATAAGAAATCATCGTTTTAATAAACTTTCTCATTATTAAATGTAGTAAGTATTTCCCCCCCTTCGACTGACGTAAACAAGTTTCTGTACATGTAACACCTGCCCTTCACTCGTATTTATTTACACCCTGTCCCTGTCCCTGAAGTGTCTCTCAGACTGCAGGTCAAACATTAATCTGTGTGAATTAACCACGCCCACTGTTTCATTAACCACACCCACCAGAGAAAAGAACAAGATGTACAGATGCACAATTTTTTTTTATTTTGTATAATTTTCATATCCTCTGCTTTTTTAAAAACCTTTTCTTCTCTTCGTGTTCCTTTTTTTCTGACTCCATCTCTGAGCCGTGGCTTTAATAATCCATAAAACCGTAACATTACCATAATTTACATGTTTCTAATGATGTCCTTATTGTTGTCCCAAGTGATGAGAGAGAGAGGGAGAGAGAGAGAGGGAGAGAGAGAGAGAGGGAGAAAACACTTGGCTGCTTTGCGGTGTGTGTCGGCATGGTAACAGCGATGTGTTTTGGGGAGATGAAGCTCTCAGTTCTGTTCAGCATGCGTCAGTTTCCAAGCAGACTTTCAGAGTGACTTTTATTGATCTACTGCCGATTTACAGTGGGTTCAGTGTTTTACACACACACACACACTGCACAGTTTATCCTGTTTACTCGCAGCTCTGATAAAGATTTATTGGCACTGAGATGTCCATGCCCTCAAACAGAACTCTGAAAATTATTTTGATTCATTTCTTTTTTTTTTTTTTTACACTAAAGCCCTGTTCAGACGGGATGAGTTTTCCGTGTGGAGGTGTGTGATGTAATTCTTCCCGGAGAATCTCTGGGATT
>JAPFFA010000016.1:1120232-1130769 GCA_026153275.1 Sciades herzbergii
ACACACACACACACACACACACACACACACACACACACACACACACACACACACACACACACACACACACAGCATTAACTGTTGTGCCCTGTTTGAGTCAACGTGAAGTCGCTATTAAAAAATTACCTTAATAATATTAAAGTTCTTTGCTGTAATGAACATGAACTTCATTAAGTTTGAAACTGATCATGGTTCCAGAGAAAAAACAAAAAACATTTCTATGAGATTCCTCGATCTGTATCACAGATCAATATTATGATATTATTGTGATCGTCATCGGTTGTCCATCGCTAGCGATGATGACTGCTTCATTAGGATGTGCAGAAACGCAGATGGGCCGCACCAGAGCCACAGAGTCGTCCACAGCGGTGGCTCAACCGTTGCATTTACTCCATCGCTACAGGACTTTCTTATTCTCCTCTCCTAATGAAGCGCCTTGTACAGTAAGGTAAGACAAACAATGTCGTGGCCCCATCATGTCGTCTCTCTGGACCTTCAGACTTGATGGCAAGTGGCACAAAAGTGCCACAGACCTGACGGGTATGGAAGTTTCCCCGCAGTGACAACTGACTTGCCGAGTGATGCCATCCGTTGGCCGTTTGAGTGGCTCTCCTCAGGCCATCTGGTGGTGCACCATTGACCCTGTTGGGTTCATCTGCCACATTGCACCGAACAGCGCCCTGCTGCCAGCGCCTCATTGATGATGTACTATTTAACCCATAGCTGGAACCCAGGCAGGTGCTACCACTCCAGGTCAGAGCAGACCTGGGAGCAATGGTGATTAAGGGGTAACTCCACTTTCCCCAATACTCAAGTCCTCCTGGACCTGAGACTCACCACTGGTTGCAGTTTAAAGTCAGACCCAGGACTATTATTGTGATACTGTGTGGCAAATTAATATATTACTATATATATGTGATATGCATCAAAATACTTGAACTAATATCCAGTCAGCGATGTGACAGTGTGGTTACTGATCCAATCAACACTCTCAGAACAGTAATTTATCACAATAACATCTTACCATTGAGTCTGACTGCACAGCTGGGTGAAGTAAGATATAATATACTTGGGGATGTGCAGTTATTGGAAAATAATCCACGACAGAGTGATATGACGCAGGACTCAGAGGTGGGTAGAGTGAGCAAAAACTGTACTCAAGTAAAAGTACTGTTACATAATAATAATAATAATAAATTGTATATTTACCAAATAACATACATTAAGACACCTTTACCCCAGATTAGTTTAATAAATCTTCCAAACTGGTGTAATGGGAATACCATCGCTTCTGTTTATTCTGACTGCAGAGCCGCAGTCAGACTCTTCACAGTGGGTTTGGGGATTTGATCCCACATACTTCCATGCTGATGTCGATGTCGTAGAAGCTGTGTGAGTGTGAATAAAAATCATTTAATAAATGAAATAAAAGTAGCGAGTAGTCTAATCTAACAGAGTATGAGTACATTTTTAAATCGTACATGTACTTGAAGACAAAGAGTGAAACTGTATTTTATTATGCATTAAAACTACTCTATAAACACAAGTTATTGGAAAATTGGACTTATTTACAGTAAGAGAGTAAACGTAACGCGTTACTGCACAGCTCCGGCGAGGCAATACAAAGAAGAGTCACTGTTACCAGCCAAGTCCCTGCGAATGAGCTGTTACTATGGAAACGATGAAGTATTAGATGGAACAAGCGCCTTAAAACTCAACACCTTCTGACCAATCAGATTAGAGAATTCAGGAATGCCATGGTGTAAAAGTGATCAAACACGCTGTTCATGTTTGTAAACATGAAGCAAAAAGGTGGTTTAAGTGGCAACACAAACAAAAACATGTTTTGTAATTTTATACAAGTCATGGTTCCTTTAGAGTTTTATCATTTAATGTCCTGGATTGAGGATCGGGCAATGCGGCGTCTGTGAGTTCATGTATGCGGAAGAGGGTGGATAGCGCTTTCCTTAAGGTGTGTGATGCTGTTTTATATACAGTATACACTCACCGGCCACTTTAATAGGAACATGTTGTTGATTCTAAGATCCCTGTTCTTGGCTGCAGGAGTGGAACCCAATGTGTTCTTCTTTCTGCTGGTGCATGCTGAGATGCTTTTCTGCTCACCACGGTTGTAGAGTGTGATTATATGAGTTACTATATCCTTCCTGTCCATGTCCCTCTGACCCTCTCTTATCAACACGGTGTTTGTTTCCACCCACAGAACTGTCGCTCACTCACTCGATGATGTTTTTTGTTTTCGGCATCATTCTGTGTAAACTCTAGACACCGTTGTGTGTGAAAACCCCAGGAGATCAGCAGCTTCTGAAATACTCAAATACTCATCTGACTCAAACCAACACCCATACCACAGTGAAAGAAAGAAAGTCACACTTCACTGTGAGATCACAGGTTTTCCCGTTCTGATGTTTGAACATCGTGAACATTAACTGAAGCTCTTGGTTTGTATCTGTGGGATTTGACGCATCGTGCTGCTGTCGAGGGATCGGCTGATTACAGAACTGCAGAGAACAGCAGGTGGATGGAGGGGTGTTCCTAATAAAGTGGTGAGTGTAGATATCCTAGTGCTGTCTGAAAGTAAGTGAAATAAAAAATGTTTTAAAACTTTCTCCAGTGTTAATGCGAATGGAAATAAAAAGTAGAATTCCTGTTTCTTCCATCTCTTATCTCCGCACACAGATGGCATCAGGAATGATCCCTGAGTGTGATGGTGTCGATTCCCTTAAACACTGTTAAAATCGATCATTGCCCAGATGAAGAGAAGAGATTTCATGTGCTCAGTGTTGGAACGTACAGAATGCGTAGATAGAACCAGGCAAGTGCTCAGAGTGGCACAGGACCGAACTCTGTCAGACTGGCTCATCACCATGCCTTCAACCACGCCCACCTCCAGCCCCGCCCCTGTCCCTGATGAGCCAGTCGCAGCCTAGTGACATCAATTCTGTGCATCATGATGCTCCCATTAAAATCTTCTCTGAATTCTATCAGTCTGTGTGATAGCGTGTGTTCTCCATGGCAGATTACGCGATAAAAATCTTCGTACGATAAACCTGCGATTAAAGGAGATGACTACGATCTGCTTACTTCATCAGTCTTACAATACCTGCTTACCTGAAATCAGCTCGAGTCAGAAAACAGGCTTGGGTAAACACGAACATTCTTCAAAGTCAGACTGATGTAAGAAGGAGATTCCTGTTTCTGTCCATTCGCATGTTTTCGTTTCCGTCTCTCCATCAGCACTACGGTATCTGTAGCTGTGCTATAAGTTCACCGTCCTCCTATTGGTGGATTCTAGATGCAAATATTTCAGCAAATTTCTCACACTGTCAGACCGAAAATCGTACGGCGTAAACCCGGCTTTATTCCACAACTGTTCTAATCCAAAGAGACATCTACTGTACATGCCAGCCGCTGATGGTTCGAGAACCTCATGATTATTTTGATATAATTTTCTGTGTTAGATTTGACATGAGACGCTCGTAAATGTTATATATTTTGTAAACGTATTATAAATAGAGCAGTGTAACAGCACAGCGGGTGAATGAGTGAATCTCAGAAATCTGCACCCGTGTCTTCTGTGTGCACTGTGTTTTGCATGTGCGGGGGAGGCAGGAAGTGTGCGTGTGTGTGTTTGTAGGGTTTGATTACAGTGATTAGTCAATAAATGTGGCCCTGATGACTCCCTGTGATTTACAGACGAGCCCTCAGCTTAGTACTTACAGCTTCTCTCACACATGAAGCCCCTCAGAGAGAGAGAGAGAGAGAGAGAGAGAGAGAGAGAGAGAGAGTCTCCCATAAACACAGTGCTCAGGGTGATAATCACGCTGTCCAACATCCTCGACCTATTCTTAACTCCACTACTGCACAGAGCTTCATTCTTTTATCATGCAGGTTATCTAACAGGAAGGCTAGCTAGAATAAACGAGTGTTTTATTCACTTAGCATCAGAGTGTGTGTGTGTGTGTGTGTGTGTGTGTGTGTGTGTGTGTGTGGGCATTTCCTGTACAGTGCAATTTTCCTGGAACTTGATTGATTTAATTCAGCGTGAGTATTTTGTCTGTATTAGTGCTGTCATGATACATCAGTAAGACGATATGCCCTGATAAGAAAAATCTGAAATACATCTCTATATCGTTAATGTTCTTCTGTAACGGAGTCCTGGAGATAAAAACATTCTCAAGTGCATAAAATTCATTGAAAATTTTTCTTTCTACATCACCACCAGAGGCTCAGAGTGACTCCTCGGATCAGGTCCAGTTCATTCCTCAGTCTTCTACCAAAATAAATGAACCCCTGCTTTTCCGCCTCACCTTACATAATACAACATTTTCTTCATTTTTGATAGAACACCAGTAGAAGAGCTCTGACTGCGGGGAAAATAACCAACACTGACCTTTTTCTTTGGTTTTAAATAATTGCAAAAGTTGTAAACGTTTGACACTTCCTGTCAGAAATCAAATAATGATCCAGTCCAGTGACTAAAAAACACGAACAGTATCACGTCTCTAAAAGTGAAGCTACGTCAGGTCTAGCGCCCCTGCTGGCTGGCTGCAGTATAATCTGTACTGTAGCTCCGCCCATCTCCATGGGTTTCAATGACGAAACAGCTTAAATGTCCGTGTCACTTTTCTCATCTAAACTGTTTTTCTATCTACAGCCTCAAATTCAAACAGTTAGCTTTCACTTTGCTGATATCTGCACATTTTTATTTTCCCTCAGAAATTAGTTTTATAAAGTTATTCTACTATATCGTAAGAAGGCGTGGCTACATTTGGGAATGAAGTGACTGACAGCCTTGGTATTGTGCAGGACCTTGGTATTGGGAGAAGGGGCGGGTCTATGAAATGAGTAGGCGTACCTGACTTGATGGAGGAATTATGGCTCCGTTTCTATAGAACTGAAGGACGCAGAGTCACGCCGTCCACGATTTTTACAATCACTGATCCAAAACCAATCGACTGAAGCAGATCAGTAGATTGGATCAGAAAATATTCCTTATCTGTGATCATATCATATCATATCATATCATATCATATCATATCATATATCATATCATATCCAACACTGGTTTTTATTTACTGTATTAATTTTCTCACATGTAAAACATCACTCTGAGTGAAAAATACGTACGGTTTACAAAAGCTGAAAGGCAACAGTTCCATTTTGTCTTTTCTGATCCATTTACAATGATTGACAGACAATCCACATGAACATTATAACAATTATTAATATGATTATCATTAACACACACAGCAGTGAAGCTCTCTACCTTGCATTTTTCACATTTCTGTAAAACGTGTTGCTGGGAATCAGAGTGAAGGTGAAGACGCACAGGCTTTGTCCTAAAAAACTAAAAATCAGTGGCAGGGCTCCCGACTGTGGCAGCGAGAGCTGAGCCCGAGTGGGCAGAGGAGCTGGAGGTAATAGTATGCACTTTTGTTGTCATGTCATGCTAATAACACACAGCTCGGACGAGCGCGAGCATCATTAGAGCGCAGGGCGTTTCGGGGTCTCGTCTGATCCCAGCCAGTTTTTACGGAAAACAGCTGCGTACCAACACGGAAAAAACCCGTTCTGATCAGCAGTAATAACACATATGTATGTTTTATCCTTTAGGTCTAATCATAAAGACTGTGGGGTTCAGTGAATTCTGGATTTGTGAAATAGATCATTAAAATATTATCTAGTTAGGATTAAATATAATTTTATAATTGAAATTTTTTTAAAATGATGCAATATTTTTATTCCAGGTTATAAATTATAATTTGAATAAAGCGCTGATGGATTATGTGCAGTTTGGAAATAAAAATGTCTTTAAAAAAGATATTTCACAAAGAATAATAAATATGGTTAAATAACAACAACAACAACAACAATAAGAAGAAGAAATACATAAAATATAAATAGTTAAATAAATATTAAATATATAAATTAAATGCATTTTAACCACTTTTTATTCATTTATTGATATATTTTAGACACATATGGCATATGTTGGTGTGCCATAATAATATTAAATGCTGCCAGAATTTCAAAATCAGAGAAAAGCAGTTTCTTTTTTCCTTCTTTTTTTGTTCATCCACTTTTAAAAATAAGATCCTACTCACATACAGTGAATATAATTGTTGTTTTACAAATTATTTTGATGCCACATATATAATTCAGTCTGATCATTTGCTTTTAATCTCTATTTCCTGATAACAAACACCAAAGATCCACTCAGTTACCTTCAGCTCCTGTGTGTGTGTGTGTGTGTGTGTGTGTGTGTGTGTGTGTGTGTGTGTGTGTGTGTGTGTGTGTGTGTTATTCTTCAGTCTTCACCAATCCACACTAATAAAAAATGTTGGCGTAAGAGTGGATTTCGTGGGTCAGGTTATAAACCATAGCTCTGTCATTGTGTTTTAACAAAAGAAAAAATTAAATTAAAATGGTAATAAATCACGACTAAAGTCAAAGTAATTAAGTGAATGATTTGCCCTCCAGGTTCTGGAATATACACAGTAAACATCACTCTCGAGTGTGTCCTGCGGTTCGTGTAACATGATCACAAATTAGATGAGCGTTTGGACTGATGTTAAATGACTGTAATTATAGAGACACGTTTAATTAATATGGATCTTCCTGGTAATTGGATAAAAATAAGAAGTCGAATATGAGATGAAAACTAAACTCTTAGAAGTTTCAGATTTCATTATCCTGTGTCAAATATTTCAATATGAATAAATCACATGATAAATAAAACCAAACACAGTGTAAAGTTTCTCCTCAGTAACTCTTACACAGGCGAGTCGTGACATAACACGACAAAAACGGGCCAAAAACACACAGATCTTCAACAGTGTCCGTTATTAGTGAAACACAAAACAGGTGTGAGCAGTCTGTGAGTGTGACTCGGTCATGTGATGCACCAGGGCTGATGGGTAACGTAGTTCTCGTCGGCCATTTTGGCCCAAACCAGCGACGATGTGATGTTAGTTAGTAATCAGTGTTGTGTTGATCGTTTTTAATACAAAGTAATAGCTTTCTCTCACTGGAGAGTCTCAATTAAACAAACAAGCTGATGAGTTCCTTTTAATTACTGATCTGTTCATACAAGAGACAACAAGATGAATTCACGACAATGTCTTTTAGAAACACGTCTCAGGTGCACACAGTCAGGTAAACGAGTCAGGATTGGACTGAGACGGAAGGTGGAGGCAGGACCCAAACCAAAACTACCAAACATTAACACACAAGCCCTTGGTACAGTTGCCATGGGAACAGAAATGCAAACCCTGGGACAAACCTGTGACAAAGAAATTGCTCGAGTATTTTCAAAGTTGACTTGAAAATCATAATAAAGTGCCACTTTCTGTAAATTAAGGGATTTAAAAGAATGATAGTACTTTATGGCAGGCATGGACATCATTATCGACACCAAAAACAGTGTAAAGATGACGATAATGATTAATGGCTGTTGTTAAATATCACTGTAGCAGTATATATCAGTAGATATTGATATATCGTCACAGCTCTATCCAGCGTCGGACTCTGTATCCGGACCTTAACACGACAGAAAACTGCGTTTTTTTCTCCCACACACTCACAAACTCCGGTTCCCTCGTCACTCAGGTTAAAGATCGTTGGCTTTATGTCTCCGAGTCAGAATCAGATCTTTTACAAGGAGGTCAAAGGTCACTACTAGTATTGGGCCCATAAACAATAGCAATCCCCTTTTCACAATAAAAAGTGTAAATTTCATTATGCAAAATAACTGAATATTGAACACCATGGCTCATATTGATCTGACGTTAGTCCCAGTGAAGGAGGAGTGGCCTTCTGACTGTCAGTTATAGTAAAGGAGGTGTGGCTTCGCAGTTCTCAAAGATTGTAGGTTTTTTTTTTGGGGTTTTATAAAGTAAAATTTGCAAACTGATGAATGCGATTACTTATATGATAAGAAAATAATTTCACAATAATAATGCAATGTAATATAATACAACTTTGTATTCTTATATCTATCATACAGTATATAGTTTATTATTCTCTCCACAGTCACTGGATATGAGCAATCGCATGCTCTGATTGGCTACTCTACTACAAGGATATCAGCTTATGTACCATGAGTAGAGAAAAACAAAATGGCAGGGCGTGTTGCTGAACCAACCGAGGACGAAATAAAAACTCTACTCGAAAACGAAACCCAAAAAATACAAAAAAAAAGGAATGAAAGTATGTGGCGGTAAGAAAGTACCTTTTTTAAATTTTTCAAGAATTATTATTATTATTATCGCATTTTTCACAAATTACTCCTGTCATTTCGCCGGTTTGTTTACATTCTAAGCGGAAATGATTTTGTCGGACGTTTTGTATAAAGTCTTTATTTATCAAATTTGCAAAAAATAAAAATGCTCTGTTTCTGAAAATCCAGTGAATGTGGAGAGAATAAAACAATTATTTCACTCAATCTCGGTGCTACGTGTCTCGTCAGCTCTCAGCTCATGTACGACTCGATTTCGTGGAATAACTGTGAAATAAACTGCATATCTGATCTTATTAAGTAAGAAATAAACCTCTGTGTGTTGCTTTTAAATTTTTCCTTATTTAATTGGTCATTTATTGACATTAATTATAGATATAAAAAAGCTTGTGTTCAAAACCATTTAACTGGCTGTTTAACAATTTTACATTTGTTCTGAAATAATCTCTTTATTTGATGATTTGAAGCTCCGTCATTTCCCGTCATGACCCTGAGATCACAGAGCGAGCGAGCGAGCGACGGTACGGTGCTGATGTTTAGTGCTGGTACAAACTGCAGTGAAAGAAGAGGAGAACACACTTGGAGTTATTGACAACATCTCACTCCGGCTAATAAGATCTCACCGAGCCCGTAAAGTGCTCTTCCGTTTCAGAGTGGTGACCAGGACGCGAGCCAAGCCTGCTCTGTTCTGGGAGAGCTGTAGATCTCTGGACGAGGGGAAGCCCCTGATGCAGTTTGCTTTGAGAAGAGAAAATAATGACAAAAAAACAAACCAGCATAATGAAGTCAGAACTCTCTGAGATTTAAATAAATCAGGGATGAATCAAGCGTGATCCTGGTACCAGTCCAACTCCATGCTCATTTACTCAGACTGGTGAAAATGTTCTGATACAGACACCTGATACTGCGTGATACTTCACAGGGAGTACGGTTTCCCCTGAATACTGGAATATACTGGATATTCAGTACAGCAGTACGACCTCAAGTATGATATCACTTTTATACAACAGTTCTATAAACAAGAAATTAATAATGAGTGACATTTTAGACACAATATGGCCAATATTCCATTTATTTTTGCTCTGTGAGCGGGTGTAGATCCTGAAGAATCCCTGTTAAAGGTGCTTTCGGTAAAAATGGCAAAAAAAATTTTTTTTTTTCATTATCATCTGACGAGCTTTCATATTTTACATCAAAAATTATATTTCTGAAAAGTATCATTTGCTACGTCTGTTAACTCTACCGTAGTCACTGTAGAACGAGGAAGTGGAGTTTTATGTCACAAGCAGAGTGAAACATCTCGACGCCTCTCAGCCAATCAAATTAGTGAACCAGAACTGAGTGTTGTATAATGTGTGATGTACGGCTCAGGTATTAATGACTACACGACACAAAATGACAACAATGTGGACGTAGACTGTTCAGGATTAATGAGTATTCTAGCCCAATAATCAGAATCATCACGGCTGTTTAATACGTTGTGCTGCCGTAAAACACAGCGGATATCTGCTTTATCGCTGTATTTACCAACAACACTTCCACTGAGGCAGTCGTATCTCTCTTCACCTCTGCGCACATCACTGCAGTGGATGTTGGTCGGATGTTGCAGGTCGATTTCACTCCTCCAGCCTGAACAGGATTCTGATTCTGATCTATTATTAATGTCATAGCCACATCAGGACAGCAGCGATCTGATCACAGAGAAGCTTCTCTAAGCCTGACTTTACAAATTCAGCTCTGGTGCTTCTTACTTGTCTGTGTCTTGTTTTTTTTTTGGACAATTTTTAACCTGTCGTTTTGCTCAAATTATCAAACTCTACTCTAATGACATTAAATTTTGCCTATATACACACACACACACACACACACACACACACACACACACACATATATATATATACACACATCTGTGCTAATGCTAACATAATTCACATGGACTTAGCCATGCAAGGAAGTCTTGGTGTTAAAAACATGGAAGCAAACAAAATTGTATATTGATGCTATTTAAATTGTAAAACTTTGTGTTTTCAGATTGTTTGGCATCTCAAGTACTATAATGTTTTCCTAGTAATTATGAACAATTCATACATGATGAAAGGATCTCTGTACGATTCAAAGGGAAGGGCGTGTCTACACAACGTACACTAAAATTCTATCCATGCAAAATACACGTCATATTAATACAAACTGATCATTTTACTTTTATTAAAGCTAGACTGCCTTTCAGATTTTTCAAGTGTAGGTCATAAAAAGAATTTTCCCGACACCCAATTATTTTTG
>JAPFFA010000016.1:1273418-1280918 GCA_026153275.1 Sciades herzbergii
TCCATTGCACACAGCAATCTTCTGAATATATCTAAAGCCAGCAGCGGCTTCTAGATTACGAGCGTACTCTGATAAGTTATCACGAGTTGTTTGCACTACGGCAGCCGTTTAGACCACCAGCTATTTCACTTCTGGTCAAACTGCTAAGAAAAGTCACATGACTGAAATCCAGCAATACTGATAGAGCAACTCCTGCATCACACAACCACGCCCCTTCCTCAGCCCCTCCCCCTTTCAGCCCTTTGCCCCCTTTTGTTCAGCATTTTTCAAAATTCTGCAGTGAGTGGAGTTCGGCTCAGAGCTGAGGGTGAAGTTACACTTTAATAAACAGGGCTGGGTTTCCCAAAAGCCTCTTTACACTAAGAGCATCTTAACTAGGAGACAGAGACACAGAGAGAGAGAGAGAGAGAGAGGAGTGTTCATTGTGCTGCTTGCGCTATCATTTAACAATGATCTTTGTGCTACGATGCTTTTGGAAAACTTGGCACAGGTTAGTTAGTTAGTTAGTTAGTTAGTTAGTTAGTTAGTTAGTTAGTTAGTTAACGATCACTTACTTCATGTTAGCGAACATGAGGGTGTATACAAATTTCATAAATCCTCACATTTTTAATGAGGATAAAAGTGTAGAAGTACTCCTCTTCCATTTTTAGTCACTTATTTTGGACATCAGTTATTATTTTGTTAACATGAAGTGTTTTAATGATTGAAAAATGTTGAAGTTTTTTCTACTGTCATGAGCACTGATCAATAACATCCCAAACACTGCCCTCTAGTGGACGTTGCATCAGTTACAGAGCCGTGAACACCACTGTGGCCTTTTGCTCAATTCTGTAGATTGTTATTTTATGAAAAGCTGTTGAAAATTATGTTAGAAATAAAAATAAATGGAAAGCTGCTCAAGTTTTTTAGAAGTCATTTAGGAATCACTACAGGAGCAGAGGAGAAAAAACAACAATAATAAAACAAGACATGGTGCTGACATGAGAAGGCTGTAACTCAGACTGTCACTGCTCGAGGGCACGCGGTGGGGTGTGTGTGTGTGGGGGGGGTTAGTGTGGAGGAATAGATGCACTATGACTTGATATGAAGTCTTCTGACAGCTCGACTGTGACAGAAACGCACCAGAGCAATGTGTGTGTGTGTGTGTGTGTGTGTGTGTGTGTGTGTGTGTGTGTGTGTGTGTGTGTCTGTCTGTCTGTGTGTGAGAGAGAGAGAGCGAGATCATTCAGCACATAGACAGGTAGATACTATTTTGTGTTTTACCTGAAAAAATTCTTCTTTATCTATTTAAATCTTTACTACAAGTTTCTTCACATCCTCTCTTACATTTGTCTCATGTTGCCACGGTAACGACTTAACATTTTATAACATCCCGTCATCTTAATTTACTACAGCTTGAGGTTTCAGGACGACCTGGAGGAGCAAGAAACCTTCAGACGGACTCCAGCAGCTCAGAAAAGAAAGCCCTTCAACTGACACGGGGACAACAGCCTGACCGACACACACACACACACACACACACACACACACTGACCACCCGCTCGACTGCTCGTCTGTCCATGCTGGCACGAAGTGGGCACTGTCCATCTGGCCTGGTCCAGCGAGCTCACACAGACATGACCGATATAGTTTGCCCTTCTGCCGTCTGGTGATGTTTTAATACAGACAGGATGAGGGACTGCGTGTGTAAAACAAAAAATATTCTGGAACATGGTGGTTCCACAAATAAGTTATTATACAGAAAGACACACAGAAAAGGCACCAATACTTTTATCTACATCAAGAGACCAAAAAAAAAAAACCTATAAATATGCAAATGAGAAATGCCCTGCTTTGCATGCCCCACCCCTTCCTTTAGTAAATCAATGTTGCATGTTCTGGATTTGCATACTGCAACATGATTGGCTTTGTTACCATGGAAACCCTCAGTTACGCCTTAAACAGTAAAACACTCATGGATGATGAATACTCGAACCGCCAAACAATTAAAGCGTGGAACGCCTTGAAAGGGCGGAGCCACTAGATGCTGCTGTGGCTTAAATTAGCAAATTTTGTTGTGGTGCAGTTTAATAATCTGACACCTGAGTGCGTCTTCGTTTCCGTTTCATACAAAACGTTTGATTTGAGATCTATATTTAAAATAAATCACATACTACATATTCAAGTATTACAGAATAAAACAGTATGTGTGGTGTTCTTATAGTAAAATAATCAGTGACGAGGGGGTGTGATGGAGCAGAGTTACTGTTACCACCCAGGAGTTGATTATTTTCCTGTAACAGCACACCCCCCGTGGTTTCACTGATTCACCAACAATTACAGCGTTTTATTTTAAAGAATGATGTCATACTTTTAAATCTGTTTCTGTAGATCGTACACTGAATGAACTGTTACTACGGAAATGATAATTTGTTAGAACGAGTGCATTAATGTAAACCTGCACTACTGCCAGAGCTGCTGTTAGAGAGAATTAATCAACACCTTCTGACCAATCAGAGTCCAGAATTCAACAGGACCGGAGAAATGATTAGGGAAATACCTCAATTTTTAAAACTAAAAATACTCCCCATCCCGGTCTTCAGTAAACAGTCAGCGCGCCTCTCTCTCTCTCTTTCTATCAGCACGTCCCTTTGTTTACTAAGTGTGATGGTCTCGCGGCTCGGCTCTGACACACCAGCAGGAGACGGCGAGAAAGACGACAAGCAATAAACACGCTGCCTCTCCACCATCACAACAGGGTTCGGATCAAAATAAACACACAAAAGACGCACGCGGCTAAGAGACAAGTGCATACACACATGCACAAAGACTCACCTCGTCTCCTCAGGCTGGGACCGAGCTCCCCGAGCGTGTGAGGCGTCCAGGGCCGAGTGAAGTGAAGGTCACGACTCTGGTGTTCTCGCTCAGCTGAGTCAGATACGTCAAACTCATGGCCACGTCTTCATCCTGAGGAGCAGAACATGACACAGCATTCAACTGTTAAAAGAAACGAGTCTAAATCACAGGAAATTTATGGCGGTGCTCTAACTATACGTGCATCCTACAGCCGTGCCTCGTATCTCTTAAAAGGACCTGAAAATTTTAAAATAATTCACATTTTAGCTTTAAACTCTCACACACCATGAGAAGGGCGTTTGAACAGAACGCTGGCATGTTCTCCGTCTCAGTTTGGGTCTTTTTGCAGGTGAGAACACAGAGATCACACCCTGAGCCAACTGTAGTGACAAAACGATTTGATTCTGAATCAACTCACCTGCAGGAAGTGAATCAAAACACGCCATTTTTTTTTTTTGTAGCTAAACTGGACAAAGGCTCAGAAATACCATATGCTCAGGAGAAGAGACAAAATAATGATAAATCAGCTCTTTATTTATACATTATTTTCTCTGTGCTCAGGTAGCTTTCCTGATCTCCACACACACTTGGTCACGGTTTGTTCGCTACTTTTATGTCGCCGAACAAACAAGAGTTTTATGAGGATGTTTCAGCTCTACACACTGCTTTAATTTTTGATTTGTTTAATTATGCACAGTGTGAAACTAAACCAAACAGCAAGCGAACCAAAGGGAAATCAATTTCATTCCGATTTTGCCTCTCCAACTCTCACTCTCCGATTCGGACTCGACAAACGGACTAATAGTTGTAAAAGCATCCTTAAAGAAAGATCACATATCCCGGATGTTAAAATTTATCTGTAGCGTGATGTCAGATAAAACAACCAAATATGAAACAGCAGGCAGGCTGTAAAAGGAAGCGGTCCCAGTACAGAGCCCTGAGGTACGACTCACATAGCTGAAGCAAAAGAGGGTTTTTACACATCATCATCAGTCGAGATGTGTTTGTTGCTTCAGTTACCTATGTGCTAAAATAGCTCACAAGCAACAGCAGTTCTCAACTGTTTCTCTATAAACACAAACAAAACGCTCTCAGCTCTCTTTCTGACTCGGCACACAGTCTGAAAGCACATGAGAAGATTTGGATAATATAGTTCACGTTCATTTTGTACTTTTTTTTTTAAATCGCAGATTTAATTTGTCGTCTTTTGAAACGACTGATGATTGTGACAACTTAACTTTGCTTATTTTTCCTTTTCTGAATCGTCCCTTTAAAAAATCTCAAGGACGTGCAGGATAACAGAAGGTGAATCAGTAAATGGTGCAGGATAAACGGATCAATCCTCCACACGTTGCTCTTTATTACATCGGCTCCAGGTTGCGAAGCTTTAAACAGAGTGACAACGCTCCTCTAATTCCCCCGTCTGCCGTCACTCCCGCTTTGTGTCCTGCGCTCATGAAAATGCTATCATTCCTGACGCAAAAATAATTAATTCCTCCTTATCTGGAGAGGAGCTGTTCAAGCCCAATCCGCCTAACTGGCAACTCTTTATTCGCAGGTGGAACTGACACACACACACACACACACACAAAGATTAATTGCATGTCTTAAGGGGATGACTGCTATTGGAGAACACCTGAAAGATCTCTGACGGAGGAGAGAGAGCGAGAGAGATAACATTGTCAGAGAGAACACAGCAGCTCCCCGGTCGCACCTGCAGAGGGCATTCGCCATTGATCCTGCTGTCTCTCCGCTGCTTTCTCTTTTTCCTCTATTAAGACTGACACCGTGTTATCTTCATCGCTGAGCTCTGCCTCAGCTCCCAAAAGAGACAAGGAGGAGGAGGAAGAGGAATAAGCTCACGGAAAAACAATACAGCTACACAACAAAAGCTGAGTGGATTCAGCAATAGGAGTTTTTTGTGCAAGGCAGAAGAAGGGATGAAGACCAGCAGGCCTGTCGGGGTCACGCTGTTCTTTCAGCTCCAAAAGTAACGAATAAACCACTGGGTGGCGCTGTTAGAGTAAAAGCATGATGGAGCAGCGTTAACATTTGATTCCTGAAGCGTTTTATTCCTCTTGCACCACAAACTTTATCTTCAAGCACAAAAAGCAGAAACTCTTTACCTCTTTACTTCTGACACTGGAGACTCCTTCCATAAATGTTAAATAACTTCAGGAAAACATCACATCAATGAGATTTTTTTTTTAAATCATCACCGTATAAAAAATTAGACAGAACTGATTTCTTGGTGCACTTGTTAAAGGTTTGGTCACCATACTGTATTATGGAGTATGTTTTTAGCCCCACCCCCTTCCTATACACTGATTCGTTTAATCATGAAACCAAACCAAATGAACCCAAGGTATGGATTCTGCTCTGATTTGGACTCATGGGTTTGAAAGTGCTCAGAGAGCAGGAGATGCACAGAACACATGTACGATTACCTCCTTCATCATCATCATCATCCTCGTCCTCTTCCTACGCTTTATCCCTACGTCTCCTGAAACATCTCCGGTCCGTGTTGTGCCGTGATGCTTGGTATCTGAACGTCGTCTCCAGCGTGTGATAGAAAGTTCACTCGGACCTTTAACCGACGCTCGGATCCGGACGCAGGCAGCAGCACTTTCTGTGTCCGTGAGTGAGAGAGAAGGCGTGAATGTTGAGCTCAGGATATTTGAGGAGATGTGAGGAAGCAGGGGATTCTGGGAGCAGTACCGAACCTGTAGGTGAGGCTCAGGAGGAAACTCCTGCCTCCTCTTCCTGTCCTGGGCCTGTAAGAGTCTCCTGTATCCCTTCTGTTTAATGATCTGCTCCCTCATACGCTTCTGCTCCTCCAAACACACTCGGGTACACCTTCCTCCTTCTCATCTTCATCATCAGGAAGAAACCGTGCAGATGTTCCCACTGCAGCTGTGATTAATATCAGTGAAAAGGTATAAAACTAGTGTTTAATGTGTTCTGGTTGAGGATATGTACCGAGATGACAAGAATGATTTACGAGAGAGAGAGAGAGAGAGAGAGAGAGAGAGAGAGAGAGAGAGAGAGGATGACCAGAGGAGTAAAAATAAATCCCTGAGTCTTCATTAGATCAGACACTTCTGGTCGTGGTGTAGAGAAAGGCCAGGTCTGATAGCTCAGCGATTGATGGACTGATTGAGTGATTGATTGATTGAGGTGTGAATCTCTAAAAGAGCTCCGACAGCCGTGATCGATCCGAGCAGTGCTGCTTTGTCTGAGCTAATCATCAAACATAATGAACAGCTTTCTGAGAGGCGCCTCGACCTTGAGCTCCGAGAGAGAGAAAGAGAGAGAGAGAAAGAGATGCAACTAAACAGAGCAATCAGAAGAGAAAGAGTAGGATGAAAGAGAGATGTTGTTCAGCTTATCAGCCAGGTGCTGCTGAGTTCTCACTTTTCAAAGTCCAGTCACTCTGACAAATAATTACACTGATTAAACAGAGAGAAAGAGAGATAGGAATAGAAAAATAAAGAGAAAGGGACAACAGCATGGACAGAGAGAGATGAACAAGTGAGAGAAGACAGAAAAGAGATTGAAGAGAGTCAGAGAGAGATACATGATGTGAAAGAAGAGAGCGTTAAGTTGAAAATGATGGATAGAGAGGTAGACAGAAGTGTATAGAGAGAGACAGAGTGAAAAACAGAGACTAATGGTGAAAAAAGAAAAGACAGAGAGGCAGAAAGACATTCTGAGAGAAAGAAGAAAGGAAAAACAGTAGAGAGAGACAGAGAGAAAGACAAAAAGAGACACAGACTGATAGACCTGTAGTGTGAAAAAAGATAAAGAGAAAGAGAGAGACAGACAGAGATCGAGTGAAAAGAGAGAAATAAGGGGAAAGAAACAACAGGAGAAAAAAAAGAGGAAAACAGAGAGAGACAGAGAGAAATAGAGAAAGACACCTGAAGTGAGAAGGGAAGAAGAAAAGGAAAAGAATAGTAGAGACAGACAAAACAGAGAGAGAGAGAGAGAGAGAGAAATAAGGGAGAGTGAGACAGAAAGAAAAGAGACCAGAAATAGCAGAGAGAGAACGTGAGATTCAGGAAGGACAGGGAAAAAAAAGACAAGAGATGGTGGAGAGAAAGAGAAAAGAGAAAGGTACAAGTGGAGAGAGAGAGAGAGAGAGAGAGAGAGAGAGAGAGAAATATATATGAAGAGAAAGAAAAATGAACAATTCAAAATCAGCCATCTGTCTGTCTCTCACTCACTACCTCTCTCTTCCACCTGTCTTTCGCTCTCCCCTACCCTATTACCCCATCTGTCTCTCTGTCTTCCCACCACCCCACTTGTCTCTCTCTCTCTGTCTCTCCCCCACCTGTCTCACTCTCTCTGGCTGGATGAGGAGATGAGGAGTGAGTTTAGACGGGAAATCCTCCTTGACCTCCTGACCCTGATTTCTGTCAGTTGGTGTCGTCTCTGGCGCGGCTCTGGCACACCACCCAGCCCTGGCGCTGACCCGATGGCTAGCGGCGCCAGGCATCCCCATGGCAACCGGCCGGGGCCGCGTGGTGCTAATGAACGGAGTGTTATGGGCCAAGATGGGGGCATCACTCTCATCACGCAGACAGACAGCAGAAATCTGATGGACAGATGATGGGGGAGAAAAAAAAGAGAGAGGCATTACATTTACGTTCTATTTTCTCTTTA
>JAPFFA010000016.1:1315832-1327875 GCA_026153275.1 Sciades herzbergii
TTTTTACATCTTTTTCACACTTTCTCTCTCTCTCTCTCTCTCTCTCTCTCTCTCTCTCTCTCTCTCTCTCTCTCTCTCTCTCATATTTGAAATCAGATCCTAGTAATTTGTTTGTTTGTTTGTGTATTTGAGCTGTACCTCTCCTCTACCCCGTGTGCCCTTTGGAGCTCCGGAGGCTCGTAACGCTTGCTGACGTAAAAAGAGCAGTTTAACTGTTTCCTCTTTAGCCACAGTGTCAGTATTTAAAGGTCAGACCCAATGAACTCGGAGCCCTGACCCCGGCCATCCGGGGAGCGTCATTAGGTGGCCGACTCGCCTATTGATTCGAGGTTAATCTCCTTTTGATCATCGCCACGGATGAATAACAAGTGTTTACTCAGGCCTGCCTTTTCCTCCGTCTCTAACTGTGAAGGTAAACCAGCTTGGAGACACGAGGAACACGATTCCTAAATAATTTTAAACATGAAGCAGCGCTATGAAGCAAAACATAACCGTTTACTTATTACAGCTGACTTGTAACCGTAAACTCACTGGTCATGGTTCGGTATTAAAACGTCACTGTTGACGTGTTTCTGCAACTTCGTAAGCAACAAATTTTCCGTAACTGAACCTTTTTATAAATTTAATCAAATATTCTCGAGACAACTGATTTTGTTTTTATAACCAGCTCCAGTAATGACTGTACACTGACGCTACGTTCACACCATCAGGTGACACATCTTTCATGAGGCCCTTGAGGGCGTGGCCTGTTCAGTGGTTTTTTTTTTTTTTTTTCTTTTTAAAGAAAGTTTAGTAGCTATGGCTAGCTTCTAAAGTGAACTAGAAATAAACACAAATGAAATAACGTGTGATTTATGTGTCGTATGCTCAGGTTTGTCCTCACTTCATTCTCAGATTTGCTAACAGTTTGCAGCAGAATAAACCCTCTCTGCCGTTAAAAAACCTACTGTCGAGTTTCACTAATGCGAGCGACAGAAAGCGTGGCCGGTTATTTTTGTTGCTGATTTCACTGCGTGTGTGTTTATAAGAGGTTTCCTTTCCAACTGCAGTATTTAAGGAGGGGAATATTTAAACAAATCACGCAACGCAGATGAATACAGTTTGCGGCGGTTGATTTACTGCTGATGGCGCCATTATTTAACGCTAAAAAATAGCATGTCTTCATTTTTCACTTTTCTGCACTCGTGTTCATTTATTTGGAACGCACGAGGAAGACGTTCTCAGAACATCTTGACTGCAGAGGAGCGTTATTCTGGAGGTGTTTGCTGCTAATTCGTGCTGCTCTTGGTAGCTTGCATTTGTCATTATTAAAATGAACTGCGTCCCTCAGAATTGGCCACGCCCATCGGCACTTTTTTGGATTGCGGCCTCACGCTAATTTCTCCTGATTAGCCTTAAATTAACAAAGCGAGCTAACTGTGCTAGCCGTGTACTCCCCAGAGGCATGAACGACTTCTACTGTTTCTACGCTTTATTTTTCTCCGTAACATCTCTGTACACGTTTAGCGTGAGACTGAAGATCAGATGAAACCAATAAATCCGATGGAATATAACTGCACGTAGGAACTAAAGTTGTGAGCGGAGAACTGAAGGAACCTCAGGTCGCAGGCGTGGTAGGGTTTGTCCAAGGAATTGTTTGAGATGATTATTATTTGTCGCTTCATAGCGTCGTAGCAAATTTACTTAGAATTGAGCAAATCTCACTTCAGACGTCGCTGACATCGTGGCTTTGTGTCTCTCACGTGTAGGAAGTGAACAATCGGCTGTCGCTCACTGGTGTGAAGGTCATGTTAGTCCTTATGCTGTTTACAATCTGATGCATGTTAAGTAAAGTCTAATCTGTTTTATTGTATTTTATTACTGGAATGTCTGATCAAGTTCAGGTCCGATCTCTGATCCTGTTTGAGGAAAATGGGTGAATTGGTCATCGTTTGGTTAAATTTGCTAAAAATGCACCGCTTCTGATGTTTCTCTTCCATTGAGGCGAAATCACTGAAGGATGGCATCCTCAAGAAGCCTTTCTCTCTCTCTCTCACACACACACACACACACACACACACACACACACACACACACACACCCTCCTTTATCCCAGCAGAAATTCTTTATTGACAGGCCCTATTCAAACCCCTCCGACTGTTACGGCCACGAATTTAATTCCCCACCGTTTTCACGATGACGAGCTCCAGCTAGCACCGAAGCTTCGAGCTCTGAAATTCTGACGACTTTAATGAGTTGCGTTTGGCGCATAATAACCCGAGATGTTTCATCTGATTTATTCTCACACTAAACTCCGTCCTCACTTTGTTTCATTTTCCACAATAATATCTCGGAACACAATGTGGCCTTTGTGGCTTTTTATCATCTTCCTGTTCCTGTGGAGCGACTGGAGCCAGACGTTCCTTAATTCATGCTCTAAGTCAGTTGTATCTTGTCTTATCTCTCTCTCTCTCTCTCCCTCTCTCTCTCTCTCTGTGCATCCGTCCGACTTTTTTTTTTTTTTTTAATTAAAATCGGGAGGGATGAGCGCACGGGTCGCTGTCCTCCTTCCCCGGGACCTTTTGTCTTATTTTGTGACCAGATGGCGGTGAGCCACGGAAGCTTCTTTGTGTCGCGGATCCTCGGAGGAGAAGAAGAGGAGGTTGATGGAGGGCGGGGGTGATGTGGATGGAGGGATGGGGTGTATTGAAGGCCAAAAAAAGCACCTCTATAATGTAATGGGACCGGAAGGGTCCATACTGTGTGTGAAAGGGGGCAGCCGGGGTCATTTCTACACGCTGAAAAAAAAACACAGCTCATCCGCAACCTGCCCTTAAATACCCCCGCCCCTGCCCCTTCTTCTTCTTATACTAATACCCCCCCTACTCTTCTCTCCATGCCTCCTCACCCCTGCTCCCCTTTTTCAGCGGGATGACGGGGAGAAACTTCCTGCTTTGATCAGCCGAGGGTGGAGGAGAGAGAGCGCTGTTTACCCTGCACTTGGCTGCTGTTGACAACCGCCCCTCCCTGCCGCTTACCCCCCGGGCAGTGCTCCATTCTCTTCTCCTGCCCCCTTCCCTTGCGCCCTTCCGGAGGGAGGCCCCAGGGGCGGGATCAGCACTGCACCTTGACCTGTCTAGACGCCACTGCCTCTTTTTTTCTTTTTTTTCTTTTTGTTTTGTTTTGTTTTGTTCTCCTAACTTTTTTGGGACCCAGGTTAAAAGTCAGCGTGGTCGCACCGTGGATGCGTTTCTCTGCTCTGTTCAATACGAACGGAAGGAAAAGGTCATCCGTGTGACCCTCGTGCCCTTCTATTATTACTTAGGGGTTTTTGTTTTGTTTTTGCAGTAAAGACTGTAAGTGTTGTGGTTTGTAGGTTCCTCTGGCTCGCTCGGAGACTCACCTGTCCGAGCTGTTGGACGGTGTTTGTAATAACATGAGCGAGTACGCGCTGTACGAGGACCCCGAGACTAAACAACAGAGCTACAGGAGATTCGCACCGAGGAGCAGCGACAGCGGGAACTTTCCAGATTTCAAAAATTTTAAATTCTCCGGACCTGAAGGTTCAGAATCGTTAAAGTTTGCTGTAAGTAGTTATTCACTTTTTTTTTTTTTTTTTTCTTCCCCTTCAACTGTTTTAATTTAAAAAAAAAAAAATCTATACTCATGCTTTTTAGCCATTTTATTTTTATCTAATTAGAGTTGCTAAATCATTTGGACACATTTTCCTTCTCAGATAAATAAATTGGTGACTTCACTAAATTCATCTCTCTAATAAAACATTAAGCAAGTTTTACTTTGTTAGTAGTTTTACTGCAGAGATAAATTTGTGCACAGATTTGGATTTTATTTATGATTTTCTGTGCAGATTAAACACTTCTGTTAAAAACTGCTCGAGTTTACACCAGTTGATGTCCTTGTAGGAGGATAATTTCACAAGCTGATGAGTATTTTTAGTTTCGGAGCTGCAAGATCAGAAATATCATGAAGTATGAGAGAGAGAGAGAGAGAGAGAGACAGAGAGAGAGAGGGATTGACCCATTTTGTGGGGGGAATAAAGTAAAAGAACACGTTGTTTGTTTTTTGCAGTGAAGTCAGGGTTGATTTTTATGTTAAATGACGTCACGCGTAAGGAATTCTAGACGACGTGTTTCAGATGTAAACGTCTCTGACTGACTGCAGTGAATTTCTCTTCCTAATGAACCACCAATAAAATAAAATCTCTAAAGCTCTCTCTGTCCTGCGTTCAGTTTAAACCTGCGTGTGGATTTTTTTTGCACTGTTCCAAATTTTACGCGAGTGAAAACGATTGCTCTGGAAAATGTGTGTAGTTTTAGTCAAATGAATCTTCACATCCTATAGAGTTGCTCTTCGAGGTTTTTGTCATAAATCGTTTTCAATAAACGGATCTTTTCACCTCACGAGCTTTCCAAGATGGCAGCCGCGTGTACGTTCCAGCGTTAAAGATGGCCGCCTGCTCGTCCTCACACGCTGTTAGGAATATCAGTGTGCATGTTTTTTTGGGTTTTTTAAAATTCTGTGTTTTGCTGTGGAGTGAAATCAGATGTGTGTTTCAGTGTGAAACCATCGTGGAGGAGCTGGAGGACGACATCATCACTCTGTTCGCACAGGAAGACGAGCACGTGGCCCAGAAGTTGTGTAGCGAAGTGTCAGGTACACACACACACACACGCACACACACAGCGCTAACACCTTGAACACAGATTAGATGTTGTTGTTGCACTCGGGCTGCACCATGTTTATTTTTAGAGTATGACATCATAATATTTATTCATGTTTTAGGTCATCAGGATGATTTTTTTTTTTTTTAAACTTGCTCTTTTATTTTAAAGACTTTCAAATTAACTTTATTGTACAACACTGTTCATGCTTGTGATTTTATTTATTTATTTTATTTATTTTTAGTTTTTGCATACAGCTGTAAATTACATTTAAACCGTGAAAGTTTTCAACTTTTAAAATTTAGTACAAAGAAATTAAAGAGACCATAAATGCGCTTTTCAACAAAGAAAAATGTTACTAATAAAATTTTTACATTTTGTTTAAACACCGTTATTAAAAGAACAGATTTTTAAAAAAGTCCAGGAAAAAAACCGCACAGAAGTGGACGTGACTGCTTCCGGAAGTTTACTATTTTCATATTGTTTATGCTGAATGTTATGATTTTGTTTCCATGAACGTGACCCAATCATTACGACGTCTTCTTAAAACATGATTACATATTTTAGTTTTGGTTTAATATCTTTAAAATTCTCACAGAATTCTTCCACCATAAAATAAATCAGGCCGATGCCTTTATCGCGCCTCGACACGTGTTCTGATTGTTGATTACATCATCGTTTGAGTGCAGGAAAAAAATGAAAGGCCAATAATATGATGTTTCATTTTCGCTTCCACCAAACCGCAGCCTTGATCACGTGGAGTCACTGCAGAAGTGCGTCACGTCGTGATCACGTTAAAGCGGCTCTGCAAATCCACATCGACGTTAAAGCCAAGAGTTTAACCTCAGACTGTGGTTTCCATCGTTCTAGAGTTATTCTACTCCCTTCTGCTCATCTGAGTAATTATCATCTCCTCCACAAACACGCAGGAGGCACAATGAGGACGAGTCGGAGTTAAAATCGAAACGTTATAATCACAAAAATCAGCAAGTTAAGAAACTGTTCATGTTTCTGGTGTATTTATGAAAATATTGTACAAATACTCTCCCTTATAGAACCTTATACTGTAGAATGTGGTGTTCGTTTATAGACCAAACATTCATTTAGTGTTCTGTTCCCTTACCGGGTTCCTGTAGACGTGATGAGAACAAAATGAGATAAAATGGCGTTGAGGGGGGAAAAAAAAAACCTGGTCGTTTCTGTTAAACTGACTGCTTCGTGTCATTTAAATTCCTACAAATCCCTGCACTCGTGACGTGCTTTTTATTTCTTTAATAAAACTGATATGATTTAATTGATTCTGAAATGTTCCGTCTTGTACATGAGGATAAATGAAGGACGTTTGTGTTTTTAATCCGAACTGAAGGAGCCACTTCAGGTTCTTTTACCTTTCTGTCTCACTGAACATCCAAAAACAAACTAAAATAAAACTTTTTTTTCACCCAGGATGGACGTCACGTTATTTTTCCACACAATAAACTCTGCTTTGCTGGTTGTAACGGAGACACGTGATCTAAACGAGTCACGTGACCGTTCGTTTATGCGTCATTGTGGGATTTTCTTCATTGCCGCAACGTTTATTTCAGAAGGTGATGTTTCACTGTTCTGAAGTTTAATGAGTGAAAATAATAATAAAATCATAATTAGTCATATATAAAATGATTGTTGCGTCCAGACAAATGCAACAAATCTGTGTCGCATCATAATTAATATTCGTCCTGCATCCGGTTGAGGATTTTGTCCATCTTCAGCGTGGAGGTGGGCGGAGTCCAGGTGACGAGGTCAGAATTACCGCGAGCGCTGGGTGTGTGAGGAGCTCACGTCTTTACCGTGGTGGAAATATGACTTCATGACACGATACACACCCTGCTCTCTCAGTATCATGGGGTCTGTGATGGTGGAACTCCAGCGTCGTGTTTTAAACACGTCTCTAAAACCCAGAACCGTTTAAAAAATGTTAAAACACGATTTACTGAAACGGAACCCGCCGATTTTAAACATCTGCTTGCGTTTCAGTTTGTTACTCTGAGAGCTGATCAAACTTATACAATTCTATACGAAATACTTTTTCGTAAAATCTATCAAACATCGTCTGTTTATCGATTACTGACTATATTTCTGATGTAATGATAATGAGGTTGCGTGTTTTTGTTTTTTGGCGTCTGAGAGAATACGTTTATTCATTTTTGTGGGTTTTTTTTATTTTATTTTATTTTATTCCCCCCCAGTTGACGAATTGTTTGTCTCGAGACTCGGATTTTATTTTAAAGGTTTACAGCAGATAGACGTGTTTGGTGCTGATAAAAATTATTACTAATATTTACAAATATTCTGTTTATCAGAATGTGAACTACTGTTAGCTTTCAGTCTGTTAATAAAACTACGCTCACTGTTAGTGTAACATGAACTCGCATCCATATTATTTTTTCCACTTTTAACTAAAACTGAAGAATGACTGAGACACACACACACACACACACACACACACACACATCAGCTTGTTTTGTTTTGTCTCAGGATGTGAGGATGTAAGTAAACAATTTATGATGCACGCACAACTATTGAATGCTTTTTTTTTTTGTTTGTTTGGTTGGGTTTTTTTTTATAGGAACTGATGTCATTTATATAAAATATTGTTCATCCTAAAACTTTAGTTTAATAATAGAAACAGTGCTGAGGGAGAAATTCCCAAATATTACTTGATGAATATTACGTCTTCATGTTGCTGCTCACACTCGGTGTGTAAACTCAGTAGAAGCATCGACAATAAATCTGAATAAATATATTAAAGTGAAATAAATTAACAGAATGTTTGGTCGTTTTCATTGAAATGACAAATCTGTTAGTGTATTAATTTTAAAAGTTAAAGTTTTGTAAAAATGTCCACACACACACACACACACCTCTCTCCTCAGTCCAAAGCTCTTGCACCGCGTCTCGATTGCATTCCATGTAACACTTTGCTGTTGTTGTTTACTCAGGTCACTGTAAAAGCGCCGTGTTCCAGCACACTGAGCTGTGATTTAACGCTGACGGAATACCGGAATACCTCGGAGAACCGCACCGATGGACCAGATCTGAAAATAAACCAACAAAGACCAGTGTAAAGCGTTTTATGTGGATCTATGACATTGAATAATAATAATAATAATAATAATAATAATAATAATAGTAATAATGTTTTGATAAAGAATAAAAGTGTTTTAAACGAAGCCTGACTGGTTATTCTTTCTTTCTTTCGGAACGCTGTAGTTAGTCGTGTGCAGTTACACAACATGCTGCAGTCCACAGTGCAGTGATGTCGTCGTCATCATCGTCATGGTCACGTGAAGATCTGGTCAGCGCACGTGTCGCAGTGCAGCACCTCATTCTGAGAGAAAACACGATCGTTATTTGATGAATTTTCATCGTTTTTATTTATTTTAATAAAGTCTGTAAACAAAAATGAAAGCATGGAGAGATGTGAAGGTCTAAAAACACGGAGAATTTTTCAAATATACTTCGGTGATTGGTTACGATGAAACGAACACGAAATACCAACGCAGGACGACTTCTGCTGCAGTTAACCCTCCAACGTTCAGCATTTGAGCAGCTGAAGAACCTTTATTTATCCAACAAACCCTTAAAGAACTCTTCAGGAACCCTATTTTTGACAGGTTCTAGATACTAAGAAGAAAATAATCAGCAATCTTCTTTGGGTTCTTTGGATTGTTAAAGGTTCTACGTGTGTTCCTACCTCCTGCCCAGTGTTCCTGGGATTGACCCCACGTCCTCGCTGCCACCCTGACCAGACCAAGTGCTTACTAAAGATCAGTGAATGACTGACTGACTGACTGACTGAATATTTTGTGGTTCTACGTAAAACCCAAGGGTTATGGGTTCTCTCCGAGGGACAACTGATGAACCTCTAAAGGTTCTAATAGTTTACTAATGAGATTTTAAGTGAGATCTCACTGCTGTGTTGTGGGGGTTTTGGTGTGTCTTATGGGTAGGTCTCTCTCAGTGAAGGAGGCGTGGCCTATGTGTCAGTCTCAGTAAAGGATGTGTGGGGGAAACGGAAACATTTCCACCAACACAAACGTGGTTCTGGTTCAGAGTTGGTTTAACTTGTGAACCTTCTAAGAACCAGTTTGCTTTTCCACGGGCTGGAGAGCCACTATAGAGCCACGTCGTTATGTCCCTGTATACATCGCCGCTTCCCCAGCAGCTCCTCTGTTAGCACTGCTCACCCACCACACAAGCACCACAACAATGGTGGACTACATCTCCTCTTTTTCTTCACACGAGTCAAATTAGATGCCACACCAGCTCTGGTTTTTCAACGGCGGTCACCAAGTTTTAGTCGGTCTTGTTGGTTACAATAATCCCACCCCAGCCCCTGATGTAAGCAGTTCCTGGTTCTAGACCATCAAAGACTTGGTGTCGCTCTAGAACCAGTTTTCCTGGCCGTGAGCCGGTTCTTTAGCTGTTGAAACCCAAAGAACTGGTTTGAGATTAGGAACCGGTCCTCAAACTACCTTAGTGGAAAAGAGGTACGTGTCAGTCTCACATCTCACAAGGCGTGGCCTCTATCAGTGTCACTGAAGGAGGTGTGGCCTCTGTGGATTTTAAACATTGTCATGATCACAGTCCCAGTTCTAATCACTGTACTAACCTGAGAACTGAATAATCAGTAATTGTATTTTATATATTTATATATCACCATTTTAAAGAAATGAAGTGGTGAATGTTAATTAGCTTCATATCGCACTGCTGCTGCTGCTGAATCCTGGACTCTGATTGGTCAGAAGGTGTTGATTAATTCTCTAGAACAGCAGCTGTGACAATAGTGCAGGTTTATTTATAATTAATGCTCTCCTCCTAATATTGTATGGTTTCTATGGTAACAGCTCAGGGACGTGTCCAGCGAGACACTCCACTGGTGATAAACAGGGTTAAAAACGTGTGTAATTGTTTACATGGTGACGTTTTCTGTAACGTCTCCAGTGTCAGCGCTGTGTATCAGTCGGAGGTGAAGCTGGAACTTTACGCTTTCTGATATCTTCAGGACAGAGGAGTTTACAGTTTCTCAGTAACACGAGAAACAGATTTTGAGAGAATAAAGAGAAATGAGTGAAGGAATGGCTGTTTTATAGCTGCGATAAAGTAAGTGAGAGCAGGAAGTAACTTTCACAACATGGGGGGGGGGATGTAAATTGCTGTGGAATAAAACACTGTACCTCTGGGGTACTAACAGTAACTCTGGGTACTCGCACCATCCTCTCACTCGGTATTCTACCATCACACACACACTTATTTATTACACATTGGGCTTTAGAATACATGTTTTTCTTCTTCACTGTTGGAACGATGACGCTCTGTAGCTCTCGTGTGAATCTCCATCCTGGCTGATTGGTGTTGGTGCTGAAGTTCACTGATTCCTCAGGATGTGTCTCTTCATGGTGGACAGTCGAACGCCTCAGCTGCATCTTTCCTTATCCATGATTCATCTGAAAGAATGAACGGCCAAATGGGGCCAAATTTTACAAGCACTTTCACACAAATGCTGCAACAAAGAATGTAATTAACCCTCTAAGCCTCTTTTTCCTCTCCCTTCTTTTCTTTTTAGGCTTCAGGAAGCGGCTCGGTTTGCGTTTCTAAATGTTGCAGCCTAAGAAAGTGGCTTTGCTCTTTTGTGCTCAGCGGCTGACTTAAAGGCTAAATCCGTGAGAGATCAGGGGTTACCGAGGAGCTGCTGAGAGCCGCAGGCCGGGCGAGGCCTCATTTCCTATGCACGCTTGGTGAATGAGTGGAGGAAGCGCTCAGGGATTGTTTTGCGTTGTTGTTGTTTTTCCATAAAGGCCACTCTGTTCTCGCTACACGCCCCATGTGATTTATGAAAATTTTGCACAAGTTGGTGCAGGACGGCCTGAACGTCTCAGCTCACAAATATAAGCTGTACTGAGTGCTAAGTTCAGCATTAACTTGTATTCTAACAAGATTAAAATATATTTGTCCTGGAGATTAGCGTGCTTAAGTCCTCCTTTTAACTTTCCCAGTGCACTTTGATGTGCGTGGTGCGGTGAGGGTTCAGCCATCGGCGAGCCGGGTGTGAAATTAGCCTGATGTCGTCTCCATTCTTCACCTTTGCCTCTGCTCACTGCCTTAATTATATTTTCGTCACTGAGCTCTCGGGCTCTTCATTGCATATTCAGATCTGACCAGGAAGCTGCCCACAAACGATAGATAAATGGCTTAGTGGGGGAGGGGTCACTGGGCTGCCCCTTTTGTACAGGGGCCAAATGGGGGACGTCAATACTTTTCTGATATGTATTTTCTTTCGGAGCGTGGCTGGCCTTTGGCTCGGCTGTTTGTCGGAGTTCAGCTCGGGGCCTGCGTGTGGATCTGAGGAGACGCCTGGAGTTTGGAAGGTATGCCACTCAGAGACGGGTTTCTAGAGTCACAATGGGACTGTCAGGACCGGTTGGTGTGAAGTTTAGAGATTTGTGCGTTTAGATATTTTTGGAGTCAGGTTTTCAGAGCTGTTTCTCTTTCATGTTGGGAATCCGAATCAAATGTGGAAGCACTTTCTTAAAGTTTATTGTGGCGCACGAGTTAATGATTAAAAAAAGAAAAACAGGAAATCGCACCATGACACAATATCTAAAGACACTGCTAATGACACAGTACAACAAAACCTAAATCTGCTTAAAGGTCTCAAACATCAGCTTTTGTCTGAACCCAGTTTGGTTGAAGGTGAAAAGGTCGAAACACAAAACTCTGCAGAAAAGTAAAAGTGGGGGAGCCACCTGCGAGCCGTGAGGGAAGGAGCTTTGACCTTCAGCCTCTCTTTAAGCTTTCAGGAGAAGCTCGGAGTCGTTGTCCATTTCCACGTTGGCGAATAGAAATGCAGATGAGCTCCTTCTGCATTGAAGAAGGCAGGTCAATGCTGTGTGCACGCTCTCTGAGCTGCTTCTCTCTCTCAGCTGCTTCTCTCTGCCCTTTTTGTATCGACTTCTGTTCAGTTATGCAACTTTTTTTCCCTCTTTTTCACGTGGCCTGTTTTTGGTGTAAGTGTGTAGATCCTCATACATGATCTCGACATGCTCCAGGTCTCCAGCCTTCCTGCTGAAGTTTCTACCAGTACATGACCATGACTCCTATATGACAATGCTTTGAGTCATTTTTTTTTTTTTAATTTCCATAATTTTTCTTTCTTTCTTAATTTTGTTGTATCTGTTTTTGAACATTTATTATTCTTTTTTTTTTTTTTTTTACAATCCCGATTCCAAAAAAGTTGGGACAAAGTACAAACTGTAAATAAAAACTGAATGCAATAATTTACAAATCACAAAAACTGATATTGTATTCACAATAGAACATAGACAACATATCAAATGTCG
>JAPFFA010000016.1:1512290-1522819 GCA_026153275.1 Sciades herzbergii
CTGGGATAGGCTCCAGCTTGCCTGCGACCCTGTAGAAGGATAAAGCGGCTAGAGATAATGAGATGAGATGAGATGAGCAGCTCTGACAATAAAATAGGGGCACGGGGGTGTAGTGGTTAGCACTGTCGCCTCACAGCAAGAAGGTTCCGGGTTCAAAATTTGCAGACAAGACAGTACATACTTAGTCCCGGTCCCAAGCCCTGATAGAGTGGGAAGGGTTGTGTCCGGAAGGGCATCCAGTGTAAAACCTATGCCAAATTTGAAGACCCAGTGTGAAATTAGCATGAGCTAAACTGGTTATTAACCTTCTGAAAATAAAGTTAATTATTCTTAAAGTGCATCTGCAAATCACAGATTTATATTAATGTACTCATTCTATATTAATACGTTATCATTTCTATAGTTACAGCTCATTCACAGAGACGTGTACAGCAGACGCTCCACATAAACAGATTAAAAAATGTGCATAGTCTTAATGTGGTGAGGTTTTCTGTAAGAAGAGATTTATTTACATTTATGGAAGGAGTCTCCAGTGTCAGTGAACAGGAACTAACTTAAAAATGTAACTTTAACTGGACAAAAAGTGTGATTGTACAATGTGTCATTCTTTAATAAATAAAAAAAATATATTGTTGACAAATTGCTGTTAAATAAGAGGAATGAAACACTCAGGGATATGCTGTTATTGGAAAATAATCAACTTCAGGGTGGTAAGAGTAACTCTGCTTCATCACACCATCCTGCCGCATTTTACACACACACACACACACACACACACACACACACACACACACACACACACACACACACACACACACACACACAGTGTTTTATTCCGTACACGTCACTTGAGATATGCTGCATTTAAATAAAAGTTATCCTGCGGAAACGCCTGACGCTTTGCACTGCTGCTGCATTGAATTAATGATATTATATTTCTATTATATGGAAGGTTTACATCTGCGCAGCGCATCATTATGAATCTCGCAGAAAGCAATGTCTGAATGAAGGCGTAGCTTGGGCTTTAGATGAGCTTGACACCGTTGACACCGAGTGTCAGTGCATTCCGTTGGATTTGCTCGGCGAGTTCATTCACGCTGTGGCTCTTTTCACGCCATTGCTGGAGGATTCCTGTGTGTGTGGTGGTGAGCGGGCCGGCCGGCTCTCCCGCTGAGAGGGCATATGGTGGCTTTGTGGCCTAAAACAGCGGCCTTCATTGCGCCTCCTGCCCGCAGAGTTAAACAAATTGATTGGCAGGCTCACAGCTGAATGAGGGCCCCTCTCCCAAACATAATACCTCATTATGTATTTATGTTTAGGCAACACTTAGCATGCGTGTTGATGATTTACATTCACAGGAAGCTGCTTCTTCGCCTTCTTTTTCTTCTTCTTCTTCTTCATGCAAACTCACATTTTATATTTTCACCTTAAAATCAAACTTATGAAATTAAAATGAAAAAATAAAATGTGAGCTGAAAACGTGCGATTTTTCAGAAGGAACAGAAGCTTGTGTTTTTAGCTCACATTCCTTCCAATTCTATTTTTTTTCCCCTGAAAGGAGATGGACGCTCTGAGGAAGGAGCTCGGAGTGAAAGTGAAGTCTCTCCAGGCTCAGTATGAGTCCCGGCTCAAGCAAGAGGCTGATACGCCTTCCATACGAGAATTAATTACAAAGTCAAAGCCATTGAGGAGTAGCACAAAGAGGTCGGCTGTGCACACCGCTGCTGTCTCGATGTAATAACCTGATTATGAAGCGATTAAAAATGCATGACCGACCACGTCCATGCTTTCCACATCCTGTTTGCTTCATAAAGTGCTGAAAATGTTGAATATTTTGTCTGAATTTAACTGTAAAGATTTGGGTTTCTGTGAGATGAAAGGCAGGAATAAAATTCTTTCAGGGTTCTGATGAATATATCTAATATTTGTAGGAATAATACTTGGATTATATTTATTTATACCATGTATGAATTCTGGGTTGTGATTGGTCAATGATAAAGGTGTTGATTTAGTTTTCTTTTACAGCAGCTCTGACAATAGTGCAGCTGCAAATCACAAGTTTATGAATAATTAACATGCTCGTTCTAATATGTTATTGTTTCTATAGTAACAGCTCGTACACAGGGACTTGTGAATGATGACGGATATTTCACTAATAAAAACGGATTAGAAATCATAGATCTGGTGAAGTTTTCTGTATCATTTCTGGAAGGAGTCTCCAGTGTCAGCGCTGAAAGTGGAACTTTACATTTTCTGAGATCTTCAGGACAGAGGAGTTTACGCTACTTTGCGGCTTCTTGGGAACATGACAAGCTGCGATGTTTTAAATTCAGGAGAGAGAAAAGGAAAGACTGTTGAGGGAAAGACTGTTTATAGCTGCTGTAATGTAATTGGGAAGAGGAACCAACCTGTTTCACAAATATTTCTGAACTGTGAGTATAACAATAAATGGATAAAAAATATGACGTTGTTTTTTAATACATTCTAAGTTGTAATTGTGGATCAAATTGCTGTGGTGTGTGAGGAATAAAAAACTTGTGGACGTGCTGTTATAGGAAAATAATCAACTTCAGGGTGGTACCAGTAACTCTGCTTCATCACACCACCTTGTCACTCAGTAATTTACTATAACGGCACAACACACTGTTTTATTCTTTGAATAATGTCTAAACCCAACTTAATGTCTGTCTTTCCTTTCAGAAAATAAAGGTTCTGTGTTACAGCTGTCACCAGCAGCTCAGTTATGCTATAGACATCATCAACGCTCTCTATAAAGTATTGAAAATAATCTAGAATGTTTTTTTGTACATAATCTTTAACACTGAAACTAATTCTATGATAGACTCCATGAAGAAAACCAAAGCAATGGAGGTGGATCCCAGAGACACCAGGTGATCAGCTGAGGGAGTACAAGGAGCAGCTGGAGGTACAGGCACGTTCATAAATCATCCAGATTACACAAGAAACTAGAAATGATACAGATGATATATATAGTCGAACACAGCTTATTACTTTATCAGATTCTTATCTATAGTATTTCTAAATTAAATATGTCACTGTGAGGGATTTTGTCATTCACGCTTTCAGTCATATTTACCAAAGGTAACATGGCATTAAGGGATGGATGATCTCTCAGATTCCTGAACCCTGTTCCTGGAGATGTTCCTTCTCTAACATGCCCAATCCTGAGTCGATATTTGCGTGTTCGAGTGGGGAAATCCCTGAAACATGGTTTGGCATGGTGATATTATATTATATTATATTATATTGATACTGTGATCAATTTTGTCCCTGTATTCTTTTCTGAAAATATCATCCATACTGTTAGTACTTTGTAACACACACTAACTCCGAAGTTACTCAAACGATCATAACATATTAACACAATTCTTTTGAAAATATTGTATTCTGTTTTTAATTTTTGCTGCACTGGTACATTGTTTTCAAACCAAAATCTCACACATTACGCAAATATTTCATTTTCAGATGGGATGAGATTTCTGGACATATGTGTGTTAATTGATATTGCTGAGTATATCTGAGGTAATCTGCGACCCTGTAGAACAGGATAAAGCGGCTAGAGATAATGAGATGAGATGAGATCTGAGGTAATTATGATCAATTCTTATATGCAAGTAATTCATATAGATAAGTGATCATAGCATGTAAATCCCAGAGGTGGATGTGTCTTCATATCGTCTTCATCTCATATTAATGCCGATTGTTTTGTCCTTTATTATAAGCATTTGTAGTAAGACTTATTGTTGCACGAGCATGAGTGAATGACGTGACTATAACATACGAACCCCATAACATAGACTAAAATCCCAGAGATCCTCTGGTAATAATTACATCATCCACCTCTATTTGCAAAATTAATCCCATCCAAATAGAGCTTTAGATTTCTGAAAAAAAGTCAGTTTTGTCCCTTGTTCCACGTGACAAAAATCAGAACACATTCATATGCAATACAATGCAAGCAGCTAATCAGGTGTCAAAAGCAGCCGCTTTCGCATGGCCTGCATGATCTCTCGCTCTTTCTCATAGCGTTAGAGCTTTAGCCCAAGTACGGAGGCAGATGGCATGTTATAGCATCCAAACACACTGCCACTTGGTGTGTGAGAGCAGAGCGAGCATCTAGGTGGAGGAAAACAGCTTTTTTTTCTCCTGGCTAATGAGGTCTCTCTGCTCAGAACTTCACTGAGGGTCACCTGTAGTTCTGCTTCACAGCAGATGATGGAGCCAGAGGTGAGGGATGGAGGGATGGAGCTAGGTGTTAATGAGCGTCCTCTGATTGGATTACATTTTGGTTTAGTGATGGAGTAAGACAGGGAAAGTTAGTTAGGAGGAAGTGGGTGGAGGTTTTAGAACTGGAGCCACTTGGAGAAGCATGTTAGACTTAAATCATCAGCCCTTAAATCAAGGATAAACTTCTGAATGCTGTTTGCAGCTCCAGCTCTGGTTGAGTCATGATAAGTCACATTTGAATAAACATGAAAGTTTCCAAAGTGCACAGTCTTAGAGGAGGACTCTGT
Source organism: Sciades herzbergii (assembly GCA_026153275.1). Lineage (NCBI taxonomy): Eukaryota > Metazoa > Chordata > Actinopteri > Siluriformes > Ariidae > Sciades > Sciades herzbergii. Next base: position 1,516,826 of record JAPFFA010000016.1, read on the forward strand.
CTTCTACATTCAGCCATTCGGGAGCATTCCAATGGGGGCAAAATGTTACAGAGCATCTTCATACAGCCTACTGTCTCCTGTCTCTGCTTTCCTTATGAATGAAGCAGAGAGAGAGAGAGAGAGAGAGAGACAGAAAAAGCGAGAGAGCGTAACAAAACAAGAGTGAGGCAAAAAAACCCCTTCTTTTTGAAAGGCTTTGAACGGCTGTACGCGCCTAAGTGTGACAGGCATGCAAAAGGCGTGTTAATGCGCACGGCCTGAATGGACATCACAGAGACCTGATGGACTCCATGCGGCTCTCGGCCTGCGGGCTTCAGCGCGATGACGGCTGATGTGATCTCGCTGACATTGGCAGGGAGAAATACAAAGACAACAACTCCCCCTCTCCAAATGGAAACGGTGCTCACGGAGAACCCCCCCGATTCCCCCACCTTCGCCGCCCTCCTCCATCCCTCGCTCCCTCCCAGCCTGGCAAGGGCTGCAGTCCTTCATCCTTCAGCTGCCTCGACAAACTTCCTGAATAAATTCGACCTGAATGACAGGGGCACCGAACAGTATGATATGCCATTATTCCTGTCAATAAAAAAATGTCCCCGGCTTTGTATGTAATGTACAGCCTTCTGTCTTCCAGGCGCAGAAAAGCGAGAGACAGAGTAGGCGAGACAAAACAAAATGCCCTCCTCTGAGACTTTTTTTTGTGTCTCTTTCTTTGTTATTCAGGGGGAAATGGTAGGAGGCAAAAAGTTGTCCGATGGCTTTGTCTCATATTTGCAGCGCAGCTTGAGCGGCGTGTCTTTTGTTGGACACAGTAAAGGCTAAAGCGAAAAAGGGTCTTGTGTCATTTTTTTGTTTCAGGCCGCAGATGATCTCAAGGAAAGTTGGCTGAAGATGAAGAACAGCATGCTGGAAGGTGACGTTGATGCCCTGTATGTCAAAACAGAACAAATTCAACAAGCTCTCGTGGCTAAAGACCGGAAGCTGAAGGATTTGGGTAACATTCACTGAGACACATTTTTAACATGCTTTGATTTGAGTTTGGCATCTTGCAAGGTTTTTAAAGTCGGTATAAAAGGAGTGGACACTAGGCTTGGCCAATATGATGATATGATATAGATATTGTGATGTAATAACATCGTTATCATCTTTTATAACTCATTTATTATTGACTGTAAAAACTAAATGGACATTAAAACTATTTTTGTTTAACTTTCCTTCCTTTTCTAAGTGAAATTTTCTTTTGAATGTTGGACAAGAATCTCTGGACATGACGTAGCCCTTGTTGGTGCTTTATTCGCAAAACATAATGAAAATGTATCGGGAAGAAGATTTAAAGTATTGTGATATGATATTTTCACCATATCACCCACCATCAATGTTCACAGCGTTTCCCCTTAACCTGAGTGAACTTTTACACTGGAGCTACAAGGCTAATGTGGCTAATAAGTAAGAAAGACTTATGGCTGCCAGTTTAGTATCATACAAAACATGTCTAAATCACCACACGTTCACATCTCCTCAAAAAACATTGTTTGGCTCAATAACACTGTTTATGAAACACCAGAACATCAGGCCACACCCAAGTCTGATGCTGGTGTTGGAGTGACACAAAACTCAACTCAAATTCTAACTCTAACCAAACTGGAGGCTATATGCTTCTATTACTTGTTAGCTCCAGCACAACTAAAAAAAAAAAAAGAGTAAACATTGGACACCAAAGTTGTCTTGGATGATTAATTTTGGCACTATAGGGACACTACAAAGTTCATTTTTCACTGAACTGTCGTACTAGTTTCTTCAGAGTGTTATTTTTGGATAAAATATATTTTTTTAAAGGGCAGGTGCTTTAGAGATCAGTTCAAAGAGAAATATTTATTAAAAATATTTAAATTCACACCATTCTTATCTTTGCCTGCGCTGTCTGATCAGAATACAATGTTTGAGGACACTTAGTAGATCACGGCTATGATCCTGCAGCGTGCGCTGTCTGTGAGAAGCAGGTAAACACGAGACAGGTGTATTTTCAAAGGTCAGCTCTTTATCTGTCTCAATATTTGATCTTCACTCATTGCTTATGTAACTTTAGCAACCATCTGAATATTTTCCCCAGGGGATCTCGATCAAATGCCGCCGGTATATAAACCAGACGTAGTGCGACCCGGATAACTGAACTGTTCTTAATCAAGCTTTCTTTCCAGTTCTGTTAGTTTTTAGAGAACACCGAGTCCTTTGATACATTTCTATTGAAAAAGGCAAAGAGGCATCTGTTTAAAGGCTTTTGCATGGGCTGTGACTAACCTTAAGCGCTGTCTGGTGTGTAAATGGAAAGAAAGACGTGCGAATGCACACGGCACACAAACACTTGGCCCTTTAACCCAGTGGTCAGCGTTTGGTCAGAGTGTGCGAGTGGACGTGTCAGAGCCGACGCCCTGGGTCATTCAGAACAGCAATGACCGCTGACCTGAAACTTAACGAAAGAACAAAGAGTGTGCACCCAAACCTTCATTCTGCTCTCCTCACCTACACTGCTTTCACAATTCACCCTTTCTTTCTCACAACCTCTGTGTCCTTAGCTTCTGATATTTCAGAGCTGAAATCAACAGCAGAGGCCAACAAGGAAGCCTCGCAAAAGGTATTACATGTAAAATCAGAGGCAGAATCAGATTAATATTAACAGGAAACACACAAAATACACAACAGTCGCCTACGTATGCTACAGTAATATAAAAGACAGCTGATGAAAAATATACTTATGCGTGAAAAACCAATTAAGCCCCAAATTAAGAGAATAAATGAGGGATTTGATTATTAGTCACATTTTTACTTTGCATTTTTTTTTCCAGATGATCATTGAAAACGAGCAACTAAAAATGCCTTTAAATGTAGATCACGAAAATGGCAGAAAGAAGGTGAGTTGCGCAGTAATATAGACGCACAGCGTTTTCAAAGGCAACTTGTGAACTTGTGTATTCAACACTCAAGTGGTTAAGGTCATTAGAACACCGTTGCTAGGCAACTCAGAATGATAGACGCCGAGCTTAAGCTATGTAATAGCCGGGACTAAGGATTTAGCTAGCTAGCACTAAGTTGTTAAGTTTTTTATACTGAAAGTGTAAAAGACAGTGACATCAGAAGACAAAGCTGCTCCGAATGTTGACATTTCTCACAGATGTGTTGCTAACTTACCAAAAATATACACCTAAAATTACACTGTAATTTCACATAGCACCTGAGGTATGTTCAAATATAGTTGTGTTCATCACATTTACAAGAAGTTTCGACACAAACGACTTGTTCCTGGTATTCAACACTTGGGAAATCTGAATGGAGAGCTGAGATGTGAGGATGTGAGGTCAGCAATGAAAACGGTGTTAGCAGTCAGTGCTAAATCTAATCACAGTGTAATTTTTTCCTTATTGAGCCATTTCCTCATAATTTATCAACATATCTGAGGTAAATGTTGCAATTTCTGACAAGTTTGTCATCTTTTTTTTTGTCACTGCAGCATGGTAGCTAGCTAAATTATTAGCTTCAGTCATTGTTTAGTTCACTAATATGGAACAGCAATGGAAGTTGGGTTGGTGGACATTGTGAAATGTGCAGTAATTATAGTGGAATTTTTGGCTTTAATTAGCCTTTTCTTAGTAATTTGACAACACATCTGAGGTAAATGTTGATATTTCTGATTGGTTTGTATCGGTCATCTTTCCATTGTCACCGCCATAATCTTTGTAGTTAGTGAGCTAATATTTTTAGTCTCAGTTTGGTTAGTTTTTCAACATGAGAGAAAGAATGGAAGTGTATTTAAAGTGTAATTTTGGTTCATCAACAGATCTGAGGTAATCATTGTTATTTCTGACTGAAGCCTCGTCTTTTCTTTGTCACTGCTACATGCTAGATAGCTATTTGTTAGCTTGTAAATGGTGTCCAATTCAAGGGATCCATTTGAACACACAATTTGACGTGAATACCATAGAAGTGGAATGTCCATATTTTTATGGAAGCATGATGAACAAACAGTATGTGATACAGTATACACTCACTGGCCACTTTAATAGGATATTGTTGTTGACTCTAAGCTCCCTGTTCTTGGCTGCAGGAGTGGAACCCAATGTGTTCTTCTGCTGTTGCATGCGGAGATGCTTTTCTGCTCACCACGGTTGTAAAGAGTGATTATATGAGTTACTATATCCTTCCTGGCAAAAAAAGTTTGAACCAATCTTGCCATTTTCCTCTGACTCTCTCTTATCAACAAGCTGTGTGTTTCCACCCACAGAACTGTCGCTCATTCATTCACTCGATGTTTTTTTTGTTTTTCGCACCATTCTGTGTAAACTCTAGAGACTTGTTTGTGTGTGAAAACCCCAGGAGATCAGCAGCTTCTGAAATACTCAAACCAACACCCATCAGGTTGCCAGCTAGCAGCTTTTAAATATTTTCTCTAATCTGTATTCCCTGCAGTCCTGCCATTTCCTTTTACCAGAAATGTTTGCTGCGTACTTTCTTGGACAAATATGGCAGCATATGTCAGGTAAAGGTGAGGATAATTGTTAGCCTCCCCCAGCATCAGATTGCTGTGTTGTTGTCTGAGTTAGCACAGGGGGGCATGCCAACAGAGTGAGCCTCTGAACATCCTCCGCTGATGAGCAACTGGCGAGTGAAAGCGACGAAGCTAAATCATTTTATTACCACGCACCTTATCTCACTCACTGTTGTGTCCCGATTGGTAACCCAGTAGCAGAACGACACACAGTGTCATTATTTATGGCACTGTTTACCTTTTACTGTGGCTGTAAAAATGAAGTGCGTGTGTGATTGTAGCTCAGTGCAGCATTAAGTGTGGCGTCGTGCCAGTAGTTGGATTATTTACAGCACAGCATGCGGTTGAATCAGCCATCACTCTACCTCACCAATGACTCGAACAAACATTGACCCTTTTAGTCTTCTATTTCACTGCAAGCATATTGAAGCATTTTAATTTACATGCTATTATGAGAGAGCAAACCAAACCTCGTTGCTAATTGATAAAAGGAACAGACGCTCATACCAGCTCGAAATTAACTTAAATGCTGGTTAGCAAGTAAGATATTGTGTGGAAATGGTGGGTGATTCCCCAGGCGCCATGCGCAGCTAAGCGAATTTCAGCTTCTCACAATGACTGAAATTAAAATATGAACAGCTGAGTGAAAGAGCGAGCGTTGCTCTATGGAGCCTTTCAGTTTTGACCACACAGAAGCCAGGAGGTTAAAAGTCTCCCCCTGACCTGGCAGGGTTGCTGGGAGACAAGCAGCGAGGGCTCTCTCCAAACTGGCAGTGTTTGCACAGTAATCAAATACTCATATTAAACACAGCGCAAAAGTCAAGAGCCACTCCAGTCCGAGCATGTAGCTGGTGTTATCATGCTCTCATGGCTGTATGGGCCATTTAAGGGCCACACAGCACTAAACAAATCATATCCATGAAAAGCAAATAAAAAACCTTAATCCCCTGGGAGTATATTGGAAAACAAAGTTGTAGACTAGCACACCTGAGTTAGGGAATTAAGGTTTTCAGGATCATTCAAAAATGAGTTGTTTTAGATTCATGCACTGTGCAAAAATTATCGGTACGGCATGGAGATGAAGTCTCCAATTTGGAGAACTTCTACAATTCTTCTGCACACTTTACAGGTTCCAGAATAGCCTCCATGATTAAATTATCTGAAAATTGGTCTCTTATGTATGGTATATCTCAGTATATTACACGATCGCATGAAGATATGAAGTTTATCTTCGAGTAGTGAATGGATATATCATGAGTGAATGAACTGAATGAGTGAAATATTTTTCAATACAAGAAGATAAACTTCATATCTTTGTGCCACCATGTAATATTATTTTTATAAATAGACACATCCACCCAAAAAAAAATTCATTAAATGCAAGTTAATCAAAAGAATTTTAATTTTGAACCGGTTTGCCATTTTGACAACACGCATCAAGTCAGCAGGAAAACATT
>JAPFFA010000016.1:1543603-1554428 GCA_026153275.1 Sciades herzbergii
TTCTTCTTCTTCAAAAAGTGGTTTAGGAGAACAAGTTTAGGAGATTATTTCATTGCTAATAGCTCTAAGATGGCTTCATCATCATCATCATCATCATCATCATATGATTCAATATTTAAGAAATTGGGAGTGACAACAGGTTTCTTCTTCTTCCTCTTGAAGCTTCACCAGTCTGATAACTAACATATAAACTAATAAAATTTGTTTTGTTTTAAAAGCCGTTCACAGTCATAAGGCTTTAATACACAGGAGTAATAAGAAGACACAGCCATATATGGACTTGGTATTTGAACTGACAGCCTGCAGATTACTAGCACACAACCTCAACCCCTGAATTAGCCTCCATTAACACCTAGTGGTGCATTAACTGCATGGCATTTCCTGTAGCTCAGGTTGGTGATGCTTCAATCCCATCAACATACTGTTACAAATGTACTCACATTTCACTTATGTGTATAGAAATCTGCTAATACTTGTTCTCTGAAAGGCATGCAAGCTTAGAATTATGGACCAAAAAGTTGTTAGGTCAAATCCCAATACTTTCGACCTGGTTTTTGAACAGGTTTGGTTCAGGATTCTTTGCACCTTGGTGCCAGCTAGAGAACCGGCCCATGTTTTCACCAGTTTTGACCAGAACCGTTGCAATCAAGGATGCGTCATGAACGGAAGGCGTGGCGCAGCGGGAGTAAACAGCCGTGGCCAGATGACGAATAGAGCGCATTGATTACCTGCGAGCTGTTGTTCTGCTATTAAAGATATTTGCTTTCGTTCCATTTTTTTTTCTGAAGATGTTTCCTTCTCCGTTGCTGCGCTCTGCTTCCTCTCCAAACTAACGACACGCCCACTTATGTCATCACGGTTTGCGTTGGGAAAAAAAAACACCCCCCAGCTATATTTTGGTTCCAGCTGGGACCCAATTTTTCAGGTTCCGAACCAATTTACTTTTGGTCGAAATGCTCTGAACGGGTCAAAATTTGGTGCACGAACAAGAACGTAGCCCGTTTCCTGTTGGTCGAAAAGAGGTCCAGAGAGCCACCGGTGGGCACTTGGGCTCCACCCTTAACCCTCAACTGCTCACTTCTGAATGTGGATTGAATTTGACCTCATTAATTTCTCTTTGAATGAAAATGTATGCCAGATTTATGCAGTGGTTCATTTAACAGCTGCAGCGGTGCACTGGGGTTTGCAGTCCTCAGGATCACCAGAACTGCTGCTAAATCCGGGCCATTTTTGCTGTGTGGTCTCACCAGTGCAACAGTAGAGACTTTTATAAGCTTTAATAAGCGTTAAAGCTGCTCATATTCCGGATTATAGCGCTTTCATTAGTGTTTGGCCATCAGGGTGCCAGCTGCTCTATCCAATAAGCACCAGTGGAGTCTCTTTAAGCGTTTAACCCTGCCAAAACCCCTTCTCTCTCTCCGAGGGGGGCTTGAATACCCCGCGACCCCTCTCCCCCTTTAACATGATAACATAATCATGATTATTCCACTGGATTTATGATGGGAGCAACCCGAGCAACAGGTGGTTGAAGTTTGGTTCACACAAGGGACCCCCCAAAAAGGAGGGGACTCTCGGTGCCAAAGTAACCAAAGTAACCTCAAACAAGCGCACTGATATCTTTATTGCTAAGCGTAACATATCCATCCTTGTCCAGCTTTCTGTGTGATGGTTTCTCTGCACCTGGTTATTTCCAACTTCTTTTTATTTTCTTTCTTTTTTGTGTGCGTCTAGGCCCTGGATAGCAGCTGCTTAAAGAGAGACAGAGAGAGGCCCTTACAACGTCTCCAAGACGTGTTGGCATGGTTTTCTCGCCTTTAATGTAGCACTAAGCTTTGTCTTTGGCACAATATGGGAACAGTAAAGCAAGACGTGTGGACGTAAGTGCACTTTTTAACTATGCGACTCCGCAAACAGTTTTGTTTCAAGTCAATTAGAGTGATCAGCCAATTAAATTTATGTGCGTCGATTTTTTCACTTGGAGAAAGAGAGAAAAGGGGCAGCAGCACAGAAAGTGAGAGAGAGAGAGAGAGAGGGAGAGAAAGAGAGCTGGCCTTTAAAGGATTTTAGTCTCATCACCTGGCGTCCATTTTACACAGAAGTGTAATAGACAGGCGTTTCCAAAAAGTGACTGTATTACCAAAAGGCCCTCACCATCCTGTGCGCTTTTGTTCGCCCCCAGTTAATAACTCATTACAGGGATTTAACAAATCCCTCACATGCATATGTTTGGTGTCTCCATATTTTTTTGATCCCTCCGATGAAGCAGATGCTGCAATTGAAAATCCTGACCAAAAAAAAAAAAAAAAAGCCTGCTACGAGGCTGAAAGGAGGAGAGGGGTCCTGAACAAAGAGCCATGGGGAGATCTCTCAAGAAGAGAAAAAACATTTACGGCCAATAAACAGACTTCAACCTGCTCCATTTCAGCCATTGTGCGGCCGTTTTTGAATAATTAAGGTTAATAAGAATAGGTTTTGTGGAGTTTGAATGCCAGGCGCACAGGTGCGGCGTGACAGGATGAATGATGCGCCTGATTTTTGCCAAACTCGAGAGCCCTTCTCTCCGAGCTTCAAGCTGATGGAAAATATTGTCACTTCTTTAATTCACAGCATTAGACGTTCGGAGGAAACAAAGGCGGCCGATGAAAAGCTCACGGCTGTAATGAAACACACTTATGGCCCGAGATAAATGAGAGCCGGAGTCAATGGCCAGGCGCGTTTTCGCTTTGCGCGCAAGCAGCCTGCTCCATCTAAATCAAATAAAGGGAACCTTTCCAACTTTTAAAAAGACCTCGTTTTCATTTTTAAAGCCTCTCCGCCGTTGCCATTAAGCATATGGGGCTTTTGTGCGCACCAACAGCTCTTGAGAAAGCAACCGGTGTCTATGTGGAGAATCATTTTAACTTCCTGAGCCAAAGCCGCATCCGCGCACAAAAGCGCACAGAAAAAGAAAAAAAAAAATCAAGAAAAAGAGTTTTAAAACGCAATCTGACATATGTGCGTTTGTGCTTCCCAGACTTACTTTAGTCACTTTGTCAACCAGTTAGGTGCAGAACACAGGGATAAGAGCTCTGTAGGATTTTTTGGGGACGCGATAAACATGTGACGGTGCCGTGCCGAGTTTTGCGCACGCACCGGAGTGAAGCTCAGCGTGGAGCTGGAGTCTGTCCGAGCTCACTCTCTCTCACTCTCTACCTCTCTTTCTGCTCTGCACTTCTTTTCTCATTAAGAAAGAGGCACATGAGTAAACATTTCAAGCTGATCCTCTCAGTGGTTCCCAGCACCGTAGCAAGATGAATATTTCATACTGCGGTCATTTCCTGTCACGATATTATCACGATATTGTTTTGTATTTTTAAAGACGTGATGTTTTTAGATGAACTTGTAAAATAAAATCGTTTTCCTATAACTTCCGCGCGTTTTCTTCAGAAGATAAGATGAAGATGAAGAATAAACTGACTCTATGTTAGATACACAATCATCTACCTGTACTGTTTTCTTTTTTAAATAAAGATCTGTCGGTAAGAGATCACGCAGCACGTGACTGCAGTCTGGAAGATGATGTTACTCAAAATAGTGGCTTATGATCATCTTTGTGCGCGCTTTGATCCACGTGCAGCTGATGAAGTAAATGAGTCAAAACAAAACTCGGAAAATGAGCAGGACCTTTATTATTATTATTATTATTATTATTATTATTATCTTAAAATGACCATCATTAGAAAAGTTTTTCCAAACCGTCCTCTGGACGCGTCACAGCCTCCTCACCAGTGCAGGCGCACAGGAAGTGTCTTTCAGCATTGTTTTTGCGCGTTTATTTCTTTATTTGTTTGTTTGTTTGTTTGTTTGTTTTTCCCCCAAAGGATTTTAACTTTTTTTATTTTTACAATGCAAAGTCAAGCTCAGCAAAATTAAACGAAGCTTTGGCGCATTTGGTGAGGCAACAGACTTCCAAGTTCACTGGTGCCCAAAACAGTGTTGCCAGATTGGTTTTATTCCGGATTACGCTGGAAAATATCATGCGCTGGGAATAATTCGGTTCCACCAGGAGGATTAGGAGCTAATTAGACCGTGGAGACCTCATCCGACTGCTCATCTTCATCTTCATCCTCATCTTCAGAGTCCAGAGTCCTTGACCTGGTGCATCAGGTGAGTGAGTCAGAGGGTAAAATCATTGCTCATCACTGTGCCATGGTGTCTCTGATATCTCTCTCTCTCTCTCTCTCTCTCTCTCTCTCTCTCACACACACACACAGTCAGTTTCAGTGGTAGCACCAAGTTGTTCCAAGCTCCAGACTCCCACATGCGCGCTCTCCACTGCTGCTTAACATCCCTCAATTCCCAAAAACACCCCCAAAAAAGGTGCTCAAAATTCCACACACGGTTTCTCTTGAATCAAAAAGTTGAATAATACACAGTAATCCAGCAGCTCTGAGATTTCCGATGTCCTTTATCCGCTCCCACTCCGTGCCATTTGTCTTTCTAATGAGCCTTAATGAGACGTCACGCGCTTTTAGAGGCTTAATGAGGCGATAATGCGTTAAAGTTTTATTGGATTACTTTATATTAAATTAAATGTGCGGAAAAATTGATTAGGATTAGTGGTCAGACTTGGGGAAAAAGAGACAGATTTAACTGCAGAACAAACATAATAATAATAATAATAATAATAATAATAATAATAATAATAATAATAATAATAATGTCTTCCATTCCAGTTCCTGGTTAGAAGAGTTATTTTTAGCGAAGTAAATGGAGCTTACCCAAAACACCATTTCATGTCATGGTTCCTGACTTGCTGACTTTCCCCTCCATGTGGACCTGTGTGTATGTGATTGAATGTGTGTTTTGGGGCTCTGAGAGTTTTTGAGTTTTGGGTTGGTTCTTAAGAAATCTGTGAGCTGACGTAGATCCTGCAGAGAAAAAGCTTCCACGGGAAAATTCAGCCTCCGAGCACCTGCACGGTTCCCCCCCGGGGCCTCGAGCCTGGAGCTTCCGGAGACCTCACCGCTCCTCCAACTGTTTAGAGATAGCTGATAAATAAACACACACACACACACACACACACACACACACACACACACACACACACACACACACACACACACCACACACACACACACACACAGAGAGAGTTCAAAAGGATGCATATAATTACTGTATGTACAAGTTCATGGCTCTTAAACCCATGAACAGAAGTTGAGAGGATACACATGATTGATTACTGAAGATCTCAGATAGATAGATAGATAGATAGATAGATAGATAGATAGATAGATAGATAGATAGATAGATAGATAGATAGATAGATATTTACTTTACGGAGAATGATGCATCTAAAATAAAAGTCTGGTACTTGACTGAGTTACTGGCTAAAGAATTAGGAATTAATTCCCGAGTTCTCATTGTGTTTAAAGTCATTACACATTACAATAACATTTTTAAAGAAAACGACAAGGACATAATCAACTCCATTTGTGATGAACAGAAGTGGATAATCTAAACTACACATTACTGCAGTGAAAAGTGTAAAAGAACTTTGCAGAGTCGGATTTTGCACAGAAAAGTGATTGCATTGATTGAGCCAGTGTAAGTCTCATGTATTGCTCCAACAAAAGAAAACTTTGCCTGTTTTCCCTCTAGGTTCCATTAATTTAGAAGAAAAAGACTCTCAGATCTTTACACATCGCCCATAATTCCAATTAATAACAGCACAGCAGAGCAGAGTGGATTTGGCTTGTAATTATGTACCAAACAGAGAATCCATTATACTGTATATATATCCTCAAACGTTAGATTTGTTGGAAATAAATGATCTCCTGTTACACTGAGGTCAGTTTCCAGAACAATACCATACCCCCAGACTGGGAGACCGCCTTGATCTCTTCATGACCCTAAATTATGTCTAATACTTTAAATTATGAATTTTTGGCTTTGAATTTGAAGTCACTTATTGGTTTGAGAAATTAAAAAAAATATCCTTAATGCTCATGAACACCTCCAACAGCACAATTTTCGACATAAATGTTGATCAACACATCATCATCATCATCATCATAGTGCTGTGAAATGATTATCAATATGGTCGTGTATTTTTTATGTCTAGACATTTGAGGAGATTCTTCTTATGGCCATATTTTATATAATAAATAAATAAATAAATAATGCTGAAATACATTTTCTTTGATCCCGAGTTTGAAAGATGGACACAGGTAATTCAACATCAACTATTACAATTTGCTATAATATTTTTTAAATTATTTTTCTGTCCATATGAACATATAGTGCCTTTATCAAAACGTTATATATCACTAATGACACATTATTTGTAGATAAAACAGTAAAACAGACAGAGGCAGGCTTGAATGAATCAATAGGAGAATTTATTGAATCATCATCATCATCATCATCATCATCATTATAAATATAGACCATTTGAGACACGGTACTTTTCATTTTTATAAAAAATAGGTTCCGTCTCGTTGGACATCCGAAGAAATCAACGTTAAATTATGAAAATATATTATCAGAAAATTCAATTAAGCAACAATTAAATAACGCACTACACAGTGATTGCCAGTGTCAGACTGAAATAATAATAATAATAAAAATAATAATAATAAATATTTACATAGCCACATAAACGCGACATGAGCACAGAGGAGAATCCCACACAGTCCGTGTACCGAGGAAACACCGGGATTCACGCGACCAGATCAAACGGAGGCTCGTTCTCGATGTCGGTGAGCGCGGATTTGAAGTGAACTTTGCGAGGATCCTCCGGGGTCCAGATCTTCGCCCTGCGGATGATGTTCTGCTCCCGGAGCTGCTTCTCATCCGTCCAGGACAAAGAGTGACCTGCCAGGGGGGGCAGGCCGTAATCTGGGTCATCAGGGGAAGGAGATCCTGGACAGGGGGAAAGGAGAATTTAATAATAATAATAATAATAATAATAATAATAATAATAATAATAATAATGTTTTCTTTTCTATAGGAAATGTTTAAGAAAGTCTGCAAAGTTTAACATCTGAAAGCGTCTGGAATTTGCGCAAAAGAAAGAAAAAAACATAATTAGACTAATGCGTAATTATAATAATAGTTACCTACTAATAATAATAATAAGAGGAAGAAGAGATGCATGGGAAGTGTAGTAATGTTTTCACAGCTCTTACTTGTCCCTCTGTGGCAGATGATGACCTTTTTGGGTTGGTTCAGAGCTTCGTGGCTGGAGTTCCGGATGGGCGCGTCGGACTGCACCAGTTCAGCCAGGAAGTTGATGTAGCCGATGGCGAGACGCAGCGTGTCCACTTTGGAAAGGCGTTTCTCGTAAGGCAGGGTGGGGATGTGCGATCGCAGACCTTCAAACGCGTCGTTGATGGACTGCATGCGTCTGCGTTCGCGCACGTTGGCGGCTTGGCGCAGCTGCTGCATCTCCTGCTCAGAGCGCGCTCTCCGGCGCCTCTTCAGCTGCAGCGCACCGTCACCGCGCCGCGGGGAGAAACCGGCCGCACCGCACGACGAGGAAGAGGAGGAGGAGGAGGAGGAGGAGAAGCGACCCACGTCGCAGCCGTAGTCTTCATCGCGCGCGCGGCAGTCCTCGTAGTACTCCTGGATTTGGCTCGCGAGGAAGTCCACGTCGTCGTCCAAGAAGTCGTCCGCGTCCACGTGCTCGCGCGAGCATCTCTCCGTGAAGAACTCCTCCTCGTCGAAGTAGGCGGAGGAGAACGAGTCCAAGCCTGAAAACGGGTCCAGCACGGTCTCCATCCTATTGATGTATTTATTATTATTATTTTTTTTTTCGATTTCGGAAAAAGTCGGCACGCGAAGACGTTTTATAAGGACATCGACAGGCGCGTGCCATTAACGGGCCGCGCCAGCCAATCAGCGACGAGCAGCGACAGAAGCAGCGCACCTAAGCATAAGCCACGCCCACCTTGTTTTTGCCCTCAGACGCTTAATCCTCCAGAAGACGATTAGCATTATTATCAGTTAATTAATTAGGGAACACATTTGACTGGTTAGCGGGCTTTTATTCGTTCATTCACAGAGTTTATGGAAATCAACCAGCAACCACAAGGTACAACAACAACAACAATAAATTAGAGGTAAAATTCTGTAAAGACGAATTGAAGATTATAAAGTTTATAAAATCTTTTTTTTTTTTTTTTAAATTCGGTTGTTCTGTTTTTTTTACAGTAATAATGAGTCTATATGTAGCTGGATTATAAACTCGTCTAATGATTCATTTCGTCATTTCATCCTTTGTTCATATCTCTTCCCCAAACAGTCTGCACACATTAACCAACTCTGAATAAAATCCAGTTCTACACGTGGCTGTTGTTACTCAATGGCCTGTTGATGCCGAACAACGCTTTAATAGCGCTTTGCGTCTAATACATTTTTAAATTATTATTGTCTTTATTGATTTTTCATTTGCAAACAGCTTCAGTCTGCTGCGCCATAAAGAGCCATCAGTCAGTTCAGTATAAAAGCTTGATGATTGGGTGAAAAGAGGCAAAACCCAACAACAACAGTGGCTTGTAAACAATGATTGAAGAGCCACTCAGGTGCTGGAGGACTTTGGGATTTTGGTTTGTCTCCTTCGCTCTGATTAGCTTTTTGCGCGTCACCGTGCGCTTTTTTGGCACCCACGGGAACCGGACAATGCGCCGGAGCGAGCACCGCTTTTGAAAGGTCACCCAGGCAGGTTGACCCCTGCGACCCTTTTAAAAGGCTTCTTTCAGAAAGCAGGTAGCATTCAAGAGCTCGCCACTTCATTACCGAGGGGGACGCGCGGCTCCGGATAGAGCACGAGCGCCGCCGCACAATGAAATACACGAGAGACAGACAGACAGACAGAGAGACAGACAGACAGAGAGAGAGGGGAACAGGCGGCCATCAATCAGTGGCGAGCTCTTTTTTATTTTAAGGACACGAACGAGACACAAGGAACACTCGCCTTTTGAAGAGACACTGATGAGAAACCTGATGCACGAAACTTCACAGGGGCGTTATAACGTTTCAAAGAACCGATTTCTGATGATAGTCATCCTGAATAACTTCTGACAAATTTTAGATAAGCAGGGGCTCGCGCTTTGGCGCATGAGCACAGCATCATCTAATTATATCATCATCATCATCATCATCATCATCAATTATAGTTCTTTACACTGAAAGGGTCACATCTCCAACACTTCAGAAGTCTGCATGAATTTCATCAACACTGTGATTTGAGGTCAAAGGGCTGAAACTTCGCCATCCTGCCATCTTGCATCACCATGCGGCCCTTGTCAGCCTACAACCTCTGTTAAACACGTAATTCAAAAAAAAAAAGACTTCTACATGATATTAAATTATAGCCTTTATACCTGCAGTTTTACGCATGCGTATTATCCTCACACGAGTGATCCATCTACATATTTCTTTTTTTTACTTCACAATGCAGGATGATAATCATTTTCATACATGATACATTTTCATCATGGAGATGTTTACGACGTGGTAAAATGGTTAATTAAAGAACCATGAACTGAGACGTTTATATTTCCTGACAGTATGTTGAAGAGAATACAGCATCACAGTAAAGTAGCTGCTGAAAATGTTTCAATCGTTATTTTATTAAATGTCTAAAAGAGGTAGCCTGTTGATTTAGGGAGGAAAAATCGAACCGAGAGGAGCAAAATACCGACGATATCCTGCAGCCCCAAGTGCGCATGGAGTATCCTGCACTGACACCTGTAAGTTAAATGCGCACTGCACTTTTAAAGTGAACTCACTAACACTTTATCCAGCAAGGCGTTAAAGCCAACACTGGGAGTTTCTGCTCGATGGCACTTTCAGGACGCGAGGCTTTTATCTGCTCGGGTTCTAGCATCCACTAAGCTCACTTCATTTCACTCGAGAGGTCATTAAACAACAAGGAGGAGTAAATAAGGCAGTGTTTGGAGGACAGGGCGCGTATGGTTTTATTATAGAGGGGGGCTGGTAGCAGCAGCGTGGCTCTCAGTGGTGGCCAAAGAGGGCCAACAAATTACGCTGGTACCTGAGATGCTGGCTGGTTGGAGTCCATCAACAAACCCTATTCAAACAGAGATGGAGGGGGTCGTTTTGTGTTCGAGAGCAGGAGGCTGTGCTGAAAGTGGAATGGTTGTCGTGGCAAGCTGCAGCGTGAGGCTCTGAGGCTCCGAGGCTCGGTCCGTGGGAATCTCACCACTTGCGCGTTTCGGAGAGTCAAAGAGCTGAATAAACCCACAGCCTGCAGCAGCCTGTATGCTAAAGAGCGCATCTGAAACGAGGCCCGCATAAAAAGGTAGTGATAAATGTGCTTCATGTTTTCGGATCGGCTCGTTATGAAAAAAAAAAAAAAAAGCGTGGAGATGTTTTGTGGTGTCGGAGCGCCGCGCGGTCAGGGGTCTGTGCCAAAAACAAATCGCTTAACACTTCAAAACCTCTAACTTGTGAGATAAATGAGACTTTTGCGACTAAATGAAGCACTTTATTTATTTATTTTTTTGTAAAAGCTTTCGAGCCTAGTTTGCTCCACCAGGTGCGCAGTTTAATGGAGGATAATTATTCATTCCAGAAAGTTTCATATTAAAAACACTTTCTTCATACTGGATCATCATGCTACAAGAGTTTGTGAATAAAGACACATTTTCCCATCCTGTAGAGAAACACAGAGCAGTGTAGGTTTCCTAACATAACTGCATTCAGACACAAAAACTTTACCTGTGGTTAAAAAGTGTTTCATCTTTACTTCGGATAGGACTTCTTATTTCAGAATCACATATCAGCTTTGGACAACTGATGATGATGATGATGATGATGA
>JAPFFA010000016.1:2040150-2050928 GCA_026153275.1 Sciades herzbergii
GTGTGTGTAATAGTGGAGGGCACTGTATATGTAGTACTTTTTTCAAATAATTGAATCTAGTTTTTAATAAAGTCTCAAAGGAAAGGCAATTAATCTATATCATGGTTTCACACAGTGTGTAGGAGGAAGAGGACCTTGACCTTCAAACTAGCTGTGTGAAAAAAAAAAGCCATGCTGTAGAAGGAAATTAAAATATTAGTCGAAACAGTAGTACATTCAGTATGCGGTGGCACCCCAAAGGAATAAACCATTAAAGTATTTTATATGAGATTCTCTAACACCGTTATGTGTAGGAGGAACAAGACTGAGAGTAATTTCCAAACTACGACTCGTTGCTCTGATTTTGACTATAGGGCAATGCATGGAATATTTAATCTCTTTTTTCTCACTTTATTTTTTTTTTCCCTTTTTGTGGCTTTAACAATCCACAAAATGCAACTTCATGAACTGCTAACAAAGTCTGCTCATAAATAAATAAAAAAAGACTCTTTTTATTGTGTGGATAAATAAGACACAAATGAGCCATGACTTGTTTATAGACTGCAGCTGTGGTGTTCAGGAAGTGAACCTTGCATACTTTGTTTACTTTTTTTTTTTGCTGAAAAGCAATCTCTCAGTAAGTTTTGACATTTTTCAGTGGGAGTTAAATTTAATGTAAACAAGCTGAAATGTAAAAAAAAAAGTCTGGATCTGGGAATTTTTTAATGGATTTTAGGGGGGCAAGTTTGCCAGGTTGTGATTTATACAGATGTGGCGAAGCTCAGCTTACCTACAGGTGACATCTCAGGGACGCTAGCCACATATGGACCCTCCAGGAACTTGGGCTCATTGTCGTTGATGTCCTGGACCTTGATGATGAACGTGGACTCAGGTTCGAGGGCTCTTCCTGTGAACACATCCACAGCCTGTGCCCTGAGCGTGTAGTATGGCTTCTCCTCACGGTCCAGACTCCTCAAGGCATGGATGTCTCCCGTGCTAGGTTCAATGGTGAAAATGGAACCGACTCCTTCTCCAGACAGCGTGTACTTCACTAAGTTATCTCCTCGATCCAGGTCACTGTGTAGCTGCAAGGTTCATCATAATGAGACACTCACAGTGAGATCACATTATGCCGATGGGGAGAAGTAGGACAAAAAAGTGCTCACAGCTAAGAGTAAGCAGATTTATGAGCTAGCCAAGGCTCATCAAGCACAAGGAGGAGATGATTTTAAAGGAGCAAGTTAGTGACTCTTAATTCAGGACACTTTTGTAATATTTGGTAAAGCTCTGACAATACCTTCAGGCTTTGTAGCATACACCCACACCCAACAAATCCGGAGCAAGTGCCTTCACTAACATACCACTCATGTTGCTTTTCAATTTCGAAAGGTCAGAAAGTTTCATTGTATGAAATAATGATCATACATATAGCATGTGCATAGACTACCAAAAACATTCATTCATACATTTGCAGTAATGGGTTTATCCTGGTCATTTTGGATCCAGAACCCTATCCAAGGATTACTGGGGGTGAGATGTGATCCACAGAGAACCCTGCACACACACACACACACACACACACACACACACACACACACACACACTTTCGGCCAATTCATCCATCTGAATGTTTTTAAGAGTTAGGAACAAACTGAGGAACCCTGAGGAAACCCTTGCAGGAATGGGTAGAACATGAAAAATCAGGATTGAACAAGATATCCTAGAGCTGTGAAGTGAGCACACTACCCACCACGTGCCACTTTTAATTCAGAACAATTTTGTCATATTTGGCATAGTCGTTTTAATAAAATGGCTCCATACTCTCAACAGAAGTTAAAAACAGGACCCACTATGTCCAACCAGTCAGAAAGAAGTTTTATCTGAATCGTCAATCATGTTGCCTTTCAATTCAGAAAGTTTAGACTCCATTATTGCATTGTATGGAATAATGACAGTACACATTGCATGTGTATAGACGACCAAAATGTCGATTCTAGCATTCATCCAGAGTCAGCGCTCATCAGGGTAGATCCAGAGCCTATGGTAACTCTGGGTGTGAACATGTCCTAGATGGGATTCCAGTCCATTACAGGGCATCACGCACGCACGCACACACACACACACACACACACACACACACACACACACACACACACACACACTTATTTCTCATTCACACCTAGGGGCAATTTTGAGTCAGCAATGGACTGAGCTATCTCACACTGGAAAAAAAAAAAAAAAAAAACATCTTACTGTCTCTGCAATATGGAAATATTTCCATAGACAAAGCTAAAAGATCCATCCACATTCCCCTTTTCACCATGTAAGCCATGTCAAATTAATGAAAATGGTCCATTCAATAAAGCATAAAGGACTATTGAATAAAGAATTCATTACTTCAGCCCTCTGAGCTGGCTTTATGGTACAAGATAATCCTCGAGTCATAACAGGGGGATAAAGCAGGCTCAATGTTCTGCTTTATTTATACGGTTAATCTTTTATAAAGGACATCATTAAGGTTTGGGTTACAAATTAAGAGCAGACCTCATTCAATCTCCATTCACACTGCTGAGGATGTCAACTGCCAGTGTGTTCTTGTGAGATGTTCTGAGGTTGTACTCACTTTAGTCTCTTAATGGTGGTGGCATGATGAATTTTAATTTTAAAGGTCACACCGAGAGAACAAATGGCCCTGCTGAGATAATCTATCCTTAGTGTAAAAGGCTGATTACTCCTCATATGAAAGCAATTACTCACACTTTTTCATTTATATTCCATAATCGAGGATCAACGTGTTTAAGTCAGGCTGAGGGTTATCCTGATTCAGCTAATCCTCAGCATGAGTGTTAGTTCATCACCTCATTTTTTAAAAGCCCGATTTTTAGTCTGGTTCAGCTGAGACTGTCCTTGTCGACCCCAGTTTATTGAATTTTAGGGCAATTAGAATCGACAGTTCTAATTTCTCACATCTCAATCAGAGCAAGTTGGAGTGTATTGAATATTTGACTGTGGATGCAGTCCGCCCTCAGGAAAAAAAAAAAAAAAGGTTCAATCTAGGACCTTTTCCCTAGCAGAATGGTGCCAAGTAGAAAGAATAGGAAAAAAAAAAAACATTAACTTATCCAAAGAGCGGGCAACACAGTTGTGAGCACTGTCTCCTCACATCAAGAAGGTTCTGGGTTCGAGCCCAGTGGCCAACAGGGCCCTTTCTGTGTGGAGTTTGCATGTTCTCCTCATGTCTGCATGGGTTTCCCCCACTGTCCAAAGACGTGGATTAGATCAATTGGCTACTCTAAATTGCCCATAGGTGGGTATGTGTACCCACCACCAGATGAGGATTTGGGTCCCTCTGGCATGCTATAATCACCCAAGATTATTCAGGGAAGCTAGTTGATAGCTTCCTGGATCACTGACCCTCAACTATGAGGATGGCAACAGACAGGTATCCAAAGAACAATGTTTTCTGTCAGTGTAGTAGTGTCAAAGACTCAAGTCTGAACAAATCTCATCAACAGCCAATAAACTGATTAAAAATAAATACATTAAGTCCATAAAGTGCAAAGATGCACAGCTTTTAACATTTTTTTAAATGTGTTGGTTTATCACAGGGCAGTATGGTAGTGCCGTGGTATGGTAGCACGATCATCCCACAGCAAAAAGATTCTGGGTTCACACCTTGTGGCCAACTGTATGGAGTTTACATGTTCTCCATGTGCCTGTGTGGGTTTCCTCCGGGTGCTCCGATTTCCTCCGACAGTCCAAAGATGTGTATTTGTTCAACTGGCTACTCTGAATCCCCCAGATGTGTGAATGTGAGTGTGATGGTTGTTGTTCATCTCTGTGGAGCCCTTAGACAGTTTTGAGACCTTCTCAGGGTCTTGCTTTTCACACGAAGGCAGCTGGGATTGGCTCCAGCTGCCCCTGTAACCCTGATGGATAAGACTCTCTTTATTATCTTTCTTAAAGTTAATAAGACAAAAAAAGAAATGCAGTTTGTCATGTTACCAAGAAACCGCAAAGAAACTCGTCTGACCTGAAGATGTCAGAAAACTTAAAGTTACAGCTTTACCTGTTACAAAGCGCTGACACTGGAGATTCTTTCCATAAATCTCAACTCAACAACTCCTTACAGAAAGTGGCACCATGACAACGATTTTTCATTCGTTCATGTGGAGAATCTGCTGTACAAGTCCCTATGAATGAGCTGTTACTATAGAAACTATAAGGTATTAGAATGAGCACATTAATATGCACATAAACCTGTGATTTAATAAAAATATATATATTTTTTAGATTGACTTTTAATCAGAATTCAAAACTGATGTGGGATAATTCAGGATAAGTCTGTAATTGCTAATAATAATAATAATAAACATAATAAGCGTACTGCATTTACAGTGTACAATTATACTTTTTTTCTGACAGTCTTGCAATTTGAATATACATCATTTCAATCACTATAACAGAACCTTAATCACTGAGCGAGCACCACTGCCAGTCTTCCTTTGACTCTCAGCATGGGGTAAATTTACCGATGACTTAATTGCACATGCTGTGCAGTATAATCACACTCTTAAAGCACTCTGTACTCCAAAAGTACAAGCCTGAAAGTTTTTCTTCATACAATCTGAGACAAATTCTCCAACATTTTTTTTCACATGATCAAAAATAAATTAATATCAGAATGTCAGGTCACTGTTTGCCTTCATACATAAGGAATAAAAAAATGCTGTCATGCTGTTAGAGAAAAATAATCAACAATTAGGTGTAACAGTTACATTTACACTCTCAGCCACTTTAATAAGAACCTGTTGTTGATTCTAAGATCCCTGTTCTTAGCTGCAGGAGTGGAACCCAATGTGTTCTTCTGTTTGCTGTTGCATGCTGAGATGCTTTTCTGCTCACCACAGTTGTAAAGAGTGATTATATGAGTTACTATATCCTTCCTGGCAAAAAAAGCTCGAACCACCTCAAATCTGTCCATTTTCTGATCTCTGACCCTCTTTTATCAACAAGATGTTTGTTTCCACCCACAGAACTGTCGCTCGCTCACTCGATGATGTTTTTTGTTTTTCACACCATTCTGTGTAAACTCTAGAGACTGTTGTGTGTGAAACCCCAGGAGGAGATCAGCAGTTTCTGAAATACTAAAACCTCATACTCATCTGGCTCAAACCAACACCCATGCCAAAGAAAGAAAGTCACACTTCACTGTAAGATCACAATTTTTCCCATTCTGATGTTTGAACACCGTGAACATTAACTGAAGCTCTTGATTTGTATCTGTGTGATTTGATGCATCGTGCTGCTGTCGAGGGATCGGCTGATTAGAGAACTGCAGAAAACTGCAGGTGGGTGTAGGGGTGTTCTAATAAAGTGGCCAGGGAGTCTAATGTTGTGGATCATCATTTAACAATCGTTTGCTCACCAGTCTGTTATGAAACTTTAAATTCACAGTTTTACCTCTGACTATTACAAACTGCTGACACTGGAGACTCCTTCATCAACAACAAATCAGCATTTTCTGACAGAAAACTTCATTAAATTTTTATTTTGAGAGTCCACCACCCTACAAGTCCCTGTGAATGAGCTGTTACCATAGAAACAATGATGTATTAGAATTAATGCATTAATACTACTGTCAGAGCTGCTGTTATAGAAAATCAATCAACACCTTCTGACCAATCTTTGTCCATAGTTTGACTCACTGGTATTGAATGAACCTTTAAAGAGAATATCAATAAAATTAAATGACCATAAATGTAATTTCAACATCCAGGGTCTCGATTATTTTCAAGGTTTCTCCCTGTTGAGTTTTTGTTGAGCTGAATTTCTGTTAAATGCACAATTTAAATGATTTTCAGTTATAATAGTGTTTCAGTTCTTTTTTTTTCACTTGTTCCTCATGTCATTCCCTTCTCAGATTGCTGAAAATGGATCGCATCAAGCTGCCACCTTTGATCGTGTTTCATATTTTACAGCTCAACTCTGCTTCTTCTAAACTTTGGATTGCTTAAAATATGCCCTTCAAATAAGAAGAACTGGAGTGAAAAGATCTGTAAAATGTCATTGTAACGTCTTATGTGCATTGTAAATTACATAGGGTTCAGTGGGGATTACTTGGGGATTAGTGTTTGAACCTTTTAATGAAGAAGATGAGTGCTTGAAACATTAATAACTTCAAAGCAATTAGAAGTTTCAACATACAGCAAATCTGAGCTCTATGGAAATGTGTTTACTAAATTATTCAGCTCGTTTTTTTTGAGCAGATACCTGGTAGACTTGGTCAAACTCCTTCCCATGCCAGGGCCTGGTCTTCCCAGGCAGTCTCCCATCCCAGTATGAACCAAGCCCTAAAGGCACATTGGGTGGCGCTGATCTCCACTTCTACAGCCCTCAGCATCTCGCCGATACAGCTAGGGTTACAGTGGGGGGCGGGTCCTCTGGTAACTGCAAGAGTTTGACTCCCTACTCACATCTATATCACAGCGTGCCTTGCCAGACTGCAGTAGGTATCATTTCTATGATGGTCTCTGGTATGACCCGACCGCGAGTAGAACTCACGATCTCTCAATCAAGAGGCGGACACGCTTACCACTAGGCCAGCTCGCAGTTGGTCAAACTGGTAAACATGCAGAATTACTGCTACAAAAGCAGCATTCAGGACAAATGGTTTCAAGGAAACAGTACAGCACGAAGGAGATTAGAAAATCATAACTTCTCATTATTTTGAGAAATAATAAGCTGAAGAAGCTGGAAAATGCAGTCACTATAGATCTCGCGTATGCATCCAAATTCAGAATATTCATTTCAAATTGAATGTACTGGCACAAGTAAAACAATGCACCAAGGCAGGGCTACCAGCTCAACCAGCTTGACTTGGGTTTTGACCAGCAGACTGTTGTGCCAGTCGAACGTGAGCTTGACTGTAATTCAGAGTGTAAAGTTGCTCCTAAATCATACACTGAGAGGAATTTCCAGTAATGTGGTATGGAGCACAGACAAGTGAGGTACTTCATAAATAGTATAGTAGTGCATAAAGTTGCAAAGAATGATGCATTTCCTGTTTACCAGCCAATCAGAAACACCATCTGATAGAAACAAGAAGTAAAATGTCCACAGGGATGTGGTGAGCATCCACCTTTAAGTGGAATATACATACATCTTGCAAGTTCCATCATTCGACTTTTAGATTTAAGATCTAATTAGACAGTGCAGAGATGTCCAGTGCCAGCAACTGCTGGTTTTCTCTGCCTACACAGACAGTCTGCACAGGCTACTCAATCCCAGAAAACAAAACAAAACAAAAAACTTGCTTTCCAATGTTCAAGTGATTTATATCATCTCCGCTGCCCATAATTTGCTGCAAATCCAATTATTTCACCATGAAATTGTCCTTGATTCAGGTCATCACTGGAACCGATGCCATATTTGTTAATCAATTCTCATGCTCTGATTGACCGAGCCAGACCACATGACCACATATTTCCATACATATTTTGCAAGTATATTACAGGGAATTGGTTAGTAATTTATTAGCTGAGAATGCACCAGAAGGTATGTAAATTCAAAATTTTCTGGCGGGACATGCCCCCAGACCCCCCTAGCATTAGCACATTAGCATTAGCCACCTACAACTTTTTTTTAGCTGGCTAGTTCAGATTTTTTGGAGAACCCTGACAGTGCTTTACAATACAGTGTTGACTCAAATGATCCAACTCTCCTCTTCTTTTTTACTTTGTATAAATGAGTCTGTGATTATTATCTACAAGTTTCTATTGTAGCTCACTGCATTTGTGATGTCAACAACAAGTCAGGAAGTCATGACCAAATGTTTCAACATGTGTGATTTGAGCCTGACCTGCATCTTTACTTCCTCTAGAGAGCTTCTTCTTCTTCTCCTTCAGTGTGTTGCAATCAGAAGAGTCACATACAGTGCATGGTGGCTTTGCTTTGGATTTGATTTTTCTCAGTTTCATCAGTGCTTCAAAAATTTGATTCTGAAAAGATTGCCTGGCTACTTGTCCTGGTGTGTTGATTATGTACCATTATGGCTATTAATTTAAAGTGAGATCTGGCTGTTAAAATATGTCATAGTGCTTCCATACCCTATACACTCATATTCTTCCCTTTTATCAATGGAAACAGCTCTGAAGACTTTGTGCCCAGGTCCTGCAGTGTGAAGATCACCTTAAGTACCAGAGAGAGTGTTCAAAGTTTTCCTTCACATCTCAAAGTCATTGCCTCATTCAACTTTCCAATCTTTTGATCTACAGCCAAGTTATAAAACGAACCCATGAGCTCTGACCGCCTCTTTCACCACTGAAACTGGAATGTTCCATCTGATTCTCTTTTAACCAGGTAAGAGGACGATGAAGCTTATTTAAGCCTATCAAGTGAAGCTTGATGTTGTTTTGCCACCAGCTTTCTTTGAGTTAAATTAAATCATTAGTTGAGGGCCATGGCTTCTTCTCTTAATGTGAAGGAGGACTTGATAACCCAGCTGTCACAGCTCTGACGTGAACAATATGGCATGGCAATCCCTTGTCCGCCCTGACATGACTCCACTAGACCTAACGTGATGGTTCAATTTAAGCGTGATCCCATTTAAGCTTAAGGTACAGCTTTTTCAACAACTGAGCCTTGATATTCAATTTGGAACATCTGAGAGAATATAAAATCCCTTTAACCCAATGCCTTCACTCTGAATGCACAATCAATGCTCTCACTGGCTACAAGTTATGCCACCATGTTACCCTGCCATAAGCAATGGATAATAGCATATCCCTCATGGACGATTAGACCACTGTGGTCAACATAAATCAGTAAGCAATCACCAAACCCAGACCAATAAAATTCTCTTTTGGGGCTTTGCATTTTCACCAACGTCCACACATTGGTCATTTTTAAGAACTGTGGAACAGCATCAGGATCCAGCCATTATTCACAGATTTACTCTCATTAGAAGGCATATTGTTTTGAGAAACCAATTTAATGAAGAAGCAGAAAGGTTAGAGAAGCAAAGGTCTTAGATCAGAACTATCCATTTCATCAGAGGTGAAGTGATGCATATGAACCTGCTGAAAGATTCAGGCTTTATCGACATATTTGTCACAACAAATAAAAATCAGTGGTTTCTTATCCTTTAAGCGAAGTCAAGCTGAGTGCAGTAAGGCTCTGAATGTAGTATGTGTAAGAACTTAAAAAAAAATGACCAAGCTGATTTACCAACAGTGTCTGAGTTATTGTGTCATTCATATGAGCAAAAATAATATTCTTTGTCCATTTTTGGTGTTTATGAATATATAAGTTGGGGCATTTCTACCTAAATCTGCAAAATAGAGGGTGGAGTCAAGGTAAATAGGTAAACGTAGAAGTACGACTGAAGTGCAGGTCTGATATTTGCTGGGTATTCTGAGAAATTCAATCGGAATGTCTGCTGCCAGAATGAAAATGGCAATAGGTGTCTTCACTATCCTCTTTTTCTTTGCTAAGCATCACTACTGGCTTTAGCTAGTTAGCTAGCACTACCGAGGTCTATCTACTTGATTTGTTCTGCAAAACCACCATTCAAACAGTTTATCATGTTTTCATGCATATCCAAGAGGAACGTGGCTAATTCCATGTCCAACTTCATTTCATTTCATTTTCCATTCTAAACAAACCCAAAATGGGATCAGAGTGAAGGGATGTTGGGGGTGTGCTTATATATATATTTTTTTAAAAAGCCCACATCCACACAAGACCTCAGTTTTCCAAACATGTTTTCTCAGCCACATAATACACTTATACTGATATCATTGCTTTTTTCATCATGTTCTGCATAATTCCAAGGTTGTCTGTACCAGTAAAAAAAAAAAAAAAAATCAGATGGATTTTATTCATATAGAGCTTTGGATGTGCAGTTTACCTTTCCGACATACTGTGGTTCAGATCCCATGTACTCCTCCAGGACGAAGAACTGGTTCCACACCCATCCTCGTTTGACCCTCTGAATCCCCACCATGCCTTGCCTCCGGTGGTCCCTCAGAGCCCCGTGGTGCTCCTTTCCCCACCTGTGCATTGGAGAAACGAAGCTCTTGTCCAGGAGACACCAGAGGAACAGCAGCACACAGTTCCCCGTGAGCATTGGAAACGTTTCGGCGTGCACCTTCAGCTTGGAATACTAAGCGACTGTGAGAGCTGGATGGAGATGATCACTGAATCGGGGGGACAATATGCCACAGTGCTTCGATGACATTGATGAAGATTCAGGGCAGCTTGAAATTTCCCAGCGTTCCACCTATAGGAAAGAGGAGATTACATGGATCAGAACATTCCCGTTCCAGATTTCCGGACATGTCCAGGATGATCTATTGGGCTGTTTGGATCATTCATATGTATAGAGGAGAAAAGAATTGGATGTCTTTTGTGTAATGTCCTATTTTGGTTTTGTCTTTGAAGCGGTAAAGCGTATCTTTTTGGCCACCGGGGCATAAGGTAATCTTACAGTATAGGAAGGATTTTTGACAGGAATGGAATTTGAGCAAACTTGAGGATAATTGAATTTTGTAATGGGAGGATTGAGAAATTCTAAAAATACGGACAAATTAAGCAACTTTAGCGATGGAAACTTTTCAGCAAGACCCCAAGAATGCATTCAGAGGGTGATATATTAGTTATTTGCAATGCATTAGTCTCTAAAATAAGCCTGCTTCAGGCTCAAGGATGCTTATGGCCTGATTATGCAAATGCTTTATCATATCATGAGCACCAGAAAAAATCTGGTAATGAGGCTGAGAGTAAAAAAAAAAAATAGA
>JAPFFA010000016.1:2659047-2678806 GCA_026153275.1 Sciades herzbergii
TACCCCGCCTTTCGCCCGTAGTCAGCTGGGATAGGCTCCAGCTCGCCTGCGACCCTGTAGAACAGGATAAAGCGGCTGCAGATAATGAGATGAGATGTACATATACCATATAAGGTTGTGCAGAGATTTCACCACCAGCTTGTGTGTTTATAAATATTCGATTAATATCACCGATACACAGAAACCGTGATATTTTTAGACTAGGTTATTATACAATGAACGTTTTGCACCACATCCCTCCTCCTTCCCTGTACAGAAGCACCTGATTTCAGTAATTAGCTCGCTCTCTCTAGATAATGAAGAAGCCTAATTAGTGAAATCAGGTGGAGTCGTACGCGCTAAAGTAAACATCTGTGTTCAGCTGGATTTTTAAAAAAATGTCTTTTTGAGCTGTATTTCTATTATAATAGGCTATTTTTTCTTTACCAAATAATAATTATAATGATGATAATAATAACAATGATGGTGATAATGATAATAACATCACCACCTTGTGTGGGCAGGCTGGATTCCCATGTTTTTCTCCAAAGTTCCTCTGTCAGAGAGACTTCTCTCTTTCTGTCTTTCTTTAATATTCAATTTATCCACATGCACAAAAGGCTCCATGGCAAGCGTGTGAGATTCTGAAACGTCTGTCCCCATCGATCTAAATGACCTTCACCTGCAGGGCTTTGCTTTTATATGCTTTGAATACGAGCGGAGGCCGAACATATCTGCATAATGTCCTCTTTTAATTTGAAACATCCCCTGATTGTGACTTCGTATTGAATTAATCGTAATAAGCTTGCATTATGAAAATAAATGAAGATATTCGCCTCTACAATAAATGGCTCCTTTATTTGCTCCCCCCTGGAGATGGAGGTAAATAAGACTGAAGAGAAAGAAGTGCAATTAAAGAGCCTGGGCAGTGAACAGGGAGCAGGACTTCAGGGCAGGTAATTATCAGATATCCAGGGCATCGTGATGGGGCAACATGGTCTTGCCAAACATCAGGAGGATAATTAGCAAATGGAGCGATCCCTCTGAATGATTGCGTCTGAAAGAGCAATATTGCAAGCTCCCACTGAACCGAGAACAAATGCGCATGGGCCACAAGCGGCCTTCAGGCTCAGTGGATATAATCAGTTATGCTTCTCGAAGCTGTCACCCATTCCCGTGTTCTCCTGGCAGCAGCCCGTGTTTAGCAGCAAACGTGAAGTTACCTTGCAGGAAGCATTATTCTTCGTTCAGTATGCAGTGCCACAGCAACAGCGCTCCTCACTAAGGAGTATTGATTCAGAGGATGGTGTCATTTCCAGGTACACAATTGATCGGCACACAAACGCGGACCGGATATTTAACGTGCACGCCGGGAATGGGTCTATATTCCTGCAGAAGCCTCTTGACCGAGAAGACCTTGCGTGGCACAATATTTCTGTGATTGCAACCGAGTTCAGTAAGTCATGCACACACATTTTCATCTGTCAAAATATCACACTGACATTAGACTGAAAATGAGAAACGGGAGACGTAGCGAGAATTCCGGCTTCTTGTCAGAGCCTTACACCAAACAAAACGCAGAGCTTTTGGATAACATCATCCAGAATGGCGCTATAAAAAGTGTCAGAGCACAAAAAGAGACATCTGGCGGTCGTGTCATGTGTCACTCATATATCATATAATTTACTGCAATCGCCTTGTTACTTTAGTTTATGAATTACCTTACTAGGGTTTACTCAGTCATCATTATTCAGTGCTGATTCTGATTGTTGATTAATTTCCTGACTGTAGTGCAGGTTAAAAAAAATATATATATATATATATTAAACACAAATTAAAAACACTTATTTTTTGTAAGGAGAAATGTGTTCAAGTCACATTTTCGGAAGGAGTCTCCAGTATCAGAGGTAAAGTTGGAAGTAAGCTTTCTGACCTCTCCAGGACAGAGGAGTTTACACGAGCAGTAATTCGTCTTCATTATTCCATCCTATCGTTGATGGATTATTTTCTTAGAGGAGCAAAACACAGAGTGTTTTATTCCATACTTATTAGATTAACTGGTTAGATATGAGTTAACTGAAGCTCATTATGGCAAAATATTCATTAGTGTCATGTTAATGTTGAAAAAATGGGCTCTGCTTGACAGAAATGAAACCCAGTAAATATAATTACTCCTTAGGAATATGTGTCTGCTGTTAACTTGAATAAATAATCACTTTCTCTCTTTCATGCTGCTTTTAAGTGGACCTTTTGTGTGTGTGTGTGTGTGTGTGTGTGTGTGTGTGTTTATTCTTTCTCAGATAACCACCAGCAGATGAGTCAAGTGCTTGTCTACATCCGTGTCCTGGATGTGAACGATAACCCGCCGGCGCTGGCCTCCTTCTACGAGACCTTCGTGTGTGAAAACACTAAATCCGGTCAGGTAAAGCCGCCCTTTTTTTTTTTTTTTTTTAACAGATGTTAACATTTCTTACCGGGGGCCACCATGTCAATTTAGAGATAAGAAGCTACAAGATGAGTGTGGTTTGTTGAACACAGCGCGACCTCCGGATGGAGATAGGGATCTGTGGCGAGTCTTTCGCCCTGGCGGATTAGACGTCGAGACCTTCTTCTGTCATGCTTGATGAGATTAAGTGTCGCGGCGGATGACAGGTGCTGTCACTTATCACAGGCGCTTTATAATAACTACCTTTCTACACTCCTTCCTTGCTGTCCATCATCACACAGGTCACTGATCCGCCCACCACCGGGCGACGCCCGACTCCGAAACACCCTCCAGCTTATCTATTCTCTTAGAGATAGCGACTCGGCACGTCTAACGTTCGGGAGTCTTTTAGAAAGTGAATCAGGATTACGCTCGTGAAGAGTGAGTCATACGTTTGACTAGTGTATAATGAAAAGCTGATTGGGAGCCACCGAAGGGTAGGAAGGTGAAGAGTCCGGCTGGTTGCTATGCCCGACAGGCAGAAACTCACTAAGCACCAGAGGATTGCTGATTAAATTTTAGATGTGTCCTTGAACGAGGGCATTTAACCTCAAGTTGCCCTTGCTAACCACGCAAGACAACTCCGGGCTCAGTTGCTGAGCCGATAGCTATCCTCACGTCCAATGAGAGCTCTCCAGTGTGTGTGTGTGTGTGTGTGTGTGTGTGTGTGTGTGCAGTGAAGAAGGACAGACACAGGAAGGAAAAGACATAAAATATTTTACTGCATCTACAAATCTGATTAAAAATGATTTGTAGAAAACAAACACCACGGCTCATTGAAACGCTAATGTAATTGATTTGTATATGCAACACTAATTAGTACAAATTACACAATAGCCATTAAGGACAATTCAGCCATTGTTTTCCATTTAACTGAAGTCAGCAAGTCATTGTGTGTGTGTGTGTGTGTGTGTGTGAGTGCGTGGTTCCTTTTGTAGAAACAATTTTTCAATTACCGCTCTTTATTGTGTTTCAGAAAATCCAAACGATCACGGCGGTGGATCAGGACGAGCCGTCAGGCGGCCACCACTTCTCCTTCTCGCTGGCACCGGAGAGCTCGGTGAAGGCCAACTTCTCAGTGCGAGACAACGGAGGTGAGTTATTTCCTTCCCTTTTCCCTTTATGACTGCAGTGTCAGGAAGTTGAGTGCAATCAGAATCTGCTCCAATCCTGGGCTTTTTGCAGATTTACACCCGCTCATGCAGCACTCGTAATCTCGTATGAGCGTATCCGTGGCTGAGCGCTCGTCCTTGTTTTCCACAGACAACACCGCCGGTATCTACACACGACGATCAGGTTTCCGGCAGACGCAGCAAAACACGCACCTGGTTGCCGTGCTGATTACAGACGGCGATATCCCCATGATGAGCAGCACAGGTACGCTGACGGTGCGCGTGTGTACCTGCGACCGAAACGGAAACATGGAGATGTGTAACGCCGAGGCTCTGAGCGGCACGGCCGGACTCAGCACCGGCGCGCTGGTGGCTATTCTGCTCTGCGTACTCATCCTGCTCTGTAAGTATCACATGGAAACTCAAAAAAAAAAAGTGGTGACAAATAAGAGGTGGCTTTGTTTTTAGTAGCATGCTTCAGTTTCGTCATTCTGCTTAGATGTAGGCACCACTGTAAATCAACAAAAACGTCACTTTTATCTTATGGTGTTTTATCCTGATGGGCGTGGTCTGTTCTAGAATGACCCCGCGCTCATACACGGACTTTTCAATTGTCTCAAAAATTGTTTTTCCAGCTCCGTGCTTATAACTTTCATTCCTTCTGTTATTTAATAACCTTTTAAACCTTGATTTCATCTGTTCTGGTCGTATACAACCTCCGATTACATGTGCGTCGAGATATTACGAAGAAAAAATAAGGCTTGGAAGGAGGAAGCAGAGAGTGTTGGTGCACTCGCTCAGTGTTCATAGCTCGTAGTTAGCTTTGATAATCTAAAACGAAGCTGAGGATGTAACGTGTAAGTGTAAAGCTTGTGGCTACTACCAGGCCACGCCCACAAGCAACTACAGTAGTGATCGGAGCACTCGTCTATACGTCGCGGAGGAAGAATGCTGGTTGAGTCCCTGTAGGCGAATGAGTACGGCTCTGACTGGGCGTGGCTCAAAGATTATAAATGGAAAGGTGGGTGTGTGTCCAGAAATCACACTGCATCTTTTCTTTTCCTCCGTATTTCCCCCTCCCTATCCATGAACTCCTCCATTATAGAAATAAGTAAACATAGATTAAATAAAACTGAACATGAAAACAATTCCTGTGTTTAAAGTACAGATTTGAAAAGAAACAGATTTAAAGCAGCTATAATACTTTTTTTTTTTTAATGACTGCAGAAGTGAGTCATCCAAACACATGTTGTTAGCATGCGCGCGCTGAACACTGACTAATTAAATAACTAATCAAGAGTCAGTTAACACGCTTCCTGGGAGGTCATTTTGATCTTTGGATGTAAAAATAGAGCAACACGTCCGGCGCCTTAATCATCTCCTTCGAGGTTAAATCCGTGAGATACAAACGTGATGGCCGTGATATTATTTGACATGCACTGTTTATGTGACCAAGGTGACTGCGGCTTTTGAGGGATTGTATGGATGTGATGCGCTAACGCCGTGATAATCCAACATTACTGAATTCCCTCCCGAAGTCCCCAGTCGAATTACTGCTTCGTCCTCAGGGGCGAAGTCCAGCAGAGGCATTCTGTTTCTGCGGTTTTAGCAGTCTGATCATCACTCGCCCCATCCGTCTATCCTCCTGTCCATGCTGTTACCAAGCACTCATCCTTCAGGATCACTGTCAGGGAGACCGCGCTCTCTCCGTCATGCTCGCATCCCTGCGCCTGTCAGCCCAAGCCTTTGTCTGCTCCAGCATTACATTAATTACTACTCCGGTGGTCTGAAACGTGCACGTACGATCAGAATGCAAAGTAAAGCAAAGCACGTTAAAAAAAAAAAAAACACCCGGATGCGCTTGAACACCCCGGACTGATAAACGCGGCGACGCTGTTAGACTTTCAATCAGGCGATCAGACAAAGAATAGATTTCAAATCCTGTTTGAATTAATCCTTTTTTGTTTTTTTTTCTCTAAAGAGAAAAGTATGTCAGACTTCAGATTTGCTTGAGTGGTGGGTGTGAATTTTCAGTGATATTTAATAAATATCAAACCGGAGTGGATTTACAAAAGACAATTTGGCGCCTGCGTTTGCGTCGCCCAGATCTTCCTCATGTGCCATGAGCTGTTGCTCTGTTGTATATGTGACACCTTATCATCCACACGCCAAGAGTTTTATTGTTCCTGTTCCTGGGCAACGATTTAATCTACTCTCAACTCAAACTGTTCTTCTTTTTTACTTCAGTCATGCTGTTTGTATCCTTCAACCTTCAAATCTGCATCCAAGGCTGTTTTATGTACTCATCCTGAGTTAATAGAACAGTTTTGTATTTGCAAAAAAAAAAAAAAGATTGAAAATCCTCATCAGTCAAAGACTGAATTGACTAACGCTGCTACGTTAATGTACATCGCCTCTTTGTGACTCGTCGATTAGCCATCCCACTCACTCTGAGTGTGTGTGCTTTCCTTTTTCTCTCTCTCTCTCTCTCTTCAGTGATCGTCGTGCTGTTTGCTGCTCTGAAGCGCCAGAAGAAGAAAGAACCCCTGATCATCTCCAAAGAGGACGTCAGGGACAACGTGGTGAGCTATAACGACGAGGGCGGCGGCGAGGAGGACACTCAGGCATTTGACATTGGAGCTCTGCGCCACCCGGAGGTCATTGAGGAAAGCAGCAAACTGAGACGCGACGTCGTGCCATCTGACCCACAGTACCCGCCACCTCCTCTGCGCCGGACAGCCGTGACATCCCGAGACAACTCAGACGTAAGGAACTTCATCACGCAGCGCGTTCAGGAGCACGACAGCAGCCCCACAGCACCGCCCTACGACTCTCTAGCCACCTACGCCTACGAGGGCGAAGGCTCGGTCGCCGATTCGCTCAGCTCGCTCGGCTCGGGATCGTCCGAATCACCGCACGACTACAGCTACCTGAACGAGTGGGGGCCGCGCTTCAGAAAGCTAGCTGATATGTACGGGGCCGACGAGAGCGAATGGGACTCCTAACACGTCTCAGCTTCCTTAAAGTGGAATTCTTACAAAGCGTTGTGTTTCTTACAAAGTGGAATTCTTACAAAGTGCCCTTCTCCTTTGTCCCAACTCGATCCAGCAGACATGACGACGTCTCACGGATGCTGATTTCCTGCACAGCTTTAAAACATGGAGTCGTGACGTAACTCGTTGACTTGCGCAGCTCTTTGGAATGAAGGTTGGCATATCATTCGGATAATCCCACGTGAAAACTGACATTACTGAAATAGGAAGGGCGTGGAATACGGATCGTTTCCGGACTCCTTCCTGAGAAACATCTCAGTGCGAAAAGCCAACCGGGTTACGAAGGACCAAACTTTCAAACGACGTGTCTGCGGAGCGTGAAGCTAAAACGGCAGCTCACACTCCACTCCAGCGTCATCTACGTCACGATCCGGAGCTCTGATTAGCTGGGCATCCATTTTCTGTATACTTTTTATTTTTTAGTATTACTTTTGATGTGTGTACATCTGTCAGTACTTTCCAAGCAGAAACGGTGCTTCAGAAATTTGGGTCAGGTAAAAGGTGTTTTCGTGATTGGCACCCGTTTTCATCATCTCCTGGAGAAAATGCCAGAAGCTTCCAATTATCTACTCGCTCATAGGCAGGAAAATGTGACTTGCGTTTTGGCACACGTCTCAACTCCATCCCATTCCTTTACACGAGGAGCCTATTTACAAAAATCACCTCGCGCTAAACAAAAAATTACACGCGTTCATTTCCAAGAGTTTTATTTTTTAAGAAGAAAATTGACAAATATCAATCTGTGTCCTTTTTCAAACGATGAGTATCACTCACGCCTGTGCTATGCGTGCTAATAACCACATCCCTGTACTGTTCCTCTCCTCTTCTGTGCTGTTTTTGTTAGTAATATTAAAAAAAAAAAAAAACCCGATGATTCATCCCCTCTATGAATGATAATCGCAGCAGTCCGATGTTGAGTTATGACTGGGATGTTAAAATAAATCACCACCCTTATATTTTTGCCCTCTGCGCCAGCAACAAAAATGAGTCTGGAATTGCATTCGCTGCCTCCGTTATCGAGGGGATGAAAAGAGGTTATTTTTTAAAGAATATACATATGATTGTAGTCAGCTTCCAAGCAGCGGGTAAATATTTGTGGTTTAGGTGCGCAGAGTTCACCTGCAATATTCCCGTGCTTTGTCAGTGATATACTGTAAAATAAAGGTGATGCTAACTCATGTTGTTGATAAAAAAAAAAGTGGTTTTATGAAACAGTGCATCGTCGCAGTGTTTTTTCCGGAAGAGTAGATGATGTCCATGTACTACTTTGCTTTGTGATATTTTGTACCAAATATTTATATTACATAACACGACTAAATATTCTTGAAAGACGTACACCCGACCCAACGTTGCTGTTTTAAATGTGTTTTTGGAGGTGTGGAAACTCAATGCAGTTCATATGATGTACAGACTCCTCTTATTACAATAAATGTTCTCTTTTACAGAAGATAATCGTTTATTCTTTTGACAGACGCCTTTATACAGACGTGAGGAAGGACTTCTTACGAGAACCCAGGCACAAACCTGAGCAGTTGAGGGTTAATGATTCTCTCAACACTCAAACACTGGCTTTGTGGCAGTCCTGGGATTTTTAAACCTTCAGGTCACGGGCTGTGTGAGCTGCCGTCTGATGATTTAGCAGCTGCAACAAAGTGAGGCAATCATCTTCCACTTGAGCGAACTGTTCGCACATTATGTTCAGGACTGAAATTTTGAAACAGAATGTCTTATGTGAGAAATTAACTTGTTCTGTGGGTATTCCACAACATAAAATGTAACAATAAAGGGATAAAAAGCACGATGTGCCATTCTTTAATATATCTACGGTCCTGTGCAAAAGTCTGAGACGCATGTAAAGAAATGCTGTTGACCAAAAATGGCTTAAAAATTATGAAACTTTTAAAAATACTATAAACAGTAATCAGCCGTGATAAATGAATTTCTTTTGCTTTCAAAAAAATATCCGTCTCAGGTCCAGTGAGGTCAGTTTTATGCGGAAATGATCTGTAGGTTTTCCTGAGCATCTTCCAGAACCAGCCGCAGTTCTTCTGGACGCACACTCGCGTCTTCATTTTACACCAAAACCCAGCAGCCTTCATTATGTTTTCATTTTTCATCTGAAAAGTGCTCTCGTATAATGGAATATGCTGCTCAGATAAAAACTTTTTTGTTTCTGTAACGTTTAATTTTGTGCTGGAAATAAAAAAAAAAAAAAGAACGTTTGGAACTCTAAAACGTTTTTGTAATGTTTTGACTCGATAATGTAGAAGTCATATAAAATAGAAATCTATAACAAAGTTTGTATGAAAAAAAACAATAGGGGGCCTAAAACTTTTGCACAGTACTGTATATGGATATGTATACAGTATACAATTTTAATGGTTACTAAATTGCTGTGGTATAAGAGAAATAAACCACTTCAGAACATGTATGTACTAATAAATGACACATCATACCTTTTATCCGTTTATAGTTATTTTTAATGTGCATGAAAGAAGTTAGTTCTTGTTCTCTCTTATATTATAGCAGCTATAAACAGTCGTTCCTTCACCAACCTCTCTCTCTCTCAAAGTTAATAAAAAAAACAGCTTTTCAAATCACCAAGAAACCACAAAAAAAAAAAAAAATCTCAGTTCTGACACTGGAGACTCCTTCCATAAATATTATATAAATATCTCCATACAGTAAACTTCACTCACTGTGTAAACAATTAGACGTTTCTGTAATCAGCTTATGTGGCGCATCTGTCCTACAAGTCCCTGTGAACGAGCTTTCACTACAGAAAGCATTAATATAAACATTCAGAGTAATATCTTTTGTTCAGCCAGGAAATTAGCGGCTAGTGTTATTCATCTGTTAGCATGCTTGGTTAAAAAAAAAAAAAAAGCAGACCGTGATTGTATATAATATTAAAATGCAAAACCATCCTCTTTCAGCTTCAACCTCAGCGGTAAGATGATACCCTATGACCAAAAGTTTGTACACACCTGACTGTCACACCCATACACGGATCTTCGCCAAACTGTTGCCGCAAAAGCGAGCGCCGTGAAGACATGGTGTGTGTGCGTTAAGGTTGGAGTGGAAGAACTCGAGTGTTCAATCCCACTGAACACCTCTGGGATGATCTGCACCCCAGACCTCCTCGTACAACATGAATATCTGACCTCATTCATGCTCTTGTAGCTGAATGAACAGAAATCCACAGAGCCACGCCCCAAAATCGAGTGGAAAGCCTTCCAGAAGGATGGAGCTTATTATAATATCAAATCTAGAACGGGATGTCCAACAAGCACATTATGACATCACAAGCGACGGTCAGGTGTGCACAAACTTTTGGCGAAATAATACATCAGGGAAAAGATTTCTCTGAAAATAAAGAGAATGTTGGGAAATTATACTGGGAAATGTCAACTATTAACTACAGTTGAGTGATGCGTGTCCTCCAGAGCCGGTTAAACCCATCTGTCAGGTTGGATTCAGCTGTAATTTGGTCTATAACACGGATTAACCATGAAGACATAATGTATTACTTAAAGATAGTCAGTGTCAATCTGCTATCACATCTCGATATGACTGGAACATAATCCTCGAGGCCTGATTTCCTTGGTTGCGAGTGAAATTGAAAGCATCACCTTGGCTGTTGCCCGTCACAGACCGTCGGCTAATTAGCTCGATCTATAATTGCTGCTGGATTTGAGACGTGGGGGAAAAAGGGAGGGGATTCGGTTTTTAAATTGGTTTGGGATCAGGCATCGAGGCAGATGGTGACATTTCACATGACGTCCGTTCTAACTCAATCACCCTAGCGCCCTGAGCGCGCGGAGAATATGTACGCCAACTCTCATCTCATCTGATCCTCGCCTGGCTCCCTGCACAAATGCATTAAGGGCTTAATTTTAATGCGTCCTGCCCTGCGCCCTGGTGAACTGTGTTTTATTGTGGCATGAGGAGCCTCTGAACTCAAACGGTCTCTCTCTGAGGCATCGGCGTGACTCCTTCTGTAACGTCAGTTGGTCCCGAGTCGCAATCGAGTCTTGGCAAAGATTTCGCTCGAACACGGATTGTAAGACGACGTCCAATCAAAATTCAGCTAGCTCAAATCCAGGAATGAGATTATCCATGAGCGAGAGAGCAGAGACCACAAAGCAATACCTAAAACATGACTGTGTGGCTAATCCCTGTCATGCTAAGCTGATTGAGGGTTATGTATGCTCGCCCTTGGTAATAAATAAATAGAGAAGCTGCAATTCTGAGTTCTTGAGTCTGACTCAAGACCTGCAGGGTTTGAATGTTTAAAATTGTGTTTCTCTCTCTGCACCAGCTCCATCTCCATGATCCAACTCTCGAGCTAATAATCAAGGTGTCCGAGGAGAAACCCACCCTGGACGCCGTGCACGCTAATCTTTAGAATTAGCATGAGGTGTGATCTTTAAGACTTATTTTGTCATGAGGTTACGAGCTGTAATGAACTTTTCTTTCTCTGTTTTCACTTAAAAAGGTTTCCTTCATGACAAACAGTGATAGTGCTGCGCTTGGATTTCGTCTCTAGCTAAAGAAAAATTTGCGAAAGAGAGCGATGCAGCGGCACTTTAGTGCTGTATTAACAGCTGCTAATATCTAGCCGAGCCATTAACCATAACTCAGCATGACTGCGTTGTATAGCTGCATTGCATTCTGGGTCCAACGTTTGCCATATATGTTGGAGTTCTCATCCATAGAAAATGGAAAGCCAGTGAGAAAAGATACTCTTGCTGTTTTTTTTTTTTTGAGCTTTTTACTCATCCTTGAGATTGTCGAATATTTCTTCAACATGAAACTCTGTCAGCGTTAAAATGTGAACCGAATGTTTGTGGTTCAGTGTGTGTGTGTGTAGGCTAAACCAATGCCAGTCAGCCCTATCACATCTACAGCACCAGTCATCACAGCAAGGCAAAAAATGCTACGTCGCTTTCTATTAACCTCGGCTGTCTGTTTAGCCTTAATCTTGGACAGGCGTGTCATACACGGAGCAGCGCTGATGATGATCTACCTCATCTCACGCTTCAATTTCTTATTTCTTTCCCCTCTTTAACGTCATGTCATGTCTCCTCTGACAACGGAAGAAGTTTGCTGTTAATAGCAGAAACAGAAATGCTTTCAGACCGATGACGACTCCATTGAGATAAACCGCTGCAAACGTACAGCAAAAATTGGGGTTTTTTTTTCTATTATCAAAGCAATGAGCTACTGAAGCTTTCGTTTATTATCACAATTATTTTCCAGTCATACTCTGAATGACTGCTTAGCATTATTCTGGTTTTTTCTTATCATAGTTCTGAGTCATTTACCAAGCAAGAGACTATTTATTTTGTGGCACAAAGGACATTTAGCTGTGGCTGAAAATAAGCTCATGAGCAGCGTGTGTGGAGATACGTCACCGTTTTATCTAACAGAGTTGTAGTGTGCTTAGTGCTCATTAAAAACTTCTCAAAGCAGTCATTAGGCAGCGTCATGGCTGACGCATTTGATGGATTACTCTAATTAACGTGGACCACTACGCTTTTTTCTTGCATTGTTATAGATGTGGAACATTTAATCTCTTAATTTTACACACCTCTCAGCCGAATGCTTTTTTCCCCCTTTTCAGTGCATTGTGAACAGTTCGACTCAGGGCTAAAGTATTTTTGCTATTTTGAAATGAACTCCAGCTCCTTTCATGACACTGGGAAGAAAAACTCCACAGCAGGACTGAGGAGGAGGAGGAGAAGAGAGTTTTACACACCATTTGCGGAGTCTGAATCAGAGCGAAATTGACACGTTTGATTTCTTTGCCACTTGGTTTCATTTGTCTTCATACTGCGTGTAATTCATGAAGCAACATGCAAAAAAAAAAAAAGGTTGATTAAGCAGCTGAAAACATCCTTGTACAACTCTTTCAATCAGTCAGAAATACAGTGATGGAAAAAAGGAAAGAAGCTTTTCACAAGGATGTGCAAAAATCACCCAAGCACAAGGAACATTGAACTTGAACCAGCGCTTTCATTTACTTTTTGTTCATCGGTTCAGATCTCAAGAATGCATTGCACTTCTGCAGCTCTACAGCACTGTCTTGGCCCAGTTTCGTCGCTGAACATCTCCAAAAAAAAAAAAGAATGATTAAGCACAGCATGTTTGATTCACTTCCTGCAGTTGAGTCGATTCGGACTTGAATCGTTTTCTCACTGGAGTTCACCTCGCTCAGACCCTCTCAGACCTTGGTATGATCGCTGTGTTCTCACAGCTCTCAAAAATAAAAACGCACCAGGTTTGTCTTTCAAATGGACTAAACACAAACACTGCATATGTGAAATCAGCTCGATGGATTCTCAGATACTCCTTGGAATTCCCAGATCTTCCTGTATTGTAAATGATTTCCAAACATTTGGAGTGTGCCGTTGAGGACTGCTGAAAGAACCAACAAGAGGAGGTTGAGACCTGGAGAACCTGCAGAGCTTCACTAAAGAGAAACCCGTTTGATCTGCGACGAAGTACCGTATAGTGACTCCTCAGATTTCAGTGGTGGCGTTTCTGTTGACAATCCTGTCCATCCGTGTGGAAGTATAAGAAGCTAAAAATCAATGGACACACAAATCCACGGCTCATGCCTCTCACGAGGGCTTTTATTTGAACTCCTGAACTTTCTCAGGCCTCATTAAGCAACACGTTCTCCTCTCAACATGAAAGCGTTCTCCAAAACAATCACTGTCGGAAGTGTTAACATCTTTCTCCAGTGGGCCATAAGATCGAGGTTGTTTCCCCTGATAAAAGGGTCAAGAGGAGCATTTAGTTTTGCCTTGGGCCATATTCTGTGTGTTCCATTCACTGGGAGAGTAGACAGAGATCGATTTCCTTTCAGAACCCCTCATCTTCTGCATTTCACGCTCATCCCACAATGCATCCATGCTGTCATCACTTGCTCTGGATTATCATTGAAAACGTGAAGTGCTTTCCAGATCTTTTTTTTTTTTTTTTTTTAATAAGCCTGCCTTATGACTTTTTATATTTACTCGGGTTTGAAAAGAAAATGAAAGATCATCAGGTCCGTTGCGTTTTCCTTAACCTCGGCAGTTTTTCATTTCACCTGCTGCATTCATTCCTCGCAAAATGATCAAAATAATTTATTCTCCTCCAGACACGCACTTTAGAATCTGATTTCCAGACCCCTCAGGCCACTCGGCGAAACAACCCCCAGAGAAACCATGGCCTCTGAGGTCACTCTGACTCTAACAGAGCTGATTCATAAATCCATTATTCAATGGACAGGAGGGGGGGAAAAAGATGAGTACAGATTATGGACTACTTAGGAGACACATGTGATGTCTCCCTGCTGAGTGAAGAAGCTCCCTTGTGTCCGTAGAGATGAACCTATATTCGTGTCTAAAAGCAAAATCCATTAGCAATACCTTGCAGAAATGGCCTCTTTCTGGCAGATTTATGCCCTTGAAAACATTTATTCCATTAGGTGGAACTTAGGTTTTATTCCATTTCAAGTTCTGGTACTTCTTTAAACACATCCTACTCCAGTTTAGGTCAATGAAATATTGCTGAACTGCGTTCATGGAAAACACATTCTTGATTCCTTGTCTCTCATGGCTTGCATGGTTTTAAACAGAATAGCTTCAGCTAGTATTGCAGGATTTACAGAATTCAGACTCTTCAGGCTGAACAACGAAGCCTTGACCATCAGGTCCACTTGCAAAGCATTCCCTTCAAGTGCTCCATTGATTCAACTGAAGAGCCTCTTTTAACCAAGCCAGCAACCTATTAATAATCTCATGTGTAGCTGGGAGATGGAAGTGCTTAACGTGCAAGTCGTTATCTCTGAAACATTTTAATGGGTTTTGAGAGCATGCACATGACTGCTGAAAGGATGGAGTTGCACAAAAGTCTTAGCTTTGAAAGCAGTGCATTGTTTATAGCTCCGAACAGGACCTGCAAAAGGTTTGATCATCGTAGGATCAAGCTGAGAGGAGCATGCATTGCTTGAGAACAAATTTGACCCCAGTTTAACTTTTTTTCCCTCACAAACAGGGGCCGGAAACAAAACATTACAACCATTTCCTCCTGCTCCTTTCACTAATCTAATCATTTGGAAGTTTCTATCCAAGTTGGCTTTAAAATGTGACCATGCTGGCAGAGAGAATGCACCACTGAACCTTTGGGTTCTCAAAAGGATTTGAGAACATTCTGATTTCAATCGGTTTAACCCTTA
The DNA here is from genome assembly GCA_026153275.1 of Sciades herzbergii. Taxonomy (NCBI): domain Eukaryota; kingdom Metazoa; phylum Chordata; class Actinopteri; order Siluriformes; family Ariidae; genus Sciades; species Sciades herzbergii. The sequence goes on from JAPFFA010000016.1 coordinate 2,673,907, forward strand.
CCCTTCCCATTTAAGACATGATACAAACTGTGTCATGCAAAACTTCTGTCCACCTGGAGGATCAAGCAAATCAGGTTTTACTTTCAGAAGCTGGAAATATCATTAGCATGCATTGCTTAAGATAAATCTGACCCCAGCTTGGCCTGTTGTCCTAAAAAGAAGGAACTTGTAAGGAAAGATAACACCTGCTTCCTAACCCGGGAGGGTTTGGGTCAACTGGAGAACCATCCAGACCAAGCAATGTATTTCAGTTGTTCATTCCAACTGAGCACTTGGAAAAATACTGTAACAGAACTGATCAACATTTTTAAAAATCTGGCTGTACTTCAGCAACTCGTTTCCTAAACAGGAACCATCACAGTTTCTGATTCTCCGTCGTAGCCAAGGAAGGTTTCTGAAGGAAGATCACTGTAAAAGAAAAGAGCTTGCAAAGGCATAGATTTTTTTATTTCATTTCCTCTTTGATTAGTGCAGTGATGACGTCTTCGAAGACGTTTAAAGATGATTGGATTTAGACGTATGCATTTATTCAAAAAATATATTTCTCATCATCCATGAAGCTTGTAAAAAAGTGGTAATTTGAAGCACCACTATGATTTAAAGAAAATATAGCTGCTTTGAAGTGATGTTTAATTTACAGCCATAAACTAATCACTAATGGTTCGTTGTTAAAATGCAAGTGTTAGTCGCTTATTCAGACCTTTATAAGCAAGGATTTTTATCTAGCTGAACATATACATTTTAGTTGAATACCCCTGTGCTAGCCCTTGCTCTAACTTGAACCATTCAGATGTTTCAATACAAGTTAGCTCATACAAAGTTTTTAAAATATGACATTGCTGGCCAAGAATGCACCACTGACCCTTTACGATTCTCTGAGAGCAGGTTTGACCTTTACCCTACGTTTAGCCCAAACCATTTGGGATTCTCAGAAAAACTTTGAATTTGTGAATTCATAAAATACGATGTGTGCGAGAACAATGCTCATTCTTCATCTTGAAGCCTTTTGGGTTTAACCCTTTCCATAACCTTAACCAATCAGATGTTTTGAATCGAAGGCTATGGATAAGCCAACCTTTGTCAACTCCAAGACCAAGATTAACTAAGATCAAGGTCAAGTATTAACGGGGTCAAGGCCATGTCAAGAGTCCAAATTAAACTTTGACCAACCCAAGATCAAGGCTGAAAACCATCAGATCCTTTTCAAGGCCATGCCTTTACTTCAGCTGGCTTCATATTCACACATCACACCAATAATCAGGCTGTGTTTCCTAGAAGAAGACGTTACTTCTGTTCAAAATTTGTCCATGAGAAAAGAAAAGACAACATTTTTTACAAGGTCTCGGATGAGACCAAAACCATATTAAGTCCAAGTACAAATGTCAGACCAAACTTGAGTCAAGTCTTTCAAAATTCTCAGAAAACTTTAATTATCTCTCTGAATTCAGATAAAACCTTTATCCTAATCAAATCTTAACTAGACAGAGACTGTATTTTGTTCCAGCTCATGCCAAGTCTTTACAATGTGACCATGATGGATATGCACCACTTTGGGATTTTCCCATAATTTGAATGAAATATCCAGTTTTGGCCACCCTTTCATTTACATTTAGATTTGTGTTGTTTGGCAGACCCTGTTATCCAGAGCGACTTACTGAAGTACTTTGAAGGGTCTATCAATAAATACGTCCTTGTCCTGGTTGACTTGACCGCAAGTTGGCCTAGTGGTTAATGTGTCCACCTCTCGACCGGGAGATCATGAGTTCTACTTGTGGTCGGGTCATACCAAAGACCATTATCAAAATGGTAACTACTGAAATCTGGCGAGGCACGCCGCAATACAGATGTGAGTCGGGAGTCAGACTCTCACGGTTACCAGAGGATCAGCTCCCCACTGTAACCCTGGCTACGGAATAGGCGAGAAGCCAAAGGCTATAGAAATGGAATCATCGCTGCCCAATGTGCTAAGTGCCTGGTTAGTGCCGGGACAGGAGACTGTTTAGAAGATCAAGTCCTGGCATGGGAGGGACTTTGACTTTGACTGGTTGACTAGATCAAGGAGTAAGAGCACTATCAGTCTAAAAATGTTTCAAACCATTTAGGTTTCTCAGAAAACATGATTGAAGTCTTAGAACTGACCGAGTCAAGTCTTACCCTTACCTTAACCCTTTGTACATTTCGATACCAGTTGGCTTGTGCAACTCCTTCTGAAAATGCAATCATCCTCTCTGAGAATACACCCAATCCATTGGGATTCTCTGGGAACTTGAATCACCGGTCCGGTTTGAGCCGGGTTTAACCGCAGCCTTTGTGAAGTATGTGTCTACATTTCTCTTTTGTCAGATGTGAGTTTCCTCATCAATCTCCATAATGAACCCACTTGCTTCAGTCTGAAGCCTTTTGCTATAGCCTGAGTCTTTCATCGACTTCTATAACTTACACTGGTCTCTCTCGCTCTCAGTCACTGCACAACTGGAATAAGAATTCGTCATCCAATCTCTCACGCTGTTCAACTTTTGTTTGGGCATTTCGTAAAGGAAATGGAACGTGTCACGTCTTTAGCTTTGCTGGATTTCCTATTGTAACCGATGCTTTTAAAACGTCACCACTGTTCTTAGGTTTATGTGTGACTAGGTATGTCATGCTCGACAGAACAAAATGAAACATGGACTGTCATACCTCCGCCATTCCCGACAATTTCCATTGGCAAAATAGCTCATTAGGCATGGTCCATGCCACATAAAGTGACAGAATGAGCCATTTTAGTAATACCCACAAACTCCCTTGATAAAACAATGCCATTAAAATGTATCAGGAAAAAAAAAATGCATTATTTGCGAGACGGACATGCACGGTGAATGTAATTAGTTGTGAAAACAGACGGATGCTTGGGAATGGAGAAAAGGGTGGAATTTAGATTTGTATTAGATTTTATTATTCTTGCTAAATGATGCAGCTTGAAGCTTTACACAGAAAGCTGTGAGGAGAGAAGATCCCAGGAGTGGTGCAGTTTCCTACACCATTTTTTTTTTTTTGGCCAGCAGCACGGCATATCTGTTGGACTCTGACATATTGTACACAGAGAACTTGGCCAGCAGCCGCATGTGTGTTCAGTTCGCTCGGCTAGTTCTTAGCCACAGTGCTAAACAGCATTCGATTTTGCCTTCTGGTGTGCTCTGTGCACCATGAATCATTTTCAAAATCACACCTGTTTGGGTGACTGTACCAGCAGATCTGAGAATTAAGTCAGCATTGAGCATCTTCAGTCCAGAATGGCTTTCATGGGTTAAAAATGGAATTCGATGCATCATACATGGTGAATTTGATCAATCATGTGAAATGTTATTGGTTTAATTACATCCTTGTTGCGCTGAATTCATCCTGAGGTGATCCAGGGTAACATATGGCTTAATAACTTGGATATATTCACCCACAGAAAGCCACAGCAGGCGGCATTCAGGCAAGAAGCGAGTAAAGAGAGACTCAGAAAGACTTCCAGAGAGATATAGAGAGAGCATCTGCCTCTTCTTTGCCCCAGAGGAGCACTTAAAACATCTCCCATCGAAGATGAAATAAATGAGAGGGCCCATCTCTCATCTCCACAAAAAGCCCATGAAAATGCCGAAGCAGTCAGAGAGATGCCTCGGGTCGGAAGCGAGGAAGAGAAGGGAGGGAGGGGGTTCTCGACAAGACCGAAGAGGAGCACCTATCAATCTGTCCCGATGTCCTGCTTTATATCACTCTGGAGAGTATTTCTCATCCACATCCTCTCATTCCCTCGCTCCTCACCTCTCTCTCACTCACTCTCTCGTTCCCCATCACCCAGAAGGGTTGCTGTCATCTACTATCGGCTCCGTCGTTAACAAGAAGAGAACACATCAAAGTGGGCCTGAAACCTCGGGAGGCGAGAGATCAAAGTCTGGCTCTAATCTCATTGGGAAGGAGGCTGATTGATGGATATGCAAGGCCAGGCTGAGGTGGTGGAGGTGGTGGTGGTCACACACTGGATTGCGTACCCATGCAGAGCTCAAAGAGGTGAGTGGGTGAAGCATAGATGTGTCCATCTGACATGCAGATAATTTGTACGAATGCCAATTACGTTGGAGAAAAATTTCATCTAAAAAAAATTTAACTTAGAGGATACATAAAATATGATGTGTGTGAGAACAAAGCTTTCCATCTACAAGCCTTTGATTACGAGCTCTCTGTTCATGCACCGCAGGTGTGTATTGATGTGCAGCTTTAAAGATCTACGTTTCATACAGTGTAATAATATCAGTGCTGTTTATCATGAAATTTTGCAATAAAAATTTCCCGCAAGTAGTTTTACAGACATTAAAGTGCAAGTGTGTACCAATGGCAAGAGCAAATCCGGAGACTGGAGCCAAGGGAGAAGAAACCTGAGGAGGACCTGAGATTTAGCAGGGAGAATCCAAAATCTGACCTTCATTGTACTCTTAAAGGTTAAATCTAAGATCCCTAAAGAGAATTTTTGTTCCATCCTTCAAGAGAAGGTTTACATAACTTTACTTATCTTCTTTTATGCCTCTGCCACAAGACATTGCTAGTCATTAGTCTTCTTCTTCTTTTGGCTGCTCCCGTTAGGGGTCGCCACAGTGGATCTGTTCCACATATTTGACTTGGCATAGGTTTTACACCGGATGCCCATCCTGACACAACCCTCCTCAATCTGTCTGGGCTTGGGACTAGCACTAAGTACGCACTGGCTTGTACAACCCTAGTGGCTGGGTATTTTACCTAAATGCGTGTCTTTGAACTGTGGGAAGAAACCAGAGCACCTAGAGGAAACCCATGCAGACACAGGGAGAACATGCAAACTCCACACAGAAAGGCCCCTGTTGGCCATGAGGTTCGAACCCGGAACCTTCTTGCTGTGAGG
>JAPFFA010000016.1:2840011-2852796 GCA_026153275.1 Sciades herzbergii
CCTTTGTTGTGATTTGATAAATGCGTTCATAAAACAAAACCCGTATCAGAGAGAGATTTTCCTTTGGGAAATGTTGTGGGGAAAAAAAAAAAAAATCAAATTTACGACAAAATTAGCTTGCAATAAAAATGTTGCTAATAGTTAGCTTTCTAAATTACAGTAGGACATGATGTTAAGACTGTATTTGTGTCAAGAGTGTCTGTTATTCATCATATAGTGTGTGTGTGTTATTTTATAATATTTTTTCCGAGTGTATTTGTTTGTGTTCAGCTGTGAAGCAATGCCTCGTTGAATCGACTCCAAAAATCGACTCTTTCACATCCTGAAGTCGGATAAGCACTTCCTTCTGCGCTATGATTGGCTGAGAGTGGCTATACTAACCAATCTAAACGCAGGAGGCGTGGTTTATGGAAATACGGAAGTGGAAAATGACAACATTGCACTGATATTGCTTTCACTTTCCGTTCACTGTCAGAAACCAAAAGTATTCTGAAACTAAGTTATTAATTATTTTTAAATACTGGCATTAATTAATTTAAACGAATAAATCTACAAAAGACGCCGAGATATCTGGATTCACAAGACCAAAAGAAAGTTCTGTCATTCAGAGGTACAGCTACTGTTTATTTCCTTATTACAGCAAAATCAAGACTTTTTATCTTTATATAATTTGTATATGGTGATCATTTCATGTACAGTTTTGTCAGTGGAATACTCTTCATTATTTTTAAAAGGTATTTAATGTTGTATTATAGCACCAGACTCATACTGCAATTATACAGCTGTATTATATAATGATGACTTTCATGATTGCTCCACCTCTTCACATCGGCTTCATAATCACACCATAAGTTTTTGGTAAATGCGTACTCCTCTGAGGAATGTGAGGGTGCTCAGCTGTCTGTGTCCTCTTCTTTTTTTTTGTGGTTCTTTCACTTTCAGGCGATGACGCTGTCGGAACAGCTGGAGGAAGTGAGGAGCCAGGCCGAGGCGTGTTTATCGAGAGCCAGCTCTGCGCAGGACATCAAGAACAGCGTGTCCGCTGTGGCCAACATCTCTCTGCCTCCGTCGGTTAAATATCGTTACATTGCCGCAGAGACCATGCTGATAGAAAACAGTGCTGGAAGCAACAAGAAAGAGGTGAGGGTCAATTCTTATTTTCTGTTATATCAGTTGAGAGTTAAGGATATAGGTTGTCATAATGCCTTCTGTTCTTTTCTTCCAGGCAATAGCGTCACTACAGAAACTGTCCACAGCACTCAACATCCTGGAGAAATACGGCTCGAACCTGACCAACCCCAACAGACCCAAGTACTGGCGCACAGTGAAACACAACAACCCCGTGTTCAGGGCCACGGTGGATGCCATTCATGTGAGTGACACTAAAACTACACTGTTAAGACACTCAGATTATTTTATTATCTTTGTGTGTGCGTTTTACACAATTTTCAGCCTTTCAAGCGAAATGTAGTAAAGAAAGGTTTGTTTCTTTAGTTTCACGCTCACGCTGTTGTCGTTATGGCTGAACTATTTAAAAAAAAAAATTGTGTGACATTTTTGTTCATGAAGGCATCATTTTTTAATGTGTGATTATAACAGCACTAAAATTAAATCCTTTTTAATTACAGAATGTTCGTAATTTTATTGTTTTGAATTATTATAGAATTTACTTCATTAGTTGAAGGTTTATATATATATATTTTTTATTTATGTATATTTTATTTATCTTATCTGGTTTATATTGTTTGATGTTTTATAATTATTTATAAATAATTATAATATCCCTGTTGAAGTCTATTGTTATCAGTTTTATAACTAGCATTACTTTAATTTTCAAGCTCAAAAATTTGAGATGAAAACTAAAATAAAAAGATACTTTAATTTTTGTAATAATTTGATATAATTGGAATTTTTGCAAATTTATGTGATTTAAAAAAAAAAAACATTAAAGGAGTGAGTAAATAAATAAATAAATACGTATTATTATTTTTTATTCTTTCCAATTAGAAATTGGCAAAAAATAAAACCCTAATAATATGTTGAAAGATGCACCGATGACGAGCCGACAAGGAGAAGAGTTGTGTCAGTGACCGAGTGTTCTCTCTCTCACGCTCTCTCTCAGGGTGGGCGGGCCGTCCTGTGCCTTTACGGCTACACCAATCAGCAGCCAGACGGCCTGAGCTTTCCTGATGACATCACAGAGCCGGACGTCGCCAAAGTGGCATCGGTGACACTGGAGGTCATGAGTCTGCGTGGAGAGCTGGACATGCTCATTAAGGTCAGTGCCGTGTGTTTTAATACTCCGACTACTACTACTGCTACTACTACTAATAATAATAATAATAATAACCTTTATTTGTGTGTGCAGGACACCCATCCTCACCCAGAGTTCTTTGAGAGAATCATCCCCTCACTCACTGTGAAGGTATTTAAGCATGTACACACACACAATACCATCTTTGTATCCCACAGCGCTGTTATAGTCTCATTTCTGATTGGTCAGAAGGTGTTGATTAATTTTCTATAACAGCAGCTCTGACAAATCACAGGTTTATATTAATGCACTCGTTCTAATACATTACCGTTTCTATAGTAACCGCTTGTTGGTATGGACTTGTCTTGTATGTCTCTTGATGCGATGAAGTTTTCTGAAAGAAGGGGTTTATTTAATGTTTATGGAATGAGTCTCCAGTGTCAGGACTTTTTTTTTTTTTTGTCGTCTTGTTAATTTTAAGACAGCAAATAGAATGATAGTAAAGACTTGACATGACTGTGTCGGTCCAGCAGGATATAGATCCTGAGGTGAGCTCAGACGCTGTCATGATCTCTCCGTCCAGCGAGAGGCCGTGGGAGGAACACTCCCTTCCCGCAGTGTCTCCGTCTCAGCCCACAGGACTGCTGTCTCTGTCCTCCATCGCATCCACCAAGCCAACAGGTGAGCTCCTGTCTCACACCTCTCATTTGTATTATATTCAGTATTTATTTGATACGATACGCACGCGATCTGTAACCCTCAGGCCGCTCTGCTCTCTGATCCAGCGTTGCTTTGGATAAATGAACGAATAAATGCAGATGATGTAACGTGTCAGGAAAAGCGCGAACTCGCTAACATTCTCCATATGTCTTCCAAAGCTGTCTGTGAAAAGAACTGCATCATATGTGGGCGCTTCCCCGTGGCGTCCTGCTGCACTACGTGCTCCCAGCGTCTGTGTTCAGAGTGCGACCGACTCTACCACTCGCACCCGGCTCGCGCCACACACACCAGGGTCCCAGTGGCGCCCCCCAGAACCTCCAAAACATTCAGGTGGGATTCACACTCAGGTGCTGTTCAGTGGTTTTTTGCTCTCTTTTAGATATATGGTTTAAAATATCGAATGTATTGTATCTTATCTTTGTTTAACGATGAGCAGTACGCACTATATATCAGAGATGGGCACTTGAGTCCGAGCCACACTTAAATCGGGTTAAAATAGACTTCAGACTTGACCTTCGTGACTCCAAACCTGACTTAGCCTTGTTTAGTAGTAACTTCCTTTATTACCTGGACACAATGTGGGTGAAAGTTACAGACGAAGGATTTTTATTTTATTTGTGTTTGCGTCTTTGCTTCATTTATTCATTTTGGATGACAGCGTCCCCTGCGCCTCAGTCCTCATGTCGATTCTGTTGAGTCGGACCTGACTTAAAGACTCAACACTTGACCTGGACTTGCGTTTTATTGCTTATACACCTGAAGACCTTTTACATACGGCTCGGGTTCAGAAATTCCAGAGATATTGATTCAAAGAGTCGATTCACTGAGTCGAACCCAAGCATCGATTCGATATGATCATTTTCTGGATTCTTGACTCAACAAATCCATAAAAAAAATACAGAATGCAGTGTTGTTTAAGTACAGAATACAGCAACGGCATTTGATTTAAATAAAAACAGTTCTGAAATTTTGTCACTGACTTCTTCTGATTTTATACCAATACCATTTCCTGTTTTGGGTCATAATGGTGTGAGAATGGGCACACGCAGCCATTTATCAACATCATTGTGTATTTTAGACGGGTAAAAAATTGCACAGAGACAGAAGGGATCATAATTGTTTAAAACTTTTAGGAATACACAAGTAATAGGTCACTGAACAGGAATCCATATGTGTGAAATAGCTAATAGATCAAGGAATACTGATTGAAATATAATATGATCGTGCATGGATTTAAAAACTAATTTAGAACGTGTTTGTTGTCAGCATTTGTTTATTCATTTGACAAGTTTCAATATTTAGGAATTGGTCACAGTTCAGCTGAAATAGCTGCGATTAAGGACTAAGGGAGTGAACGATGAATGGAATGATGACGCAGGTCTAGCTGTTGGTAGAACCTGGAAGATTTTACTCCACCTTTAGTGATTTAACAAAAAAAATTCAACACCGAGGTTATCTTCAACTACGACTTTTCAAATTCGTACAACTCCGATGATCGACTTCAGAAGCAGCCGGAAGATTTCTTGTATTACTGGGTACACAGTAAGCGCTAACTGTGCATGCTCGAGTCTTTGCTCATGCTCGCTTTCCTCGCAGTCCGTCTCAGACCACGTGGCATTGTTCGTACTGCACGACAGTGAACACGCTGCAGCAGGTGTTGTGTAATACCTGTGAGCGCCCTCGTCTGGCCGCCACCGCCCCACCGGTTGTACAGGAAGATCCTCCGCAGCCGTCTACCATCACAGGTCAGTCAGTGCTAGTTCGAATGTGTTCATCCTTTCTGTAGTTATAACTATAAATTTTCTGTCAGATGTTTATTTCTCGAAGGAGTTTCCAGTGTTGGTGCATTGTAACGTTCAGCAAGGCTTCAGTGAAATAGCAAACGATATATACACTCACCGGCCACTTTAATAGGAACATGTTGCAGGCGTGAAACCCAATGTGTTCTGTTGCATGCTGAGATGCTTTTCTGCTCACCACGGTTGTAAAGAGTGATTTATATGAGTTACTATATCCTTCCTGGCCAAAAAGTTCGACCCAATCTGGCCATTTTCCTCCGACGCTCTCTTATCAACCAGGCATTTGTTTCCACCCACAGAACTGTCGCTCACTCACTCGATGATGTTTTTTGTTTCTCGCACCATTCTGTCTGTGTGAACTCTCGAGACTGTTGTGTGTGAAAACCCTAGCAATCCATCTGGCTCAAGCCAACACCCATGCCACAGTGAAAGAAAGCCACTGTGAGATCACAGTTTTTCCCATTCTGATGTTTGAACATCGTGAACGTTAACTGAAGCTCTTGGTTTGTATCTGCATGAATGATTTGATGCATTGTGCTGCTCTCGAGGGATCGGCTGGTTTGAGAACTGCATAAAACAGCAGGGTGTTCGTAATAAAGTGGCCGGCGAGTGTATAATACAACTATAAACGGATAAAATGCAGTGTTGTTCCTTACTAAAGAGAACATGGTAATCAAAAATGGCAACTCGCTGTGGTGTAAGAGGAATTAAACACTTGAGGAAATGCTGTTTTAGGAAAATAATCAACTCTGTTTCATCACACTGTAACAGCACCTGTGTGTTTTATCAGAGTGGCAGTGTAAGAGCTGCACCGTGGTGAACTCCGGCAGCAGTATTCTGTGTGAGGTGTGTGATCGGCCCCGTCTGGCCACACGCCCTCCTGTGACCCCTTCGCGCCCCACGCCTGCTCCTGCAGCACTGTTCGACACCGGTCAGGTACGCACTCGCTCACTCACCAGATGAGTTAGACGATGGCTTGATATCAGGTCATACTTTATGGGCGGAGCTTAAGTTTAATTTGCATATTTAAATAATCACATGACACTGACGAAGCTGTCCAGCCACACCAGGCCTTTGTGGATAAAACTGAAGATCCCTGTGAGATTATATCAAAAGAGTAATTTACTGCTAAAGTCAGAACTGATTTTACGATGAAGTCATAATAAAGTGGGACGAAATTTCAGAGTTTTTTTTTTTTTAAACGCGGCCTTCAACTGCCAATAAATCCATACTATAAAAATATTTAGTGTTGTTTCGGAGCACTACAGTGTGATGCATTGTGGCACAAAACACATCAATTTGTAACAGGAAATACATTCGAATGAACATAGCCATGTTTTCTTGACTGACGGGCGTTCACGGGTCAAGAAGCGAAGAGTCCATTACAAACCAAGTGTGTAAAGTATATTGTAAGCACGTTTTATTATACAAGTGTAAATTTCCAACCAACTGGCCTTAAAGACAAACAAATATTCAGTTGAAAAGTGGAAAAATGCACCCGCTGATCTTTAACGATTGTGAAATAAATCAACAGCCAATCGTTTCATGGCAGGTGCCCCGCCCCTTGAGCTGCTTGAAATGCTTGTGAAGGTGAACAAAAGCGTCACATCCTTTTTTAAATACGGATGCGCACCTGGAATGAAAATTTGTCCTCCTCCATAATCCATTAGCATCTCCATATTTGTTTGGGAACGCCCACTTTTCACCAGCCAATCAAATCTTGATGCATGAAACCAAAGCCCCGCCTACGATTTCACTCAGAATTCTTGAAGAGTTGTCTGTTGTTGTGTTTTGCTTATGGGTTGGTTGTTTATTTTATTTTATTTTATTTTAAATTGGCTCCTCCCTTCTTGGCTCTTCGTTGAACGACAAGGCAGCATTTTTTCCCCTCGCTCTGACATAATTCAGAGTGAAATTTTAGTTGGGACTTTACTTTTTTTCTTTTTTTTTAATAGCTTTTCTGTCACATAAATCCACTCCCACACCATAATGTTGCTGCAGAATATCACGACTATTCATTCACAAGAAGGAGCAAACATGCAAACTATATTTTTAACTTGAAGAGACACCTGCTGAGCAACCATCTGTGTGAATTTATAGCCTCCTGTTGTTACTTTTCTCTGTTCTTCTCTGCGCTGTGTTTCAGTGGATCTGTCAGTTCTGTACTTACGCCAACCACACGCCGTCACTCCGCTGCGAAATGTGCGACCTGGCGAGATCAGATCCCGCCCCATCACCTTCTAAGCCCCTCCCACCCTCCCCAATTAAGGACTTTAGCCCAAAAACTCCGCCAGTAGAGGATCCAGATTTGAAGAGGCAGAGATTAATGCGGGAGGAGGGGCTTAAACTGATCAAGCTGATCCGAGTATGTAACATTCGAGCTGTTGTATAATAGCAACGTTTTTTTGATTTTGTTTCGGGTTTGTTTTTCTGTTCCTTCATGTTCGAATCTTATTTCCTCAGGAGGGTGAGGCGAAAGGTATAAGTCCTGAGGAGGTCTACACGAGTCTGCAGGTTTCGGGTAGCATCAGTGGGACGCCGTGCGATTGGCTGAAGACGGAGTTACCGCACAGGCTCGATGAGATCTGCGCCATGGCTGCCTCGTTCCAGCACGAGCCCAAACCTCTCCAAACTACAGCTGCGCAACACGCCCAGCCCCAGAAAACCTCCGTGCCTTTATCCAGAGCCGAGGCCAAGCAGGCGTGGCTCACAGCAGGGGGCGACAGTGAGAAAGCGGCGAGGCAGGCGCTCAGGGACCGACTCGTTAGAGTGAGTTTCAGGATACAGCGGCCAAGAAAGTCCTTTTCAGCATTAAATTAAAAACGTATGGGCGTAAAATCTGTCCTAAACGTCACGTGATTAACAGCGTGTTTTAAAAAAAATCATCAAAAGCATCTCAGATCGAACACCCATGTGTTTGTCCTGCTGTTATAGAAAAATAATCAGTGATGTGAATTTACTGTTACCACCCCAGTGTTGATTATTTTCCTGTAATAGCATGTTCCAGAGTGTTTTATTCCTCTTACACCGCATCAGTTCACCAACAAATCAAGATTTTAATTAATTACAGAACTATATGTGGTAATTTTTATCCATTTATTGTTGCGGAATGTTTGTGAAGCAAGCGATAAACAGCCGTTCCCTCACCAGCCTGTCTTTATTCTCTCTGGAAGTTAAATAGACAAAAAACTTGTCATGGTACTCCTCTGTCTTGAAGACGTCAGAGCATGTCCGGCTTTAATGAGCTGTTACTATGGAAACGATAACAGTTTAGCACAAGCGTATTAATATAAGCCTGTGATTTGCTTCTTTTCCTTCATATTACATTTTTTTAGCATGGCTGCGAAGCTCCGTCCATCAGCTGACGCTAAGCATTACGTATTGTGCATTTAAAAGAATATTGAACGAGTGATGCAGCTGTTTACAGTTTAGATTAACATGTGTGATACACAGAAACATTAATGATTGTGTGTGTCAGGTGAAGGAGCTAGCCTCTCTTGGTTTCACCGACTCGGCTGCCTGCGAGGAGGTTCTGAGGCAGAGCGGTGGTGAGCTGAGAGGAGCGCTGGTGCTGCTGCAGCGCCCCCTGCTGGAGTCTTTCCACAAGCGCATGTGGAGCGACGAACCCGAACCCACTATCGACATCAATCACCCAGACAAACAGGTGGGAGAATACAAAGTAAAGTTTACATTTAACGTTTTCAATCGTCTCTTAGCTACATCTTTAACTGCACAAGCTAGATTTGATTTATTATTTCAAATGTTAGCATTAATCAGAGTTTGCATTCATTATTAGCAACATTTGCATTATGTTAGCATTAATATAAATGCTTTGGAGATCGGTCCACTAGTGTCAGAGCTGCTGTTAGAGAAAATTAATCAACAACGTCTGACCAATCAGAATTCAGCAGCGCTGTGGTTTAGTGAACTGTAACGTTTGCGTTGTTTGATTGTGTGTGTTTCAGCGTGTGTGTCGGAGGCTCCTCGCCATGTACAATCTGCCCAGTTGGGGGCGCTGTGAGCTGGCTCTGTCTCTGCTGCGTGACCCCGGTGCCCCCTACACGCTAGAGGACGTAGTACAAGCCGTCCGTGAGTCACATGACCGTGACTTCATCCGTCGTGTGTTGGCGAAAGAGTGTCCTATTTGCCTGTCCTTGTTTCCTCACAGCAAGGTTTCGTGTACACACACACACACACTGAGTTATTAGCTTGCTTTATTTGTTAGCAACATTTCCTTTTTCCCATTTTCCCCCCATCTTCACTTCCTGTTCCTCTTGTCACTCCTTGTTCCTCAGATGCAGTCTCTGACGTCGTGTCAGTGCTCAGTTTGTTGCGAGTGCTTCAAGCAGCACTTCACCATCGCCGTCAGAGACAAACACATCAGGGACATGGTGTGTCCTGCGTGCGCCGAACCTGACATCAACGACCCCGAACACCTCAACAGCTACTTCTCTACTCTGGACATCCAGGTACGGAGACGGACGTCTCTGAGGAACAGCGTATCTGTCCCGCCGGTAGAATATCAGTTCTGTCGCGGATTAGTTTGAACAGAAATGGTTCGTAATACGCTCTACTTTAAATAACGCGTTAAAATGATTATTAACTTGGGGCTGTTTCTTGCGTTGCCGTGGTTCGTTACTAAAATGCTCAAACTGAACAAGGACGTGATGTACAAATACAAAACTTATGGATGGATGATTCGAATCACCGCTTTATTGTTTAAAATAAAATGCAAACGCCAGTTTTAAACTTCTCTCAATGTATGGTTTAGGATCGACTGTAAACCCTGTCCTACGGTCGACGGGCGTTAAGATGCCGCAGCTCGCATCAACTCAGGAAACAGTACAGAGTTGAACTACGGCAAAACTAATGGGACAAACAATAAACTAGACTATTAATAATGATCTGTAGGGCAAAGAGAACGTTTGACACACGGGGTACTTTTAGGAGTCTAATGCTGTGTGTGTGTGTGTGTGTGTGCGCCCAGCTGAGGGAGTGCCTGGAGTCGGAGGTCTATGATCTTTTCCACAAGAAGCTGACTGAACAGGCTCTCATCAAGGACCCGAAGTTCCTCTGGTGCAGCCATGTGAGTAACACACACACACACGCATTGTGAATGAGGGGGAAGAAAGAATGGAACACAAAAGGGGAAAACAAAGGAAGTGATCAGAGTGACTGAGAAAGAAAGAAAGAAAGAAAATCACTTTGTTCACCAAGAAAGAAAATGAGTTTTTTTAGTGAAAGAAGGAAAGAAAGACTGGGCTTGTATGTTGGATGCTCCACATTTGAATCGTTGTCATGGTGAAGTATTCTCTCAGGAGATGTTTATGGAAGGAGTCTGCAGTGTCAGCTCTTTGTAACCGTAACCCTGTAACTTTAAAGGAATGGAAGCTGTAACGTAAATACATGCACGGGTTGGTAGCTTGTAATATTGAGAGCCTGTAAGAAAAGTTTCAGGCACGTTTATGAGAGAGTTGTGAGCGTTTTTGTATCGTTGCTGTAATGCCAGCAGCAGGCCGCCATGCTGCCTGTTGGAAGGGCTGTGCGTGACGTCACTTGGGTGCATGGCTGTGTCGCTGTTCAGTACTGAAGGGCCAAAGCGTTAAGCGGTAATCAACTTCCGCAGACAAGATGGCGGAAAGTGACTCGGAAGGCTGACACATCACTGCCATCAGTTCAGTTTTAGGGGTTTTGAACGAATATACAAAGGGTCCAATAGTATGGAAAGAAATCAGAATTACTCCTTCAAAAAGGCCGTGTGATGTGGTTCGTGCCGAGCGATAACGGGACATTGAGCAATCAGTTAGCGCGTTTGGTCTTCCTAACGCGAATAAATCTAAACAAACAGACTGACAAATGTTATTTTTACTAGATAAAAACAATATAAATACCTCTTCAGAGGCAGCGGCAGGAAGTTTTGGATGGAGGGGCGATGTGTCATGCACCAAAGGCGCACCAAATCTCGGGGGTTCCGGGGGCATGCTCCTTCGGGAAATTTTGTAATTTTTAACCCTCTAAAACACTATTTCCCACATTTTGAGAGGCAAATTTTGGTGGACTAAAGCTAAATTTAATGTCTCTGTTAGAGTACGTTTCGTCCGTGTATTTTTTTCTATATGAAACAGAACCAATGATACTATAACATGATTACGTCTACTCAGTATCGTTGAGAGGATAACACCCTCTTACCGTGGGTGTGGCACGTTCTGCTGTGTTTACATGTGAGTAAATACACATACAACGTTCAAATGTACCTTGCTTAATTGAAGGAACCAAAGTAGCGCGTTCTCTCGTCAGAAGGCAGCAGCAACAGGGGTCAAGTCCATGGTGTCCACGATATCTTTATGTACGTGTAGCAGTGTACAGCTGTTAAGTCATTGAAGACCGAAGGTATGTTAACACCCTTTTCAAGGTGGAGAAAGCTCTTTCAGGTGTTGCGGATGCCGCCGGGATGAAGGGACGCGGCGGGATTTAATAAGCGAAAACAAAGGTGGGCAGCAGGCTGTTACTCTTTCCTTTTCTTCCTTGTAAATAGTCAAAGGACTCCCATCGTAACTTCCCGCCCCGCTCTTTAATAATGCCCTCCCTTTCTCGTTTTCGTATCCTTGACACCGTACTTGCACCGTCTTTCGGAGCCTTGCCCTTGCTATGTTCAAGTTCTGTTAGCGCAGCATCTTCTTTCAGTCGTCTCTGTCTCTTGCGGCCTTCCGCCACACCAACGTACTTGGCGTACAAATCCTCCTTAAAACAGGTATCCAGAAAGTGTGCTGAACACAAGCGGGAATTTGTTGTAGGAACAAAGCCCACCCTGTTCATGTTAACTAGCCATTTCTTGAGCAAGTCTGTTTTTTTTTTTCTTTTTTTTCAGCAGAAAGCCGTAGAACGTGCGGCCATCCTGCTGACCTGATCCAGTCCTGCATGTGCACCCGACCGCTGCACAGCTAGGCGTTTTGTTCTCTCTCTCGGTCGTCGAACAGCCTTCTTGAAAGATTTCCCTGCTTAGTAAGGTCTGTTTGAGACTAACAGCGTCCTTTAGCTCAGGAAAATGGTGAAAACGACAGGTGATGTAATGGCCTACAATGCCAGTGCTTCAGGTCTTACTCGCCATGCGGAGCTTCCATGTGCTGCGCCCAAATGACGTCAGAGCATTGCCGCAAACGATCGGGGGGGATTTTTCTGATTTGGTTAAAATATTTTCAATGGCAGCATTTATGAAATCATCGATGATGGGGAAATTCTGCATAGAAACTGATTTTCGGAGATGGATATCTTAGTTGTGGGAGCTTCTTATTTTCAATTATTCGCATGAATCGTGAGTTTATATCATAAGCTATCTTCATAACTGTATTTTAACCATGTGCTTTCTTTTCCTTTAAGTTTTCTTCAGAACAGAGGAGTTTACGCTTCTTTGCGGTTTCTTGTTGACATGAAGAGCTGCATTTGTTTTGTCTTGTTAAGTTTAAGAAAGGGGGGGAAAAGAAGAAAGAACGAGTGTTTATAGCTGCTGTAAAATAAGCGAGACCAGGAACTAGTTTGTCACAATAAATGTCAGTGAATGAGTGAAAGGTTTGATGTGAATGAATGAAATGGAGACGGCTGACTGAGTGAACGGAGGAGTGATGTGGTGAATCAAGGTTCTGCTGAAGCTTTCTGCTAACGTCCTCAGTTCTAAAGCTGAACTTCAAACAGGAGTTAAAGTGACCTTCAGAGTGCTGAGTCCTGAGAACAGTAGAGCTCATTTCCTCCTGCAGATTCATCTGTGTGTGTGTGTGTGTGTGTGTGTGTGTGTGTGTGTGTGTGTGTGTTCTCGTAACAGTGCTCATATGGTTTCATCTACGATGGAGATCAGCTCAAGGTCACTTGTCTGCAGTGCCGGAACAGCTTCTGCGCTCAGTGCAAAAAACCTGTGAGTGGTACAGCTGAATGAATATGTGTACACACACACACACACACACACACACACACACACACACCTGTGATGGGGTGTCACTGTCTCTCGTTCCTGGCTGTCT
>JAPFFA010000016.1:2887128-2897492 GCA_026153275.1 Sciades herzbergii
TGTATTACCATTTCGCTTCTAGGAGCGCCAGCAAAATTATATGATAGAAACAATCCAGACTGGGTACCCACTCAGAAAATGGGCTATGTTTTGCCCAAGGTCGGACTTGATTCTTTGGCAGCCGAACCAGATAGAACGCGATATTTGGGTACTCGATGGTCGGTAGAAGCGTCTTATCTTCAGAAAAGTCTGACTTTTTTAAATAATATGGGTCAAAACTACACATATCTATCTTCTCTTTGTATCGAATCTTCGCTTGATCGTTCAAATCGTGGTAATACTGAGAAAATTCAGCACTGTTTACAGACACGCTTTCAGCGGCTGCCATCTGAGTTGCTTTGTAGATCCACCATCATGATGAACGCTCATGACGTAGCACATTTTATCACGTGGTTGCAAGTCATCTATCCATTCTGTTAATGCAGCAGCCCCCCCCACCCCGTGCGCGCACACACATATACACACACTGTTTGCATGTTTCTCTCCTTCCACTTGCTTTTTAATTAATGATGGAAAACACAATTATGAATAGCAAGCATGGCTCATTTAACAAACAAACAGGTTGAAGAGTGAGTGCGGCCTGGGTGGAAGGGTGCGCTGTGCCGTGTGTAATGTATACGTGTGCACTGAAGAACTCCTCCCCAAAGGAGGCATTAGCAAGACTGATGCCTTTAAACACTCAGCTCTTTCGAATTAGGCTGGATTCAGCTTCAACTCTTCACGCTTATGTGATTTGGTGATTGAAGGCAGTGTATACTTGAGCGCAAAGGTTTTTCTGGCCAGTATTTTTGATTCCTGCTGCACTCTGCTGCCATCCATGGTGTTAAGCTGACTAAACGATAGTCCATCCATTGTGAATCTGTCTTGTCACACTTTAAATAATCAAGGCTATTTGGCTGTAGAATAGCAATATTTTTCTCCTTAAAGTGTTCTCCGCTTGATTTACTTTTAGCCCATGATCACCCATAGTGTGTGTTTGATGGACTAACCAGATAAAAGGTGCTTTCTGTGAAACTGCGATGTAAAAAACAAAAAATAATGAAATTAATCTCACTTAACCAGTACTACAGCTTTTAGGTAACAGGTAGTGCTTTCAAGCCGAATGACTCATCTAAGACTCAAACTTTCAGGGTCTCTGGAGTCAGCTTGTAATCTGTACCTTAAGATCTTTGGACTTGACTCAGACTCTACACCCTTGAACTCCGGTCTTGGTTTGGACTGTCGACTCGGCTCTGAGTCTGCATCAGACTTGACTTGGACTTCATACCGTGGGACGTTGGAGTCGACTTGGGAGTAAGATTTGACTTGGACTCAGTGGCTTGAGACTTGACCTAGACACTAAGTTTATCGTTTACTTTTATTCCTTTGACAGATGACTTTATCTAAAGAAACTTTCACTTGTTCAGATGAGGGTTAAAGGTCTTACTCAAGGACCCAGTAGTGGCAGATTGGCTGTACTGGGATATAAACTCTCAACCTTCCAATCTGTAGTCCAGAATGCTAATACTGCACCACTAGATTTCTCACTGTAGATTGGTTTAAAACTCTGGATTTGACTCAGACTGTACAGCTTTTTATTTGGTGAGGATTCTATGAGTTGGGACTCAATTTGGACAGAACAGCTTGAGACTCATTTGGACCAACTTTACAGCTGGAAGTCTGGACTTGGGTTAGTTTCTACATCTACATCTTAGAGTATGGGGGAGCTTAGGACTTGGATTTGACTTAGACTCCACAGCTAAGGACACTTCACTCTACTCTGACTCCATGGCTTGGAAGTTCTGGGACTTGGGATTTAACTCAAACTCAGTGCCTTGGCACTCAAGAACCTGGACTTGAATTAAAGTCTAAGCTTTTTTTGTTTTTTTAGATTTGACTTCAATTCTATGACAATTTCTACAGAAACTAGGATCCTACAACTGGGATTACTACAACTGTATATTAATACAGCCTGGGATTTTGGTCTTGTCTCAAACCAAACAGCTTCAAGACTGGGAACACTTGGGACTTAGGCATGACTTAAATTCACTGTCTTGGGACTCTGCAATCTGGACTCATCTTAGACTCTAATCATTGTGCCTTTAGATTTGACTTAACCTCTATGGCCTAGGACTCTGTGGACATGACAAGGACACGACTTGGACACAAGAGCCTGAGACCTGATTTATCTCAATCTATAGCTTCCATTCAGGATGTATAGTTGTCACGGCTTGGATTTAACCAACGTGCTCATGAACAAGTCCAGTGTAGGGAAGTATCAGAGGATTGAAGAACAGCTTCACAAATGACTTTGTGCATACCATCTTTATATTGATCTTTATTACATCTTTGCTTTTAAAAGAGCCCCGTTCCTGCTTGTTACCATCTTATATCAGGCTATTATGCTTTAATGGTTATTGGCAGAGACATAGCATTTAATTTAGTCTGGTGCATTCAACTATTCAGCTGTCATGATTATGTATGAGCAGGAGTACAACTCGGGCATTTGGTTTATTGAGAATTCAAGATATCAATAGAAAAAAACTATTGTTCGTATCCAGGGTTAGGTTAGAAAAAAAATCACGTAATACATACTATTCTGGATTTAAGCTTTTTCTTCGCTGAAATTGCTCACTTGACTTTGATGAGAGCAGTGAACCGACCCATTATGTTCATTTTTAGCTTAATTGGTTTACAGAATGTTCCACTATGACTTTTCTGAGAATAATTCAACCTGTGCTTTGTTTCTTAGAAAGGTCTATAGTTGGACCAGCATCTGATCTGGCCTCTGCTTAACTTTTCTCTAATGGAAAAGCCAGAGTTCTTCAATGGAAGACAATCTTCACTTAACATCTCTTAACAGATTCACTCATCCCTGTTTACCTGGGCTCCATCACATTGCCTGGTTACTCAATAAGTGGTCATGTAGAGCAAGAAAACAATCTAGCCATCTAAAAACGTCAAACATTGGACAGTTTAGGGATAGCGGGATAACGGGATAGTGGCAGTGTTTAGGTGTTGATTTTGTGTGTCCACCAGCTCCTCCAGGAGTAATGTCTATGGGTATGGGAGATGAATATTTAAAGTGTGACATGTGTGTGTTCAGGCTGTAGCTCCTGCATTATTAAAGAACCCTCATGCTCTTGCTCATCTCTTGGTACACCAGGTCACAGTGGACATAAATACCCACACCGCAGCACACTGTTCCAACACAATGGAGATTTTTAACAACAACATAAGCTCTCAAGAAGCAGGCGTCTCAGGCCACAAGGTCCAGTTCAGGCTCAGTTAACACTTAGCAAACAGGAGGAGTGTGTGGTTTACTCGAAAACAGGTCAGTTTTAACCTGATATCATACCTGCACTGAATATCAATCTACTTTGATTTTATCATTTGGGAAAAAATAATACAAAGATACGGCGAGTTATTTGTTTTATTCTTTATTATTAAGGATAAAGCGGCTAGAGATAATAAGATGAATGAGATTATTATTATTAGTGGAATACAACGAAAATGGAGGTAAAACTAGTTTTTAGCTGTAACAGATATCCTGAAATGGGATTAACCCATCACAGTAGCTTCAATTTATTACACCCAAGCACTGTTGAATTCTCAAATCTTATTGGTCAGAAGGTCTTGATTGTGTCACCGTTTCTATAGTAACAGCTCATTCACAGGGACTTGTATGTACAGTGTACGCTCCACAGAAGCTGACTCCGAAAATCATTGATATGGTGACGCTTTCTGTTTGGAGACGTTTATGGAAGGAGTCTCCAGTGTTAGCGGTAAAGTTGAAACTTTCCAACGTCTTCAGGACAGAGATGTTTTCATACTGTGGGGTTTCAGAGTAACACGACAAACTGCGTTGTTTTCTCTTATTAACTTTAAAGGTGCTGACTGCAAAGTCATCTGAAATTTTTTACATTTTTTTATTGTGCATGGCATTTTCTTCTGTCTCGCAAGAACAATATCATGCAGATGAGATGTGATCATTTTAATTTGGTCGCTTTCCTCTATTTTGGAACTGTTTTCCTCCCTCTTGAGGTAAACAGTATGGCTCTAACAGTATATTCGGAAACAGCCGAATATAAGGCGCTTCAACTAATTAGCATAACTGCAGAACTGCGTCACACCAAAATGGCGACGCGCGGAAAACATCGTGACTCTGCATTGACCTCGGAGAGTTCTGAGTCGCAGGGATGTAATTTGTGGTTGACATTTGTGAATAGCTCCATGAAACAAAAGACGAATAAATAGATCTTTTCTCTGTTCCTGCTTTTGTGTTCTCGTTTCTTTCTCTGTAAGATCAAAACATTAGGTGTATAACGCCATACTCGCTACTGTGGAGTCGAGCCCATGCATTCTAAGGCTAAGATAGCTAAGCGCTAGCTAGAATGACAGAAAATGACAGAAAAATGACACGTCATCTAACCTCGCTCTATCTTGCAGTTGCACTCACTAGGCTTTTCTTTTCTGCTGGAGGGAGAGCCGAGCCCGCCATGTTTGCCAACTTGTTTTGGTTAAAAGTAGCTCAAACGCGCCCCACAGTGGTCAGGTGATATTGTTGCTCACTTGCTTCGGCGAGCTCCGGAATCGTAAAATGCAGGACGCTTTTTATTTCAGAAAAACGTTTACTCACAGGATACACGATGTGCAGCAGTGAAACATCTCGAAACTCCAACAGCAAAAGAAATAGAAGATTTTACCCAGAATTCAACTTTGCAGCCAGAACCTTTAAGAAAGAGGAAAAAAAGAGAGGCTGGTGAGAGAACAACTTTGTTATAAATTAGCTGCTATAACGTAAGTAAGAACAGGAACTAACTTGTTTTGCAAACTCTAAAGGGACAAAAACTATGATGTGTCCTTTAAGAAATAAAAACTGTACTTGGTGTATTGCTGTGGTGTAAGTGGAATAAAGCAGTTCAGGACGTCCTGCCGTAGAAAAATCATCAACTGCAGTTAATGTGGTAACTATAACTGATTATTTTCCTATGACAGCGCAGCCCAGTGTGTTTTGTTTCTTAAAATCCTAATATTAATTCAGTTACTGCTTTTTAATTCTGCATCTTCACCTTTTGCATTAAGGCATTGTCTTTAGAACAATGATCGAACCTTTTTTGAAAAATATAATTTGTTAAATCGTGTTTGGTTTTAACGCATAGAATAACAAGAAATGTCGATATTATGAGCTAACAAAGTCACCATGAATGTCAGTTAAAAAAAAAAAAAAATCACCACTCAAAGCTTATGGAACATCACACGCCTGTATGCCAGAATCTGGTGTACAACTCAGATGAAAAGATCTAATGATCTAAACGGTGTAAAGGAAGCCTTTCAGAGACGCTTATAAAACCAGTCTTTCTTTGTGCACGATATCTTCTTGGTTGCATGAATAAAAACAGGTGGCAGTGTTCTAATCACTCAGCTCTTGTCTCTTAACTGCAAAAAAAAAAAAAAAAGCCGTCAATACCTGTTGGCATTTATTTCAAACTGTTATGAACTTCTCATGAATGAATGCACTTTGTTATTATGCGATGTTCTTTCCGGCACTCTGAACAGGGGATACACAAAATAGCGAAGCATTTCTGAGAAATCTTGCTTAAAATGTTCGAGCCAGAAGGTTTCCCTTTGCTCTTAGTCCAAAAGAAAACATTATCACTCCATAAAGTGATTTGAGTATCAAAGATGAAGGATGTGTGAATATGATTTTGGAGAGAGAACAACAGGAAGAACATGGAAGAACAATAAAAGAGAAGGAAGAAGCATGACAGAGAACATGAAAAGATGATGAAAAAGAAAGATGGGAGGGCAGATAGAAAGCTGGCCTACAAGGCAAGAGAGAGGAAATTGAGAAAGGAGGAAGTAAGGGCATGGAGAAAGGGATGTCAGGAGAAAGCTGGATAAATGAGAGGGGAGCCAGAATGCAACAGAGAGATGGGAGAACATCAGAGTACGAGTAGGACAGAAATTAAGATAAGGATGAAAAAGAGTAAGAACGAAGAGGGAGACAGTGTAAAAGAGTCAGAAAAAGAAAGCTATAAGTTGAACTCATAGTTCTCCAGGTATGAGGGTTCCACTGTCTCCATTCTGCAGCAGTAGGTTCCTATGTCCTGCAGCACAGAAAGATCAGGAGAGAACAAGAAGTTCAGGACCAGGCAATGAGCCCAAGACAGAGCGCAATGAGGTCATGAAGGCCACAAGACAAGGTCAAGAGAGAATGATATGGTCAGAAAAGAAAGACAAGGTCATTGGGAAAAGAAAAGATCAGGTAAGAACAATAAGGTCATGAAGAAGAGAAGAGGTCATGTCAGGAAAGATCACTGACCACCAACAGAGCCTCTTCAGGCTGCCTGCCAGCATCTGGAGCTGCTGCAGCCACTTAACTGCTCTGCAGCAGTGCTGTGCCAAGACTCGTGTCATTTCTCACCACCTGTCCACCTTCTTGGGCAAC
Organism: Sciades herzbergii; assembly: GCA_026153275.1. NCBI lineage: Eukaryota > Metazoa > Chordata > Actinopteri > Siluriformes > Ariidae > Sciades > Sciades herzbergii. The sequence continues at coordinate 2,893,559 of JAPFFA010000016.1, forward strand.
AAGCAACAACAAAGTGACATTTGATTCCTCTGACATTGACATTTGTGGTCCAATGTATCGTCAGTTCCCTGCTGGCGTCTCTAGTTCCTACTGGCAATTATTTCTCCTTTTACTGTTGAACACAAAATTGGAAGAAAAACTGATAACCATTGTTTCACTGTGTTCAGTCATGCACAACCGCTCATTAAACGTGTATAGAGACATGGCAAAACAAAATAAAGCTTGGACGGAAGCAGTGGCAAACCGTTACTATTAGACCTGGGACTTGAGCTCAGCCAAAACTTAGCCAGACACCAAAAAGGCAACAAGGCAAAGGATTTTGCAAGGGATTAGCGGCAGGCTGCCAGGTCGCGCCGTTGTGTGTAATTGTTGATGTTGATTTTAAGAGTAACTCAGTAAATTACATCGGGAAATGAATACTTAAGTCTGAGTGAAAAATCCTGTGGCGAACGTGCAGCGTGGAAGAAGAGTCTAGAGACAGAAATCTTAGTTTCTCAGTCATTAGCCTGTGCTACTTGCTCTCAATAGATAGCACTGGCTTGACCGCTTTATTAGCATTCGCTAACACTACTAATGAACGCTACACCGGCTGGAAGGTGACCTCACTGCTGTGCTGACGGCGCCGACTCGTGGTTAAGCTTGCGTTGGCCTTTGAGAAGGCATCAGGTGATAAATTTTTGGTCCCTCCCACTATAAATCAAAATCTGATTGGTTAATTCATCCGTCACTTTCTACATAAACATACACTGCCATGGCCTTCTGTCCCGGCAATGAGGTTCTAACCAATGAGTGAGCAGCTCTAAACTCTTCTCAGCCTAGAGACAACAAACAAAACAATCTCATTGGAGAACTCGATTTTAATGTTTTCAGGACAGTAACCCTTTCATTTCTGAAGCAAATCTGACAGAAAATGAGACTGAATTAGAAGAGAATAATTATAATGAAATTATGAAAGAAATTGAAGAATGAAAGAAATTAAATATAACATTTGAAATTCTGATATGTTTGGGCCTTCTCTGAAGGCCTAGAAAGCTCTGACAGTTCCCCTCTGGACGGAAGTAGCAGAAATCATTGGTTGCCTTTGAGTTAGATTTTAGCATGTGGTGTCCTCAACTCCCTGTCCAAAATCTGGGCTGCCCGACTGTCCAGAGAAACCAAGATTAAAGTCTTCAAAGCATCCATGGAGTCTGTACTCCTGTACGACTCAGAATCCTGGTTGTTGACCAAAACCTAGGAAAAGTCCCTTGATGACACTTCTACCCATACTCTGCGAAGAATCCTAAATGTCTCATGGTGCGATCATTGGTCAAATGACCGACTGGAAGGAAACCTACCCCGACTCTTGTTCGTGATAAAGAAGAGGTGTCTAGCACTGTGTGGCCACATGATTCAACATAATCAACCCACTGCCAGAGTTCTACTCTGGGAGCCCAAAGCACAACGGAAGGTTGGTTGACCTCACACAACCCTCAGAGCTGTCTTTGAAAGGGGCACTGGCTTACCGAGGATCACCTTAAGACGGCCATGCTTGACCAGCAGGTCTGGCAGAAGTTATCAAATCAAGTCAAGACATAAGAAGAAGAAGCCTTTATTTGTCACATGTACACAAGCACAGTGAAATTCCTTCTCTGCATTTAACCCATCTGAAGCAGTGAACACACGCATGCACACACGAGTGAGCAGTGAGCCCACACACATACCCAGAGCAGTGGGCAGCTATGCTACAGTGCCCGGGGAGCAGTTGGGGGTTAGGTGCCTCGCTTAAGGGCACTTCAGCCATGATACAAAGGGATGGGTAAGTCCTGTTCATTTACTCAACTCACATTTTTCCTGCTTGTCCCAGGAATCAAACTGGTGACCCTTTGGGCCCAAGGCGACTTCTCTAACCTTCAGGCCATGGCTGCCCCATCAAAATTGATATCAAATCAATTCAAACTTACATACTTTATATTAAACAAAAGTGGTGTAAGCTAGACATCTGGCTATTACTGGCCCTAAAAAAAGCTGAACCAGTGCATCCCAACAAGCAACATACTACAAGTGACATGAGTGACTCCTGATCTCATGTATGGTGGATTTACATCCTGTAGTCCGCATAGTCCTGCATCAAGCAGTGAGATATATAAAGTTCTCATCATTTGCTCGGATCCTCAATGAAGGTCTCTGCGCAACATGCATGGGTCCTCTGCAGAAGTGTTTTACTTCCCAAAAGCTCTTTCAGCTAGCATGCCACCATTGTGTTTGACATTTAGTCCAGTTTGTAATTACATTTTCCCTTTTTAAGCCTGAATTTTCAACCCCAGTTCCATGGAACAACAGTCTTGAGCAGTTCTTATGCGTTTGATCTGGACTCATGAAGGGCTTGATAATGAACTCATGATAATGACCTACCCAAGATCAGTCTTGTGAATCCCTGCTTTTTAACTTTGGTTCTTCTCAGGGAGTTTTGAATCTATTGAACTGTTGAACCCACACACTTTAAACTCACCGAACTGGAAAGAAAATAGGCCCATTCTGTTGTTAATGAGATCACGGTGTACCACAGTTCTAATGGTAATGGTGCCTTTGTAACTCACTGGAATAATTAAAGAACTCTGAAAACTCTACAAGTGCACTAGGTGATCCCAGCAGGGTGTTAATTGGAAATGAACTGTATATGTATTTAGCCAGTGCAAACTTGCATGATCTAAAGAGCTTTAGCAATGCATGAAGCATCCATGAAACCTTTGTGGACTTCAGATAGACTTTTGGTGGCACAACCACATGGATTCCAGTTCTGCTGTTAATGTTGTTTGGGGAGAAAAAAAAAAAAAATAAGCATGTTTGCCACTCCTAAAAATATCTCATCAAAAGCTCTTCAGGAGGCTGTGAAATGCTTCTTTGGAGAGCAGTGTGTTACCACTTGCCCCAGAGCAGGAAAGACATGAGTCGGAATTTTCTGCTGTTATTGTTTGCAGTTGGCACTAAATATAAAATTCTGCTGATGTGTTTCTTTCTGTGTGGTGTGTGTTGGAATTTGAGCTGGGTTGCTGGAAGGGGATGTTCATGCCATGATGTGGATAGGTGCATACCCTGAAGGATCACCAGATACCAAGCTGTCAGGAAGAAGAATTGCTGGAGGTGGAGGTGTGACATCACGAGGACACTGCTGTGATGTGACCTCCTAGATGGAGAAATACAAATAGTTTCATCTATTTGAATTGACTCCTGGTGTATTTTCCTCTTCAGTGCTGTCACACTCAGACCTGCATGTGGCGCAACATAACTGGTCCGAGACCATCTGATTGAGGTGATGTGGTTCTGTCAAGGTCCAGTTCTGATCAAACTTTATTACATACACCGAGAAAACAATCCAAACCAAATAGCAAACGAACCCAAAGTACCAAATTCCACTCTGATTTGGATTTGACTTGACAACCGGACTAATAATTGTGAAAATCTTACAACACAATGAAGGCTGAAGAAATGTCCAGGTGGCTATTGGAAGCCTTCGTCTCCAGGGATGACCAAGACAAGTCTCTTCTCCCTGTGAGCATGCTAATTCTGCCAGATTCATTCATTCATTCATTCATTCATCCTCAGTAATACCCTGGATGGGATGCCAGTCCACTGCAAGGCACAATGAGACACACAATTACACAGAGGGGCAATTTCACATAGCCAGTGCAGTTTTCTGCATGATTTTGGGAGATGGAAGGAAACTAGAGAACCAGGAAGAAACCAAAAACTCCATATAGACAGTAACCCGAGCTCAGGATCGAACCTGGGACCCAGGACTTGTGCTGGAACTTACCATGTCTTGAATCCCAGGACCGCTTTCAAACAAAATACTCTCTGAGGCCTTTCCTTTTAAACCCATTTACAGTGGTGCTTGAAAGTTTGTGAACCCTTTAGAATTTTCTATATTTCTGCATAAATATGACCTAAAACATCA